>CM054802.1:32491111-33091111 GCA_028984105.1 Lavandula angustifolia | reverse complement strand
TGTCTGGCCGATGAGAATTCGGCCCCGACTGGGTTTCGTGGCATATGCTTCGGCCCCCGTCTGGCCGATCGGCCATTCGGCCCCGATCTATAATTGAACGGCCCCGATCGGCCATTCGGCCCCGATCGGCCGATTCGGCCATTCGATTCTATTCGGCCTCCGAGGAATCGGCCACGGCTGCACTTGGAGCCTTACGCTTCAGCCCCCGTCTGGCCGAATGAAATTCGGCCCTTAATGGCCGAACAGAATTGTGCCTCTGATGCATCGGCCCCGGCGGCCTTCGAGGCTTAGGCTTCGGCCCGGCCCGGACGAATAAAATTCAGCCCCGAACGGCCGAATAAAAGTAAAATCGGCCCTACTTCGGCCCGAAGGTATACCTTCGGCCCTAAAACATTAAGGCCGAATAAAAGTAAAATCGGCCACTGTCATCGGCCCTTAATTATTTTGTTTCGGTAATTCATTTGTTTTTCGATAAATCTTGCAACCCGCTTATATCCGACTATCGGTTAGGACAAAAGAACCCAAAAGTCACGACATATTGGAGAGATGGTCTACCCGAACTAATAAAAAACGATCTTTCTAGACGGGGGTACCGACCTAGTTCGTCGATTTATAGACGGACGGTTTGGACATTTGCTCTGTTGGAGGAAGGGCAAGAGTTCGATCATAGCTTTGCATCGGTTGATGTGCTATGAGGTGCGGCACCGCCTGGGAGGCCCGTTTTCACATATCCGGACGGGAGATTCGATTTTCACGATGCAGTATGCACTCGTAACCGGGTTATTTTTCGGCGCATCTACCTTCGATAGGACGGCAGCTCGTGCTCCCGAAGAGTGCCGGAGTGTACATGAGAGTCACAAAAGGGAATCCAAGAACGGGAGGCGAGCTATTAAATTTATGGAAAAATGACAAGCTCGGCAACCTCTCCGAAGACGATTATTTGAAGGTGGCCAATGTCTTGGCTCGATGTGCTTTTTCTTCGCACTGCCGACACGAAGAAGGTCGAGACCTCGGATGTGGGTTCTTGCTTGACGATATAGACGCGTGGAACGATTTTCCATGGGGAGCATACACGTACAATGCTCTCTTGCATTACATGAGCTTTGTACCGAAGGAAGTCGAAGTCGTAAAATCGAAGTATAATATTTATGGTCCAGTTTGGGCTCTTCGTGTACAAATTTTGGATTTTATAATTCTTTTTTTATTTTTTATTTTATAGTTGTACTGATCTTTAATCATATTGTAGATGCGGGCATATGAGGCGATACCGCATTTGGCCGGTCCCGTGTGTACGCCTTATTAATGACGGTGGTATGCCCCGATGTGTGAAATGGGTATTTGTCACGCCACCGGATACGGAATGGATTACTTTCTTTGCCTTTGCCTAGTAAGTAACATTTTAAATATTTATGAACTTTTATGAAACGTATTATAATCTATTTTTTAAAATTTTTGAACAGAGATGGACACACCGCCATTTGAGACTCTTACGCCCACTCCCGAGGAGCAACTATCGGAATACCGGAGACGGGTGATTGGAGAGAACCCTATCGGTGTGGAGTTTCCTAAACCGACCACCGTACATCGGAGACGGGTGATTGGAGAGAATCCTATTCATGAAGAGGGCAAGTGTACCGGATCCTCCGCCGGTAGCACGTAAGAAAAAATTGAAGAAGAAACGTGCACGGGCGGAGGGTCGACCATCCGGGGCCTCTGAGAGATGAAGATTGGAGTTTGCCCACTTATGAAGGAATGATCCGATCGATAGATGAACGGTTTCAAGCAGAGCGAGACCGAGTTATTAGAAAAAAGTGGATCGTCGGGGAAGGAGAATGAGGAAAAGTTCTTCAAAAAAGTGGGGAAATTGATAAAAAGTATCTTCGGGGGCAAGGGCAAGGACAAGAGTAAAGGCATACGATCCAGCTTCTTCGTGGGATGTCGAGGAAATTAGTAATGAATTGGATGAGGAGACATCCGCACCATCGGAGCCACCACGGGGGAGGATGGTTAATGTACATGAGTGGCCCAAATTGGAATGAAGTAGGCGAACAACCACGAGAGAGATGTGGAAGATACGACAAGTGGCGATGCAAATCCGTGGGATGTGGCTGCTCGAATGGGTAATCGTCGTGTTGATATGGGGCGGCATAGCATGTACGAGGACCGAAATGTTTGGGGTCCCAAGACGTTGGGAGCCACTCCCTTATACGGCTCCACGGTCCCCACCGCTTGTACGAGTGTTTCTATTCTATTCAAATTAAGTCGGTCGTTTTATATTTTTTATTTCATTTTACCATGATTTTTTGTCCAAAATGCAAGCAACATCGGTCGGTCGTGGATGACTTATTTGATACGCAAGCATGTACAACAGGGTGTATCATAGCCAACCGTCGGAGCGCACAATTGTACAAAGCAAATGAGGTACAAACATTTTTTTGAGTTATATAATTTAGGATTTTTTTTAATACAATGTTATTTGCGGCCCATACTTGGAGCGTCTCCCAAATCCTAGTGGAGCTCCACGAATGTTTGATCCGGCAGACGCACCGAGGAGAGATTTTGAGAAGTTCATGGGAATGAAAATTTCAGCCAATGTCATTGTTTCCCAAAGATAACCTCTCCCACGGCTTTTTCAAGAACTTATTGGATCCTAAGTATGACATACGGGTCACGCAATGATCGATTTGTACATATGCTATCTCCGTGAGAGGCTTCATTTCAAAGAACGTGACGTGTTGTGTACACCCGATTCACGCTATACCGTCATAGCGACTACGTCGGTTTTTTGTAAGTATATATTTATTTTATATTTTAAATATAAATTATGTTTATTTTTAATTGTCCCCGCTAATGTGTATATTTTTTTTTTACGGACGTCCTTACATTCGGCTTGGACGTCCAATATAGTTGAGCCCGATAACGACTTCCATGAACGTTATGAGGTCAATTATTGTGGACTGGATCCCAAATCGTGGGTTTAATGGATGCCATTTTTGGAGCGGATACGGCATTTGGTGATGATAGGATTCCGTGGTTCGATGCCAAATTCATAAGTTTTACAATTTTTTCAATTTTGTTTTTTCTAAGTTGTAATTATTATTAATATTTACTAATTTGTTTTATTTAATAGGTTATATTCCCGGTGTTGGCCGCCGGTCATTGGATGGTGTCAGCGATTGTGTATCGAGTCATGGAAGTTGGAGTTGTATGACTCACTTAACTCGCCGTGGAGACAAGGATATATATGAGTACCGAAAAGAAGTTTTGCGGCCACTCCGCAAACCGATCGGCCGATTGCTAGATGTATGTATTTTAATATTTTTAATATTTTTTTGGGGCTACTAATTATTTTTAATCGATCTTTGGTAGGCTACTAATTACTGGAAAATGAACAAGTACCATCTGACGCATCCGGGCATTCGGACTCCTGAGTTGGTATTGATGCCGCAAAAGGAGCAGTTCAAGCAAGAGGATTCGCATAGTTGTGGTCCATATACGTGTATGACAATTGAACGGCTCATAACTGGATACCCTACTCCGAAATGGGGTAATTTGAAATCAAACGTCAGAGTCTATCGGGAGTGGATGGCTTGGAAATGTTTCGAGCAGTGCCATTACGGAGATTTTGGATCTAGCTCTCCCAATGAGTAGTGTATTCAGTGACATTTTGAAACATTTTGTAAATTTAATTTTATAACATTTTGTTATAACATTTAGTTATTGGCCCCAATCCGATCGGCCCCGAGCTATGCATGGCCTCGGCCGAGATTCTATACCTCTCGATCGAGGCCGAGAAAATCATTTATCGGCCCTGAGGCTGATACACAGCCGATTAGTTATCGGCCCGATCGGCCCCGAGCTATGCATGGCCTCGGCCGAGATTCTATACCTCTCGGCTGAGGCCGAGAAAATCATGTATCGGCCTCAGGGCCGATACATGGCCGATTAGTTATCGGCCCCAACCCGATCGGCCCCGAGGCCGACAAAATCATGTATCGGCTGGGGCCGATACAGCCGAGCCGTGGCTGTTGGCCCCCGAAGGGTTTCGGCCCCGACGGGTTTCGGCCCAGGCCGATGGAGGGCCGATGGGTTTACCACCATCGGCCTTTTAGGGTTTCGGCCTTTATTTTTATTTTTTTCAGATAATTAAAGGGCATCTCCTCCTTGTGTGACAATAAAATTAAACCGATAGATCATCAATGAACCCTAAATAATTAAACCGATCGTTGACAATAAAATTTAATCATTTGTTGTCGTTCTAGATAAAGGGCATCTCCGCCTTGTGTGACCTTCTTCTCCACAGTTACCACATTTTTTGCTACGGCGCGTACCAGATGTACTAGCTTCTGCTCCTGAAGGACGACGGCTTTTTCTCGGGCGTCCGGCTTGCCGCATAATAATTGGTGGAAGAACAACAATGTCCTCTATTTCCGGTGGGACACCCCACTCATTTCGAGGAGGCAATGGATTAACCACTCCGGCATATATTGCCTTCCACGTCGCCGTCGTATAATAATCATTAATATGATTGTACAAATTTTCGTGGCGATGATACAAAACGGCGACAACGTGACTACACGGTAACAAGTCAATTTGCCAGACTCCGCATTCACACATTTCGTCTACAAGATTGACCCTCCACTGGCGCTCACCTGCGTCGACCTTGTATTTGTGGTTAGTGACTCAGCGTAATCGTAAACCTTCGAGCCGCTTCTACTTCATTCCGCATCCTCAACTCGAAGCCTCCGTCAACGGATTGTTTCTCGGAACTTGCTTTTACCCGTCGTGTATCGAACCACGACTCTATCATATGACGGATTGCCTCGAGCATAGCTAGAATGGGTAGTCGTCTAGCCTCCAACAGTCGAGAATTTATTGACTCGGTAGCATTCGATGTCAGTAAACTGTATCGACGACCTTTACTAAAAAGTCGGGACCACTTCTCCGATCCGATTTCCATGAGCTTTTCGTAAATAGCAGGTTTTCCATGACGGATGGCGTTCATGGCGTCATGGAATTCTTTGCCCGATAAGCATAAGTCGCTCGATAAAATGACCTGGATAACCCACTCACCGTACCTAGCAAGCTTATTCGATAAATGGTAGTAACAAAGTCCATGTTGTGCATCAGGGAAAACCACTCTTACCGCATTCGCTATGCTTTTATGTTGATCTGAAACAATCACTAAACTGTCATCCGTTGGAAATGCGGATCTCAGTCGCATCATAAACCACGTCCAGGAAACATCATTTTCAATAGGACCTACACCAAAAGCGAGAGGGAAAATTTGCTCGTTCGCATCACAAGTAGCTGCGACGAATAATATTCCCCTATTTCTCCCTTTTAAATGGGTACCATCCACCACAATTACCTTCCGGAGGTTGCCTTAACCAAGGGGCTCGCGATACACCAAGCGCAATAAATAAATGTCGGAAACGACCATCCTCACCGACATCAAGATCCGTATATGTTCCCGGATTTGTTTGTTCCAACAAATGCAGATATTTTGGCAGTTTGCTGAACGAATCTGCATGTCCACCGTAAATCATCGATATAGCTGCGTTGCGCGCTCGGAGGGCAACACCGTAGGTTGCTTCTATTCCAAATTTATCCAACGGATCGGCTCCGAATATCGCCCGGTTTCATTAACTTGCTTTGATGACGCATTTTACGGGCTATATAAGCAGCGACAGCCTTCGACCTCACATTTCGTTCGCCAAGTCCGGATAAATCAGTTGTACAGTTGTGGTCCGCAACCCATCTAACAACCTCCCAACACGTCTGACCTCTACAGTATGCCCGTAGCTGGAATGGACAATCAACACTTCTTCGCACAAATATTCCAAACGGGAAGCACTAGAACGTTGCACTCCGAAATCCGTACCGTTTTCCAAATGGAATAGAGCTACAAGAAAGATAAACTTCGTCTTTCGAGCTCAACATCAATCCTACTTGCAGACTTCCGTCTACAACAGGTAATCGGGTTCTGCGATGCTACTGAATCGGATACATCAAGGGGAACAACAGGAAGTAGCCAGTTGCATGTTGCTTCTGTGTTGTCGTGTACAGTCTCGTCATTTGTTCGAGAACGATTGACCGGAACTAGCAAAGACATAAGTTCACTTACGCCACCCCCCCTCCGAATCCATGCAAAGAAAATCTTGTAACGAACAATTAGTCAAGGCGGAAGGAATATATTCATCCTCATCATCATCGATGATGAGTCCAAGTCCGTCTCACCATCTCGAATCCGTCTCCACACGAACATTCCTTTGGGGACCCCGTCCGCCATCATTACTTCTACTTCCTTGCCCCGTAAAGCAATTAGGACCCCCGAAATTATAATTATCTTCGGGAAATTGATTCGGATTCGGAACACCAAATTGAGGATTTTGCACTTCAGGATACACAACAAAAACAACCGGCTCTACGTCTATAGAGCACAATCGCAGAAGATCAGTATCATGGCCCATAATGGCCTTCATCATCCGGCCGGTTCGTCGAGAAGCGTAGTATAATAAATGAAGTAGTTGAAAGGAAGGGAATAAGCAGCGAGCCACCGATCAATGTTTTGTCGAAGATATTCGAGAGAAATATTGTTTGAAGGAATGTAAACAATGAACTCATGCCCCCCGACATAATTCGACTCTGCATCGAATTGGCCGTTCAATTTCACAATAATTGATCGAAAATCTGTCATTTCTATCAACCAAATTTTGTTTGAAAAGATTGGAAGTGGAATGATGAAAATTTGGTGTGAATCAACCAAATCGGCTATCCTACGTCTTATAAGGAATTGTTCTGACAAATTTTCACGTGAAATATCAATCGGGCCGATCGGCCCCCATTGGCCCCCATCGGCCCCGCCATCGGCCCTCTGCTTCGTGCATGTGCAAGTAATATTCGACTAGTCAAATCTGCAGATAAAGCCGATTTGCAAAGAAAAGTCGAGGATCGGCCCTCATCGGCCCCCGTCGGCCCTCGTCGGCCCCTATTGGAAATTTGCGAAGCAAAAGTCTTGCAGTGTCTTGTCCAATAATGTCTCGAAGGAGGGGCTTAGGGCCGATGTAGGGCCGACATACACCCTTAATCGGCCTCTTTTCGGCCCTTCTTCGGCCGATAGCTTGTTCGGCCGTCGCCCATTTCTTTTCGGCCGATGGGGATCTTTTCGGCCATTTCTTTTCGGCCGATAGGTAGGGCCGATGCGTAGGGCCGATGGACAACAACAATTCGGACATCCATCGGCCGATGGGGATATTTCGCCTGTAATCATCAGGCCGATTAAGGGCCGATTGACTCCCACATCGGCCCCCCCATCGGCCCACCGCCGTATAAGGACAAAATGGCTAGATTTGTGTTTTGTTTTAGTGGTTGGCTACATTTGCTTTTCAATTGGTACTATTTGGCCTCTGCTGCAAATGCCCCTTCTTATATTTCTTTGTTGCTGGAAAATGGTAGTGTACTTAATTTGATTCCATTCTTTTTCCATGTTAATTAATTTTTGCCCATGGAGATAATAGTTCATAAATTTGGAATTTGATTCCTTGCTGTCTACATTTTATACTGTGATTCTAAATCTATGGAAATCTTTTTATTATGTATGAGAAAAACCGCAATTGCTATTGATTTTGTGGTGACAAATTAGGGGAAATGCATAAAAGATATTAATGTCTTGTAGATATGCCTAAAGCTATCATAACTTCATAAGTTCGTCTACTTTTTTACAAAATCATTCTTAATATTTTTTCTTTTACCTTTTTTAGCTGTGTAAATAAAGGACGTCATAAACTAACATACTGGAATTGAGAGTGTTTTAAATGCATGAATAGTTAAATTTGAGAACATTATTTAAAAATATGAGGTATTTATTGCAAACGAAAAATTAAAACAATGTAGTTCACGCATTTTTATCCGATTACAAAATATTTTTTGCCTGTATTTTCTTTACAACAACATACTAAAAAAAATATTTTTAATTTACAAGTGAAATGTATATAACTGCTACTTTATGGGCAAGTTTTGTAAAGTACGTCTGCATGAGAGATAAGAGTGGATTGTTCAAAACTCTGCTTTTGTCAATTAAACCGAGATTGCCTAATAACAGTAGTTAGTGGATATGCAAGCAATTAATTAGCTATTAATGCTCTGAAATTAATTAGCAATTGAAAACTTACATTAGAGTCCTCGTTTACCCATTTTTAACGTGTTGACGACGGCTCCTGAATTACATTTAGGGTCTTGACTTTCTTTTATATGGAATTTTGAAGGTTTGTAATTATTTTTGCACAGTAATTATGCACGTTGGATGTCAAGAAAATACAAGGGTGGACCCAGCAATATATATGTGTACGTTTGACTGAAATTAAGGGTCTAAAGGTTCAGTTTCGTTTCGGGGTTTTTTATGTACTTTAGGCAACCGAACCAAACATATAGAGGTTGTTCAGTTTGGTTCGATGTATTTTTAAATATTGGAACCGAACCGAATCGAACTGCTTATAAATGGTTTGGTTCGGTTCGGTTCATCGATTCTGCTTTTTATTTATTTTTTAAATCATAAATAATAAAAGAATAATAGTTATAGGATATCACTCGTTTCGAACTCATAAGTATAGAGTTGTTACTCCTTTCACTTCATAAATTAGAATTGATCTGAACTTAAATCTAATATCTAAATTCAATAATATTCTTATACAAGAAAGATAAATATTAAATAAAAAATATTAAAAAATAGGATATTGGTTCGGTTGATTCGAACCATTCAAAAATCCTTGAAACCGCAAACCGAATCAATTGTAAACGGTTCCTAAGAAAAATAAACCGAATTAAACTGCGAAGCCGAACCAAACCACATTTTTTGTAAATTCAAAAATTATGGTGCTCTAAGCACCAAAAGCACCTCAATAGGTACTTAAAAGAAACTGCTTAATTAAGCAGTTTAGGTGCTTAATTTTAAGGTGTGTTTGCAATTGCTTATTATAAGTACTTTTTATTTGTTTTTGCTTAAAGTTGAAAAAAAAACTTTTTTAATCAAAAGTAGGTAGTTCTTGGTATTATGGGTGTGTTTGCAACTTTTTAGTAAGTACTTTTTATTTGTTTTTGCAAGTCAAAAAAATATGCCTTAATGAAAAGACAGTAGTTTTTTGTATTAATATTAAAAAAAATAGATATATATGATAATTCCAAAAATTATGGTTCTTTAAGCACCAAAAGCACCTCAAAAGATGCTTATGGATTTAAGTAGATTCACTGCTTAATTTCAGAGAAGCTAAAGCAGAAAGCATGTTTTTTTGCAAGACTAAAACATGGTTACACGGTCAAAAAATAGACAAACAATTAAAATAATCTCTTGCAAACACACTCTAATATTAAAAAATAGATGTTTATGGTAGTTCCGAAAATTATGGTGCTTTAAGCTCCAAAAGCACCTCAATAGATGTTTATGTATTTAAGTATACTTACAACTTAATTTCAGAGAAGCTAAGGTAAGAAGCAGGTTTTTGCAAACACTAAAACCTGCTTAAGCTCTTAGAAATACACTCTTAGAGAAGCAAACACAAAAAACAAGTTTTGCAAATATTAAGAAACTGCTTATGTGGTCAAAAATAAATAAGAGCTTGAAATAGGCTCTTGCAAACACACCCAAAGTAGGAGAGATAATATGAGTGAAATAATGAGATAATAGATGATAAAGTATGAGAAAATAATGAGAGAATAGACAAAGTAGGAGAAAAAAAAATGAAAGAGCAAATTAATTAATTTTTTGCAAATTGGAACTGAATCGGAAGTAATGGGATATCCCCCAATAAGGAAAGCGAGTCAGAAATAATGAAACTTTGGGAGTACCTTTTTCGGTGCGTTTTTTTAATTAAAATAGGCATGTGTTTTTTATCTATTGGGCTTCACCTTCTAAGCATACTCAACGGATTTGGGCCATTTTCACGATGAAGGGAAAGGTAACGAGGCCCAAACCCCAACGGGCCATGCTTCTTAATGAATTTTTGGTTTCTAGTAAAATTGAAACGAATCTGCAATTATGGGAAAGTAAAATAACAAAAATATAAAAATAATTCGTGATTAATAAACCAATCAATTTGCAATTTCGAAGTTGTAGTTTCCACTTTTCATGCACCATTTAGATCCGCGCTTAATCATCTCCATACACCCTTTAGATCCCCACTAATATGAAGGTTGTAGTTTTCGTTGTCTCGAAATTGTAAATTTATATCTCAAATTACAATTTTACACTTCTTAAATATATAAATGTTCTGATTTTAAATCTTGAATCTGCCAAATATCTATCAATGCCTGATTAGGGGCATTTGCAAATAATTTCCAAAATTAGGAATCGATATAAATTTCATATAAATTTTTTAATTTAAATACATTAAAGTTTTGAAATAAAATTTAAGAGAAAATCTTATTCAAAATACATAATATCTAATTTCCTCTATGACTGATCTCGATTTCAAACTGCAAACTTGCAAATTAAGAATCGAAGTTGTAATAGCTGCGACGTGATCATTTTCCGCGTTATACTATATACTATATATATATATATATATATATAAAACTAAAATGATGATATTTAAGATATTATTATAGTGGAAATATATGTTTATACCATTCCCACTTAAAAATATACTCCCTCCGTCCCATTATTAATGTCCCATTGGGATTGGGCACGGTTATTAAGATAGTGAAGGTAAAGGTGTAAAGTTGTGGTGTAAAAGTATAAAGGGGTGGGCTCCACTTGCTTAGATTGATTGTGGTTCACTCATTTATTTTATTATTTGGTATGGAACATAAATAATGGAACAATAAAAAAAGGAAAGTAGGACATTAATAATAGGACGAAGGGAGTACAAAATTACTCACCCATTATAATCATTTTCCCCTGGAATAGGTACAATGTCCCAAAGGGGGGAGGAGAGAGAGAGTTGGTTTTGGACGGCAGAAGGAGAAGAGAAATGCAGCTTAGGATCCACGTCATGTGTTGGACGCGTGTCGAGTGTGAGTTGAGATATTCTAATACCGTCCATCGACGTTGACATGTGGTCCCATACGTGTCTCCATCTCCACACTATACGTACCATCCTTTATTTCCCCTCCCTACCTTGCATCCCCACTCCCACTCGCAACCCCATCACACGCTCCGCCTCCTAAATTGCCAATGGGGCATTTTTAACAGTAGTCACACAGTGAATATACACACACATATATAGTCCATTACTAAAAAAAACACAAATGTAGTCATTTTGTCCTTATACGGCGCAGGGCCGATGGGGGCCGATGAAATCCATAGGCCCTCCAATAAATAAATAAAAAATAAAAATAAAAAAAATTGAAAGGGCATTGGCCCTGTGAGAGCCGATGGCCCTCATATCACTTTAAATGGGATCGGCCCTCATATGTATACAAATTAGTATTTCTTTTTTTTTTCATTATTTTTTTTTCTTCTTTGAGGGCATCGGCCCTCATATGTATACAAATTTAAAAAAAAAAAATACTAAGAAGGAGGGCCCTCATATATATTCAAATTTAAAAAAAAAAATTTACTAAGAAAAAAATAATCAGTAATGTCTCATAGAAAAGAAAAAAAAAAATGAAGGAGGGCCGATGGCCCTCAAAGAAGAAAGGAAAAAAACAAAAAAAAAAATGAAGGCAATCGGCCCTTAATGAAAAAAAAACAATAAAAAAATACAAAGGGCCGATGGATCCATCGGCCCTCCATCGGCCATCCCATCGGCCCCGCCGGATAAAGACGAAATGACTACTTTTGTGTTTTTTTTAAGTTTTAGGCTATCTTTGTGTTTTTTTTTTCCATTTTGGCCCCAGTGGGTATTACCACATTGCCAATCTCCCCTAGACTAGAGGCTAGACATACTCATTTTCAAATCGAATTTCATTTTAATCGAAATTTCAAATTCAAATTAAAACCGTTTCAAACTATAAATTGTGGAATTGCAGTATGTTTGTTTGTGTTGAGTTAGAAACCGTGCTACAGTCGGTCGATGATTGTGGCAAACAATGATATCGAAGTTCTCACCAAAAACATGCTAGCTAGTTAACCCATTTTTTCACCATGCTTATTAAATAGAATTATTGTTTATGTATAAATGGGAGGATTTCTCGATATTTGTGATTCATTTATATTTCTTTCATTAGCATCTTTAGAAACTAGATAAAATTAGTGAAACAACTTGAAAATAAAAAAATACTCCCTCCGTCTCATTTGAAATGATTTGTTTTTCTTTTCAGGACGTCCCATTTGAAACGATTCGTTTCCTAAAAAGAAAATAACTTCATCATATTTTATCATTTCTCTCACCTACTTTATCTACTCTCATTATATTAATCATTTTCTCTCTCATATTTAATTATCTACTTTCTTACTATCACACTCATCTTCTCTCTCTTACAGTCATCTACCCATCTCTCATATTTTATCTTCAATTTTCTTAATTTCCGTATCCATTTGAAATAGATCGTTTCAAACGGGACGGAGGGAGTACAAGATTAATTAGACTAAAAATTTATATGGTAAATGAGATCACGCGGTGGTTGAGAGTGTGAGGAAGCAATAAAACGAGGAGGATCTCGTACACCACGATCTCGCCACGTTGTGATAATCCTCGTGAGGAAGCAGTAACATAGCATTATATTTTCACTCTCCTGCCTCGGTGGTGACGGGTAGCTGCCCCTGCCCGCCCAATCAACTACTCCCTCCGTCCCACTAATTCTGTCCCAGTTGGCTTCGACACGGAGATTAAGAAATTTTAGTTTAGTGTGTATTTTATGAGTTTTAAATATATAAAGAAAATAATACAGTTTTCGAGGAGTGGTTGGTGGAAAGAAATGAGAATTATCCAAATTTTTGCAAGGCTAATAAAAGACAATCGATTTTTATTTTTTATATTTTTTTTATATTGTATTTGAAGAAATAATCTAAAGTTTTCAAAAAGATAAAAATTATAATTTTCTGAGTTCGGATCAGAACATAATCGAATGGGAGATAAATTTTTGAAAAGGGAGAGTATAAGAATGTGGGGGGTTGAGTAGTGAGTAAGGGGATCCACTTCATTTTATGTTTAAAAGTAATTTTTACTATTTTAGGAAATAGGACAATAATAGCGGGACAACCCGATTAGGCAATTAGGACAGAAATAGCGGGACAGAGGGAGTACTTGTATGCATAATGTGCCCTCCCCGTTCTCTTTTATTCTTCTGCTTCCTCTCTCCTTATATTTTTCATAAATTTCTCTCTACCTCTCTCACACTTCGTGATCATATTCAAGCTATAGAGTTTGTTTTCGAGAATTTGGTTTTTAGTGGTGAAATTGATAAATATTGTTTTGATTTTTTTGATTGGTATGTATGGGTGGTATGTGCTGTGAAGTTAACCTAGCTGAGACAGAAACCACTTCTGCTCCAGTCGAGCGGAGCTCGAGATCCGCTCGGCGGAGGAGGATGGAGATCCACCAATTCAACTTCGTTCCGAACGATTCCGCGGTCGCGGCGCCGCTCGAGAGCCGAGGGAAGCGGAAGCGCCATGAATTGGACGCCGCCGTCGTTCCGGTGATGTGCGAGAACACTGCTCGGAGATGTAAAGCTCAGCGTGTGGAGGATGAGAAGACGAATCAGCTCTCCGGCGAAGTGAAACCTGAGATGAAGGTGTTGTGTGTATCGGCGACGCCGTCGGCCTCGGGAAGTAAGCGTGAGGTGGTGCCGAATCACCCTAAGTTTGGAATAACCTCCGTCTGCGGCCGGAGAAGAGATATGGAAGACGCTGTTGCTATTCACCCCTCGTTTTGCGGTCCAAATGCTAATTTTCCGAGCGGGATGCATTTTTTCGGCGTCTACGACGGTCATGGCTGCTCGCATGTAAGCTCCTCAATCCAAACCTAAATTTTTCTAGATTTTGTTAAATTAGATCCGATACTCAAATCAGATTCATTTAATTTTCAGGTAGCAGCGAGATGCCGCGATCGTATGCACGAAATCGTCAAAGACGAACTCCAAATCGGAGGCTCATCGTCCTGGGAGCGAACGATGCTCGAGAGCTTCTCGAAAATGGATAAGGAAATCGGCGACTGGTGCAGCACCGCCTCCATCTCCGCCTGCCGCTGCGAGCTCCAAACTCCTCAGTGCGACGCCGTCGGCTCCACCGCCGTAGTCGCCGTCGTCACTCCGGACAAAATCGTCGTCTCCAACTGCGGCGACTCCCGCGCCGTCCTCTGCCGCAACGGCGTCGCGGTCCCCCCTTTCCGTCGATCATAAGGTTCGATTCCAAATCCCAATCCCCAAATCAAATCAAAATTAAGATCCGATTCTCGGATCCAATTTCAATTATTCTTCACCAACTCATCCTGTTTTTCCTGTTTACTCCTTCAGCCTGACCGGCCGGATGAGTTGAACCGGATCCAAGACGCCGGCGGACGTGTCATCTTCTGGGACGGTCCACGTGTTCTCGGAGTCTTAGCAATGTCACGTGCAATCGGCGACAACTATCTCAAGCCGTACGTGATATCGGAGCCGGAGGTAACGATCACCGAGCGGTCGCCGGAGGACGACTGCTTAATCATAGCCAGCGACGGTCTGTGGGATGTGATATCCAACGAGACGGCGTGCGGGGTGGCGCGGATGTGCTTGCAGTCGCGAAAGCCGTTGTCGCCGCCAAGGTCGCCGGGGAACGATATAAGCGTGACGGCGGCGGGGGAGAGCTCCGACAAGGCGTGCTCGGACGCGTCGATTCTGCTGACGAAGCTGGCGCTGGCCCGCCATAGCAGTGATAATGTGAGTGTGGTGGTGGTGGATTTGAGGAGGCATTGAAAGAACAATGGGCTTTTGACTTTACCAAGAATTTCTTTTCTTTTTTATTTTAATAGTATTCTTAAGTTGAATTAGTGGCATATATTTAGGTATTGTTATATTCCTATGCGTGTTATTCAAAAGGAAATTATATGATTTTCAAGATTTGGGGTGTTAGCATGTAGTTTTAAACTCTAATAAAAGTAATATTAGATAAAATAATAATTTTATTAAGATAATAATTTTTTTCTGGCGATATGTGTTAATTTATTAAAATAATGTTCGATAAAATAATAATTTTGTTAAATGAATATTCTTTTCGATTCTAAAATTATTATTTTATCGAGGTTTAATTGTACTAGTTATTTGAGAGCTTTTTTTTTCATGTATGATGATAGTCAAGCATATCAAATTCCAAATGTTTATATATTTAGCCTCTCCAATATCAAAATACCTACATTACATTTAGATTTTGTCTAGGGCAATGAGGGTTTTGAAATTAAGTAGTAGTGTAAATTTATTGTGATTTATTCGAAATTAAGTAGTGTAAATTTGGTGTGATTTAGTTCTATGAAAATTGGATTCTGGGATCATTTTTAATCTTTTTTCTCGTAAAAAAGCAATTCATTTCTCAGTGAATTAGTAGTTGTTTCTTCAATACCTATTTGGAGAATATAGTTATATTGAATAAGATTTTTTTTTCTGCACTCTTGATATGGTGTAATTAAATAGTAAGATAATTTTTTGCTATTTCATTAGGTGCTGTTTTTTATTTTGTATAATACTATTCACCGGTGATATTTTGATGCGCAAAGGGATAAGAATTTATAATTCACAAAGGGTAAGCTCTACATAAAGGTCCGAAATAAGAATTTACGATCTTTGGCCACGTATTAATCACCTTGTTTGTTATGTCATTTTAATGGATGAATTAGTAGCTGAAGTTTTTTTTTGGGCACTCTTCATATATGTTAAGGTGGATTATTGCATTTAAGAAAAAAAAAAATTAATTGCATTTAAGTTGACTTTCTCTAGAAGTTCGGGTTCTAGCATGATTTTGTATAATCTGATCAAGACTTCTATTTCGATTGACTATGAATTATAGTTATACATTTGTAGTTTTTACACGGGTTTTTATTTTGTTCAAATATGATCGAAATGTATAAAACACATGTAAAAGATGGGTGAGATCTGCCAAGTCTAAAAAGTACATAAAAAAATTACAGTTAAAAAAAGCAACAATAATATTGTTATACTGTGAAAGTGATTATTCTTATTATTCTAAATGAGTAATTTTAAATATTGCTACTACACAAGTGTTGGATACATGTAATGGTGGGTGACACGTGTTGACCAAACAATACCAACCACTTTTTAAGATAATTTTGTTAAGCATCTTGTAACCGTAGATCAAAGTTGGGATGTCGGAAAATTAGTTTATAAGAAAAGTAAAGTATGGTACGATAAACCAACTCCCTTTTCCCTTTAGTTAGGCAACAACCATAAGATATATTCCTTCCTAATCAACAGCTGGCGACACATACAACTTCGGATTCAAATATTAAATTACATGTGTATGATGATAATTTGTAGATTATTACATAACTGGATAAAAATATTTTTGGTTGGTCTTACTTGATTTGATTATTTTATGGTGCCTCCAAAGTTATATGGTCCAAACGATCTAAGTAGGACAGTACAAAATATTTTACATATTATGGTTGGTAATATAGTCTTATTGTTTTGTAGATTATTGTAATAAGTACGTATATGGTACAATAAGTGCTATTCAATTATACACACAAAAAGCGTTCTACGCTCAAAATCATCAATAGCGGGCATAATCAACAAATTAGTATTATGACCTCACCAGCTCGCTCCTCTTTCAGATTTGCTCTTTAGGTTCGGCATTATAGATTGCTACAAATTATTCAAGTTAAAATCTTTAATTTCGGGAGAAAAAAAAAATTAAACTTTGCTACTCTTACTAATAGTTTAAAAAGAACATTCTTCATTGTTACAGTAAAACTTCTCTAAATTAATATAGTTGGGATCGGGAGATTTTATTATCTTAGAGAGATATTATTTTGTTTAAAATTAATATTTATTAATTTAAAGAGAGTTTTCGACTTGAACGAAGTAGAATATATAGTTAACCTCTAAAAATAATGAACCGTAAAAAATACAATGAATCATTTGACTACATTTAGGAATAATAAATTAAGTTTATTGTTTCAAAACAATGAATCGTTCGTCTATTTAGGAATAATAAAATTAAGTTCATTATATTTTTATTAAAAGATATTAAATGTATAATGGTAAAAGTTTATCCTATGTATAGATGATGAGAAAATAATTAGATTTAAGTTTTTAAAAAAAGCAGACGACACTAGAATCATATTTCAGAAAATTGTCTTAATGTTCTGGTAATTTAAATGATTATTAACTTATGATTTCGATGGAACCATATACTTACATTGAAGTTTTCTGAAAATTATTATCTTATCGAATTTGATGATTTTTTACGCTGGTCCAAGTCGGGACCGAAGAAAAATATTATCTTAGAGAGGTTAATTTATCGAGTATTAAATTATAGAGGTTTTACTGTAAATTATAGAGGTTTTACTGTAGTAAGAAGTAAAATAATAAATTTTAAAAATATATATATAATCTTAAAATTTTACTCAATTTGTGGGATTACTTTTATCCCCTATAGATACGCTCATTGTAACGATATACTCTGTCAGTCTCAATATTAATATCTCTTTATTTTTGGGTAAAGAGATTAAGAAAATTAATATAAATGAATAATAGTATAAATATATAAATATATAGTAGGGGTCCACTTAATTGAATTGGGATATTAGTAATAGGATGAACTAAAATGGTTTATAGAACATTAACATTATATTTTCTCAGTATCTCATTATTTATGTCCATTTTGAAATAGATACAGTAAGTTAAAAAAGTGTAATTTATTTTTATTTTGAATAATAGATATAAATAATGTGATATCTATTTTTATATAATTGACATAAATAATGGAATAAAGTGAGTATTAGACATCAAAAGAAAATTAAGCGGTTTTTGTGGTTTGCAATTGCAGGTTGGAATCAAGTATGAGTAGTGTAAGAATTTAGAGTTGGGCTTTGTTCAAAATTTAATAAGTTTAGTAGGAGTTTTAGAAACCTAAACCTTTTTAAAAGGTAATTTTAAAATCTTAATTATGATAAACTTAAGGCAAATTGGCAAAAATAGTTTTCAAACTTCGCGTTTTTGCGAATTTTGTCCTCAAACAATTTTTTTTGTTTTTTTGACCCTCAACTCCTTGTTTTTGCGATTTTAGTCCTACCGTTAGATTTTCCTTCAATTTAACCGTTAATTCAAAATTATATTAAAAAAATAAAAAATTGAAAGGGCAAAATCGAAATTTTTATTTGCAGGGACCAAAATTGCAAATAAAAAATAATTTCGGACCTATTTAGCAAAATAAAACAGTTTAAGGACTGATTTCACAAATTTTAGACAAATAAGCTAATTGCTTCGTATCGACAAGATTTTGCATTAAATTTTCGATTTTCATATAACTTTATTGCTTCGTATCAAATATAAGCTAACGAGGACTTCGTACCAATATAAACAACATTTAATTCGAAATGCAAAATATTACTATGAATTAACCATTAAAAAATAAAGCTATTATCACCCAATTTTTTTTACTTCAAAATAATAATTTAGAGCATAATATTTACTTCAAAATAACATGAATACGAGGAAAATATGTGTCAGCTCGTAATTTACGATGAATAATATGTTATAAAAAACATTTAATTCGTAATTTTTCATGAATAATAGAATACGAGAAAAATATGTATCAGTTCGTAAATAACAGAAAATATTAGTTTTATTTGCAAATACTATAATAAGCCAAAAAAACTACTGCAAACAAGGTTAGTCTCGTATTCACATTCTCTGCATAGAACTGCCATGACGAATCCCCAACACCACCACCCGCCATTGAAGGTCGTAACCATAACTCACGCCGCTACCAGCGCGATGATCGGCTTCACCATTTCCTCGCCCGGATCTACCTCGTCCCCGTGTTCATCGCCTTCGGCGGATTCGTCTCCCACTTCCTCTTCCACTGCGAGCTCCAGGGAATGTTCTTCGCCGTCGGCCTCCTCCGCAATTCGTCAGCGAGCTCATCAATTGCGGATTCGCAATTCTCATCGTATTCTAGTTATTTTGAAGTAAATATTATGCGCTAAATGATTATTTTGAAGTAAAATTTTTGGGTGATAATAACTTTATTTTTTAATGATTAATTCACAGTATATATTTTTCATTTCGAATTAAATGTTGTTTATATTGGTACGAAATCTTCGTTAGCTTATATTTGATACGAAGCAATAAAGTTATATGAAAAATCGAAAATTTAATGCAAAATCTCGTCGATACGAAGCAATTAGCTTATTTGTCTAAAATTTGTGAAATCAATTCTTAAACTGTTTTATTTTGCTAAATAGGTCCCAAATTATTTTTTATTTGCAATTTTGGTCCATGCAAATAAAAATTTCGATTTTTTCCTTTTAATTTTTTATTTTTTTAATAAAATTTTGAATTAACGGTTAAATTGACGGAAAATCTAACGGTAGGACTAAAATCGCAAAAACAAAGAGTTGAGGGTTAAAAAAATAAAAAAAATTATTTGAGGACAAAATTCGCAAAAACGCAAGTTTGAGACTTATTTTTGTCAATTTGCCTTAAATTTAATAATAGCATTATATATGAAGGATATACGAATTACGAATTCGAAATCCTCTTATTAAACAATATACTTATGATTAGTTGAGCTAATCAAGAAATTAGTTAAGAAAGAAACAAATACTAATAATGATGATTAATGAAGACAGTGTAAAAAGGAGAGTTGATATTTGGAGGAGTTGACATATAAATATTTGGGGGACCCATCTTGATATGAAAACATAATGTTGATTAGGTGCATGCGCCCCCATATTTAGCTATATGGTCCTTCCTTCTACATACGTGGAGATATCTGGATTAATGCTCTCTCCGATCACGCCACGTCGTGCTACTGTTAACTGACAAGATTGCCCTCCTACCAGTTGTGCTCAGAACAAAATCCTCATCTGGATATTTCGCAAATCGGATCTTTTTAGATACACGCATTGGAGCTGTAGATATGTTATTTATTGCAAGGAGCTCCATTCTACCTGCATCTTAATTCACGATTTGAATTTAGTAGCAGTAGTAGTACTTATACTATTTATATCTACACGATAATAGAAAATAGGGCCGATAATCCGTAATTTCAATAAAATTGACGGAATATAAAATTTCGTTAATGTGCAAATTGAACAGAATCTCAAATAAAAAATACATGATAGAATCATTTTTGTTTTTATACTTTAGTTAATACTTGTTCAATTTAATTTTTAAATTATTTTCAATTTAAAATATATACCCTCTCCATCCCAATATTTATGTTCCATTTCCTTTTTATGCAAGAATTAAGAAATTAATATGAATTGTTCAATTTTTTTATAGTTAAATAAATTAAATTCACACAATCTTTACTTTTTTCAAAATAGATCTCTTTTAGTGAGACGGATCACAGCATTTTTCACAAAATGAAAAAAGTATTCCTTCCATTCCACTATTATATCCTATTAGAATTAAATACGAAAATTAAGAAAGTAAATGTAATGGATAAAGTTTTGGTTTAAAGCTATAAAAGGGTTGGTTTGATGCTGGGGTGAGGGCAGTGCACCTCCCACCCCACCCACCCCAGCATATGATATATGTCATCTTAAATAAATTTTTTAAATAAAAAAGAGACACTTGTCAAATTATGGGGTGAGAAGTGCCCCTAGCATCAAACCTACCCTATAAAAGAGTGAATTCACTAATTTAATGCAATACACTCATTTCTTTTCTTATTTAGTATGATAAATAAATAATAGGACAATTCAAAAAGACAACAGGAATATTAAAAATAGGTCAGAATGATCCGCTAGGCGATTAGGGGATACACTAGCCCAATTAATTTCTAGACCGGCCCAATTCAACCATAAAATCATGCTCGACCCATCCCAGAGAGTTTGGCATATATAGGTATGTCCAAATACTGTGGGTACTTAGATTTCATCATACCTTGTAAACAATATAGTTTTTGCAAAAAAGATAAGCATGGAATTGGATACAAGACAACTAAATTAATATTGAATGCGTGAATAATTACTTTAAAATTGAAACTAAATATTCAAAGTAAAATAATTAAGTGAATACAAGAACCAAGTAAATGACACTAAAACAAAAAGTACATCTGAAATGGAACCGTTATCTGTTCATACTCTACTTTATCTTACAAAGGAGTAACCTTGCAAATTGCAATGGAGCAAATATCTTTGAACTGTAGTAGTTGTGGTAACTGGGCAATGTACACTTACTACCTATGATCTGCAAGTACCTTGCTTCAATGGCCTCGAGTGAGACGCTTATCGCCCGTCAAGATTCTGTAACTCGCGTGAGGCCCTTCGGAGGTGTCTCTTGTCGATACATGCCATCCTAGAGCTTTCCCGGTTTCTTGAAGTTCGTCCATAATGGCAAGAGTATCGCGGATGTAAACACGTCCACCGGGTCTTAGAATCCGGTCCATCTCGAGCATGACGGTAGAGATATTGCATCTGGTTAAAGAAAATCAAGAAAACTCATGTGAAAGTAACATAAGGGTAGTGTCAAGTCAAATTCAATTGAGTCAAAGGGTCAAGAGACTCAACGCCCGCCAGGTCTTTTTACATTATTACGGAAATGAAATAACCATCAAAATCGGATTAAATTGTCAACCGCCCCTCTCAGAAATAGGATTGACTAGCGATTATGAAGGACCTCAAGTTACATCCCCTTTTCATTCAAGAGTTCATATGTGTTTTCACGCCTATTTGATATCCGAAAAGTAGACAAATTCCTTTTTTTAAGAACACACAAGATTTGTCACTACAAAAAGGATAATGTTACCCCACCATTAACTACTTCATTTATCATTTATGCATGCCCTATCAAGACGGAATTTGAATTTTGCTAGGCAAGTACGAGGATAAGAAGTCTCAAGATGAGTAGCAAGAAGAAAATTGGTAATAATTGCAGATGGGTACCTGCTTCGCTCAACCGAGAAAAGTCCAGCAGCATGTATCAAGTCATACGTTCTTGGATATGTATCAAATGATTCACACCTGAGAAGTTTCATCTCTTTAGTTATGCATTGTATTTAAAGGATTCTAGCTAGCTTATCAAATTGGAAGGGATGAACTTGTGATGTGTGCCCTATGTGATTCGTATAACCTTGGACATTTGTAAATGATTTTTTTTTTGTTTAATAGTTATTCAACATAGTAATATAGTAAAGAAATCATCATCGAGTTCATACCAGTCATGCATAACTCCAATAAGACCGCGGTCATATATGACAGGCAACGTATTAGGTCCACTAACAGGAACAACATTGAGCACCCAGCAATCCAGCTTGTTTTCAATTAGTGCTGCTGCAAAACTGTGATGAAGAAACTAATTAGCATGTCTAAACCATGTTACTGTCAAATATGAAACAGCATAACAAAATGTGAAAAACTTACCCTCCAAAGCCTGCTCTCATGTCCAGTACATTTCTGAGTTTGAACTTACCCCAGTGCAAAGCACGCACATAACCCTCAATTATTTCTTTCCAATACCTGGATTCTGCTCTGAAAAGTTCTTTCCTGGATATGTAGGCGTCAATTTGTATGCTCTGGAGCCTATCTGGAGGATTCTGCAAGCGTTCTGGCCAGGTTGTAATGTTTGAGCCGTATCCTTCCTCGGGTAGACGTGATATGCATGCCTTCAGATCAATATACCTACAACAATTATGGAGATGAAAACTTTGAAAATCAGAGATAAGATTATACATTACTAAGCTCCACCTAGATGTGAAGTGCTGAAATTAGAGTATTCTCATAATATAATGTCTTTGCAAGATCTTGCAGTGAGCATATCGGACTACTTCCAAGAAAATCATCTTTTTTTTTTCCCAGCAATTGCTTCAATTTTAAGGCTCTCTGACTTCAAATAGACAGATATAAAATGCAATGCTTCTCACCAGTGGCATCACTTCAAGATTAATACATGCCTGTATCTCATTTTGGCCAATCACATCTTTTATATAATAAGAAAGTATGACAATCATTGAACTGTCCGGAAGAAGCACACCAAAATCTTTGCTTATCTCACTGAATCAGAAAACTACATATTCTTAGCACCTTTCATGCTGAGAGAAGCAATGGTGTTGCCAACAGGATTAAGCTAATGGCATACTCAAGAAAACAACCTATTGCCTGCAGTTACCTACACCAATTTCAAGTAATAACATTTCTCACAAAAATGTGTATCGCTATATAAAGCATGAACCTTGAGATTGCCGACCTTACAACAAGTGGAAAACTAAAACCGGTCATAGAGGGACCTACCAAACTTTGTCGGGGTCATCATCAGGTGCACACAGCGGTGGCATTGTTCCTTCTTCACGACTCAAATAACAGCTGTTATTTAAGGGTTTCTGCCATATGGCAATGTAGCCCTCCTTTTTAACAAGTGTCCAACATAACCGAGTTGTAAGATTAACCATCTCTGCAACCAAGAGAAGATTAATATCTATTAATAATGAGTGCTCCTAGTCCAGTCCTATTTGAGTGGCCATAACTTTATTACATGCAAGTGCAGAGCCTCCCTCCAGCAGTCAAAGTGTAATGAACTCAAAATAGTGCATATAAGTTATTGACATAAAACCAATGAGCTCTAGGTATCAAGAGGAGCAACTCCCCACCACATGCGACAGTCATAATAAATCTCACATCAAACAAATACTAATAAACAATTTGAAAATCATATAATCTGCATATTTCAAAGGAATTACCTTCCCATTGTTCTTCAAGGGCAGGTTCATGTTTATAAACAGGCTGTGCTGCCCAAGCAAAATAACCTCCAGCCCGGAGCATTCTGTTCACCTCAAGTAGCAAAATCCCATCTATATAACAGCAAAGGTAAGAGAAGGCAATCACGATTTAAGAAAGGAAGAGAAAGTTCTGATTTTTGGTGAATAACCAAACAAAAGTAAACATGTTAAATTGAAAAATATCAAACAGCTTTAGAGCCCCTGTTTTGTTGTAGAAACAGAAAATCAAGAAATGGCTAGGAAGTAGATGCAAAGGTATCTCGACCAACAATCTCCCCAATCCATGTAATGGCTTTTGAAATGCAATATGAGGCAGGTTTTTAAATTCTTATCCAAGGAATTTCTCATGAAAGACGACTGATTTACATGTAGTACAAGTGGAAAAAATGATGTCTTTAAATATTGCCTTGAGGGAAGAATACAGAGGAAAATTCACCAGAGGCTCAAACATTACAATTCACCCGATAGGAAGGTTTTACATTCAAATGAAAAGGAATACATATGTTTCAATGATAGATTTCCCTAGATATCACCAAAAATAAACTAACTGACCAAGCAGTGGTGACTAGTTCCATAAAAAATTTTGTCTGAATTTCCTGAAATTAGATTTTTTTTTCAGCATAAACACTTTCAATAGTTGAACTTGTCAATGAAATTGACCTAAGGTGACTAAAAGACACTTAAAACAATCGCATAGTCTTAGATATAAGATCATACCATCCCGAGTCCAGTTGATTCTACACCTTGAGCAATGTATCAGATCAAATGCTTGACTTGGATAAAGCAAACGCCTTGTTGAAAATGCTGCGACCATCGCAGGCACACCACGTTCAAGAGCAAATTGTATTTGGTTTTCATGAACATCTTTTGGGGCCACAGAGAGGGTGATAACATTCCTTGAAAGTAAATAAGCACCAAAACTTGCGACACCACAACCGACATCAAGAGCAACTCGAGTATGTTTCCCAAACGCGATTTCAGGGAGCATCTACATAGTTTAGGCTACGTGTAAGATATCTTTTTGGATTGCAACATATACATGTACTATCAGATGCTGTTCAATTCATAACAACTGAAACCTTTTGAATCTGATCCAAATACTGATCTGCCCCGTGAATGAACTGCGTCCCACCTCCAGGAAACTTGAATTTGTCCTTGTCGACGGTGATCCAATTCTGCCCTCCTTTATCCTCTGCCAAACGAGCATGAGGAACGTTGCTAAACCAAACCTGCATAAGATCAATACTAGGACATATTCATCATCTGCTAAATGAATACAATTCAAAATTCACACCCCTACCCACACATACACCACCCTCCACCCCAAAATATCAGAGCTTCCTAGCACCTAACATAGCTAAAGAATCAAGCTTTCTTCAGAATCTTTGTTCAGATGTATTCATAAGTATTGTTCTGCTTCAAAATTGAATTACAACCCAAACATATGAATATAATTAGCTTAGCTTCAAAAACACAATGAGAATGCCACTACCAATGAAAAAACTCGGAAATTCTCAATATCTGATGCTATAAAGCAACTGAAAATGTCACCTCATCACGACTTCTAGGCCACGGAATCGGAGGTCTGTAACCTTTAGGAGCAGGAACCAAACAATTCAATCCCTTTCCTTCCTCAGGACAATGCCGCTCAAACTTCTCCCCTTTCTCCATAGACTCCAACTTCTTAATCGCCTCCTCGTTGTCCAAACACGGTATATACTCCCTCATACTCTCCGGACACAAATGGTACTTCTTAACCCTAACCCTAACCTTATCCCCCTGCCCATCACTCTCCAAACCCTCAGTCTCATTCGTTGCAGACCAATTCTCCACCACTTCCGGATCGTATTCCCCCACCTCAAAATTATCCGTCATCTTCCCACTCTCGTCCACCACACCCATCCTCTGTAATTCCGGTGGAGGTGGAGGCGGCGGCGGCGGAGGGGTCAGGTCCTGCTGCGGCTCAATTGGACTACTTAACGGCGGCGGTGAGCCGGTGTCATTTACAATTGAAGAGATATCGAATGTCTTGTTGAGATTGGGCGAAAGCGCGACGGAGGCGGAAGACGGCGTCGCTCCGCCTTCCGAATTCTGCTGATTGGAGAAGAAAACGAGCTGCTGCGCTGATCCGTCGGTGAAATGCTTCCCTAAGTAGAAGAAGACGACTGAGATCAGTAGAAATCCCGCGATTCTGATCAGTGCGGCGGATTTGCATAAATCTGAGATTCCGCCGCCGCCAGTAATCCCCTTCATTGTCGGCAAATCACCAGATCTCAACTGTAGAGAGAGTAGATTTACGACCACAAATGTGGTTTAAGATACATATATAAAATGGAAACGGAAGCGACAGTGGAAGGAAGAGTGAGAGAGAGAGAGAGAAGTGAAGTGAGAGAGGGGAAGCGTGACGATCAGCGCTGCGTGCTAAATTGTGATTTTGAATATAATATTTTTTCTTTTTCTGGGTGAGATAGGAGTATTTAATTAAATGGATATAAAAGTAAAAAAAAATAACTCAGTCGTCTTAAGTAAAATTTAATAGTTGGATTAATGTGAAAAGTTGTGTATCTGGGCTTTGGATATGGGCTTCTTTTGTTGGATTTTATTTTCCTTAAAAAATAATAGTACTATAATATTTTCATAAAATTATCATCTCTTTTACAAGTCATTTAACTTTAAATAAAATTCACAAATATGCTCGAATTTGACATTTTAATATAATCATACAACGTTTACGTTTAAGGGATTCCATATTACAATATATCCCTCCCTCCTCTCTCTAAAAAAAAGTGCAAAAAAATAAATAAAAATAAGTAACAACTTCTATATAATATTCACAAAAGAGTTGGACTCCTGTACATCCGGTTGTAGGTGCAACCGGACGTTCTGATTAACTAGGCACGATTTGCGCAACATGTTAACAATGTTGTGGTAGTGCGGTTGGATAAGTTCTTTGGGCTCAAATTCAATGTACCCGGGTTCGAGTCCTAACAGCGTAAATTTGAGTTTTTTATATTTTAATTGATATATTAATTTAAAAAATGATACATTTGTTCATAATATTTTTATTTCAATTATTTTTTCATATTAAGTTTGTCCTTTTTTTTTGGTAATATTTTTTTTTATTTTAAATGATATATTAATTTAAAAAATATACATTTGTTCATAATAATTAATATTTTTATTTCAATTATTTTTTCAGATTAAGTTTGTCATTTTTTTAATAATATTTGTTTATTTTAATTGATATATTAATTTAAAAAAAGTGATAATTTTTTTTAATAAGTAATATTTTTATTCCAACCAATTCATATTTTTTCAAATCAAGTTTGTAAATTTTTTCATTTTAATTGATATATTAATTTAACAAAAGTGATAAATTTGTTTATCATAAGTAATTTTTTTTATTCCAATCAATTGAAAAGTATCATTCTTCCTTAAGAAAAATATCGTTCTACCTTAAGAAAAGTATCATTCTTCTTTAAGAAAAGTATCATTTTTATTGAGCAATAATATCACGTGTTGTTAACAAAAGTATCATTCTGCCTTAAGAAAAGTATCATTCTTCCTTAAGAAAAGTATCATTCTTATTGAGCAATAGTATCACATGTTGTTAACAAAAGTATCATTCTTTCTTAAGAAAAATATCATTCTTATTAAGTAATAGTATCACATGTTGTAAAGAAAAGTATCATTCCTATTGAGCAATAATATTTTTCTATTTTTTTACTGTACCCTAGAGGGGAAGTCTAAAAAATGATACATTTAAAAGTGACAATTTTTTTTAATAAGTAATATTTTTATTCCAACCAATTCATATTTTTTCAAATCAAGTTTGTCAATTTTTTCATTTTAATTGATATATTAATTTAAAAAAAGTGATAAATTTGTTTATCATAAGTAATTTTTTTATTCCAATCAATTGAAAAGTATCATTCTTCCTTAAGAAAAATATCGTTCTACCTTAAGAAAAGTATCATTCTTCTTTAAGAAAAGTATCATTTTTATTGAGCAATAATATCACGTGTTGTTAACAAAAGTATCATTCTTTCTTAAGAAAAGTATCATTCTGCCTTAAGAAAAGTATCATTCTTCCTTAAGAAAAGTATCATTCTTATTGAGCAATAGTATCACATGTTGTTAACAAAAGTATCATTCTTCCTTAAGAAAAGTATCTGTTGGTCCGGAGACGAAAAGTCGGGTGTAGAGGGGGGGTGAATACACACGAGCTCGTTTCTTTTTCTCGGTGAAGGTCGGTGAAGGCGATGTTTGCAACGATGAACAGTGCCAAGTAAGCCTTCGATCACTTTGGGGTCAAAGTGAGTCGGCTTACGAGCTCTTCTGCGGCGATGTCGGTATTACGAAACTCGGTCGGAGGCGTAGTGCGGATAAGTGTTAGGCCCGAGTCGTCTCTTTTGAAAACGCGTTTTTGCAAGTTAAATCTTTTGGTCGTGCACTTTATAAAATACGTTTTATGCAAACTTATGATTTTCAAGTCGGTTGTATGCTATGCGATAAAACGATAAATGAACACAAGCGATTTAACGTGGTTCGGATACGCAAGATCCTACGTCCACGGTCTCGAACAAGGCGAGGAGAACTTGTTGATTATTCTCGAGCAAGCCTCGAGCGAGGATATCTTGTGCCTTGGACGGTTCCCTCTAAGTTATAGTTCTTAGCGACTTTACAATCTAAACCTAAGTTTAGAAGGGAGGGAATATTCTCCAACTGAGAAGGAGTTCTTACAACAAGAACAATTCACTAAATGTGAACTCCTTCGGATCTAAGCTATGAATCTAGCAATGAGCTTAGTCTAGAGAAGAAAGGGATCAAGGTGCCCTAGAGAGATGAACTACAAGAAGTGTTCTATGAAAACTAGTTCGTCTCCTGGATAAGCTTGAAGGTTCTAGAGCGTTGTGAGCTTGAATGATTTCCCTTGATTTCGCGTATATTCCTCTTTTTGAAATCTTCAAATCCTTCTCTATTTATAGTTGTGAGTTGTGGCATATGTCCGTTGGAGACGACGATGCCACGTGTCACAAGCGTCTAAAGAAAACGGCCACTATTCAACTTTGTTGCGGCGGGCGGTTAATGCGGCCCGTTCATGAGAGCGGCTTTCTTTGTGTAGAGTAGGTAAGCGTTGTCGGCTTCTCATTGGTCGAGGTTTGTAGTTGGTGAGTGTCGAGTTGACCGTTCAAACTACCTCGTATGTCTTCTGGCCCGAACATTTGAAGGGACTTTAAGTCTTTGGGTCGCTTTTACGTCGGATACGGTACTCGAAAGTCTGTCTTCTTCGGTGAGTCGTCGGCGATAAAGTGAGCTTCGATAGTCGGTTGGTCGATTGCGAAGGTATACTTGCTTGCACCTGGTTCTTCTACCGATGACCATCGGCTTGTAGAGAATGCTTCTGCGAGGTCCGATTAGGCGATGCGGGATCTTCATCCGAGTTTGATATCGGCTGGCGACGAAGAATGCAAGCGATTACACCGATGACGTGGGGTTACGAAAAGTATCTTCGGCGGAAGATCGGTTCAACAACTACCCCGTACAGGACTTAGACAAAATAATAAGCATTACATCAAGTCTAACCTATACATCGGCTAATCCTATCGACACACTAATCTACGATATCGGCTCGGTTTTGGGATCTTCAATTCCATAGTACTACTATGATTTCCCCCAATTTCTTTTAACCCTAGAACAGTGAGTATTAATCTCTTGACTCATATCCAACAATTTCCCCCTAATTGATGATGCCAAAACCTCTATACTCTAATATCTATTAAAGATCTTGTCCCTCATCGACAACAATTTCCCCTTTAAAGCATCGAGGAAAAAGCGATAATAGTAAATGAACTTCGGCGAGGTGAGAGAAAGGCAAGATCGAGAAACGATGTGAGTGTGTGTCGAGATCACTTGGTGATCGGTAGTGAAAACATGATACTAAAAAGCTTAAAGACAATGAGCGATTGTCTAGCAAGCGATAAGAACTCTTATAGATAGATTGTCAAAGTACGGGTTCCTATGCTATTACACGAGAATTATCAAAAACACGGAGGGAGAAATCACTGGCTGTCGTGCCGAAACTCGAGTCTTCTTCTTGAAATCCGCCGAGCGATCAGCTTGGAGGGTCCAGGCGATAAAATTTATAAATTCTTTTGCGCAAAACCCGGATTTCCTCTTGATCTTACGGTACTATGCGGATGTAACTCATGCTGATAGGCTGCGGATTCGATTTCTTCTTCGATAGACTTTGTGATGATAATGCCTTTAGCTGATCATGGGAGGAGGATATCTTCCGAATGCGAGTGCTTTCACGGGAATGTTCGGTTCTTTCATGATAGGCGGCAACCGTTCTCCGAGTTACGGAAAAACTTCATTAAAACACTCTTCGAACAGTTGATCGGTCGGAATGTCTTTCGGATAGAAGCCCCATACATACTGATTTTTAATAAACATTTCTTTGAGAGTCTCCCATTGATCATTCGGATCGGCGGGTACCCATTTGTCCTCATGAGGTGCGGGAATCAACTTCATACGAGGAGTTCGATAGTAGTCCTCCTGTTCCTCGCTCCTGCGGGTATCTGTTTTCTCGGATCGGCCTGGCTTATCGAGATAGGCTTTTCATTCTTGCCATGTCGGCCATCCTTTTCTTCTCACGGAGAGCGGCTGCTCTAGTGTCTCCTCGTCTCGAGACTCGGTCCTTGCGGCGTCGCCTCCCGGGTCGCTTGATCTTACGCTATCCGCTCGGTGTAAGAGTAGATATGGGAATACTACGAGCGGTAGCTTTGATTTCGGTCGGAAGAGCACTTAGCAAATTCTTCTTGGGCTTTCTTCTTTTGCTCTTATTTGTATTAATGACCTTTCTCTTTCCTTTGCCCACGATAGCTTTGCCCTTAGGCTTTTTTTTGCTCCAGTGCCTCCTCTAGGCGACGCTCCTGGTCCGGCTTGTCTTGCGGCTCTTGGGCTATTACGAGGTCGAATGCCTCTTGCTCCGCTTTTGATTTAAACTTCTTGACCGGGGAGGAAGGAGTAGTGGATTCGATAGCGATTTCCTTCCCCGACCTCTGCGGTTGTTGAGACTCTTCTTCTTCGGGTTGGCTCTTCAAGGAATTGAGCGATTTCGTCTATGTGCGCAGGTGAAGAGGGAGATGGGGGTGGCTTGTAGTGGGAAATCAAGGAGAAGGACCTCGATAGATGTACCTTTACCGAGTAGGTGGTCACGCCTCCGGAGCCTGTTCCCCACGAATCTCTGCGGTTGAGGGCTCTGCTGGCTGAGGAGGGTCCCGCCTCCCGAGCTGTCCTCCCTCGAGGATCCGGACGTCGTTGTATCCGTATCGGGTTCATCTTTCACAATATCTTCCCCCCTTTTTGGCATCGGCAATATTTGCCGGGGGAGGTGCGGATAGCTTTTACGTCTCGCTCCAGTTGTGCACGAGAATCTTTGATGCGGGTAGCTGTGTCATCAAAATCAACGACCAAGTTGCGGTAGTTTTCCCGGTCTTTCTCTGATCGGCTCTAGATTTCTTCAGGCGAGCGGTCGACTCTGTCGGAGTTTGTGAGAGCTTGATCATTTGATTCTGTCATTTCTTTCTCGAATGGCTTTTAAGGCCTCGGCTTTGTTGCTTGATGGTTTGTTTGAAGAGAGGTGGTTGCTATCTTGTTTCTCTCATCTATGAAGCCTTGAACTGTTTTCATGGCACGAGTCATTTGCTCCGAGAAAGTTTTATCTTTGAGCGGCAAGCATTCTTGCGACTTTGTGCTTTGTTAAATCGGCCTTTTGAGCACTTAGGGCCTGCTCAACTATCTCCTTGAAAACCGGTGAGAAGCCTCTTTAGGAGTTGAGATGTCGGCGGCCAACTTACTTAGAGCTTCGTTACGAGCCTTGGTGTACTTCTCCCATTTGAAATGAACATCTTTGGCTAGGAGTCGATTTTTCTCACCTTGGCATTTGATAGCCTGTTGTGACGAACGTGAGGACACGGAACCGATGGGTTGTATTTGATAAGAGCTAGTTCCGAGCCTCTGCTCGAGAAGCGAGATCAAGCTTGCTCCCTCTTGTACTTCGGAGCGGTTGTAGCCTCACTGATGTGACTATGGGTGGTGTTGGGCTCTTCTCTTGGGGAGTTTGTCCCTCTGCTTGGATTCTCCACAGTGCCGCTTCCTTGGGTTTGCCATCCATCTCCTCATCTTGATCATCATTATCACCTTTATCGGGAAGGTGGAGATGGGGGGTGGAGGCTGTTTCGGTCGGAGCTCTCAAGATCGGTAAATAGAGCATTGCGGCTCTCAAATCTTTGAAAGACGCCACATCGGTGGCTCTCCGAATCCAATCTTGGCTTGGAGCTCTTGCTCCTCGTCGATAGCTCATCCGGTGATTCTTTTGGGATTTGGCAAAGTCAATAAGAATGTCCCAGGTCCGAGAAACCTTAAGAGCATCGAGCTCTTGTCGCTTCTTGCTATTTCAACCAGATCTGCGTGCTCGGCAATTTACGGTATCTCTTGCTTGAATCTCATTGCAAGCACGCGATCGAGTGGTGTCGGTTGTTATCCACTCAGCGATAGGTTCGGGTGACGGTTCCCTTTTGTCGGACTCTGTTTCCTCGAGTTGATCACTTGGACCTTGTCCTTGATCGTCGCTCCCTCGATTCCAAGATATCGAATCGAGTAGTTGCTCCTCTTGAGTAGAAGGAGGAGGCGGCTCAATAATGGTAAGTGGGCGAGCCACTGTGACCTCAGCAGTCGAGTCTTAGCCAACCTCCTCTTCTTTGGCACTTGGACGGATGGGGGCGGAGCGACGCCGCTCTCTTCGGTTCGAGGTGGCCCCTTGCCAATTGACTTCTCTGCTCCGGCCTTTGTCATAAATTTAATACTCTTGAGATCAAAAGACTTTGAGTCCGCAAAAGCTGAACGTTTACGTACCACACTCTCTATCGGCACCGAGCATCTTGGTGCCGAATAGGAGCTTGCTTGTCTTGGTTAGCTTCCTCTCTCCGATGGCGAAGTAGTGAACTTCACGGGCTTGGGCCTTCCCGGTGAGTAGTATAGTAGTCGGCCCAGTTCACTTCTACTCCATCGTCTATAATCATCATCGGTTGTATCCTCGGCTTAGAAAGGCGATCATAGGATCCAGTGAGCTCGTCGAATATGAGAGACAACGTAAGCTAAACCCCTGTATTTGAGGTAGCAAAAGATTTCTCTGTAGCGCCGTCTTGAACACTATGTCGGCTGCGTCCACGGAACTTTTGGACGTAGTCATTTATCTCCCTTTCCTTATAACCAATGGGAGAGATACCGGTGAGGGGAGTTGAAAGGCTTGAGCGAGAGCCTCGAGATATTGAAGGAGTGGGTAGCCTCCCTCCGGCGATTTGGGGGCAACTTCCCTTGTAAACAAACGAAGCCTCTTCTCCTCCTGAGGGCAAGCGACTTCCGGTTGTAGTAGGCCTCCACAACTTGTCTCGGCGGATGAGAGCGGGGATGCCTCGACACAAGAGTTGCCCGCCACGACGTCTCAAGGGCGCCAAATACCGGCTCCAAATATGAAAGGTCCACTGCTTGGGAGAGCCATCGTCGGCTCAAACGGAACCCGGATGGTCATGATCTCAACCATCTTCTCGGGAGTGCGTACTATCGCCATTGAAATCGCAAAACAAATTGTTAGGACTTGAAAATAGAGTAAGTCGGTGACTATCGGCGGATATTAATACATTACCGTGAAATAGAGCTTTAAGAGATGCGAAAGCAAAGTTGTTTAAGAGATTTGGATAAGAAAACAAAGTTGCGAGATAAGCTCTTGAGAATATGAAGAATGGCGAAAAATGAGGAGTTGATGGAAGATGAAAGATTTTGTATATTAAGTTTGATCTTCGGTTTGAATCGCACGGTTCAAATTTAATCTTTCAAAATCAAGGGGCGGCTAAGATTAAATGTTATAAAGGAATGATTACAATAGCCGCCAAAAATATAGATATATGTAATAAAGCTAATGGAGAAGACATGCGTTAAATGCGCGACGAGAGCATTAATTACACGGGCGAGGAGTCCTGTCGACCTTTCCTCAAACCTTAAACATAATAAATGGTAAGGAATAAATGCTCCTTAACAAGCGAATGTAAGCGGCGATGCATTAAATGCGGCATGCTTACGAACAAATTAAGTAACGATACTACGCAAACCTCTTGGTTGAACTTATCGGTGGTTACCATCATTTATCGGGGAGGATGGTTGTGCTGATGACCATGTTCCTCCTTGCTTTGTATGCAGGTGTGCATCTCTCAACCGAGTCATCTGTACTAAGTTTTACGACTTGTCGTGCTTGATTCCATACTGATACAAATTGTTGCTAAGTATATCATTATCGGTAGTCGGCTTCTCTTGACTTGTCTCGGTAGGATCTAGCAGACCTAGCTCGGCGATAGTTCTCCGAACTTTGTTCTCGGCTAGTGGTTTTGGTCGGTATATCGCCCCTTTGCTTGTCGGTATGGATTTTCTCCATCCATCGATGTCCTTCTTTTCGACATGGTCTCCGATGAAGTGGTGTCGGATGTCCACGTGCTTGCATACGGTATGTAGAATTGGGTTACGAGTTATAGCTATTGCCTTTGGTGGAGTCACGGTAGATGGGCACTTCATCCCGAGTTATACCATAATCTCTCAATTGTTGTCGAAGCCAAAGGATGCGGGCACGGCAACTTCCTGCGGCCATGTACTCGGCTTCCGGTAGTGGACGTAGCTGCGAGTCTTTGTTTCTTTGAAAACCACGATATCGGCTTGCTTTGCTTAGGAACCGACATGTTCGGGAAGTTGATTTTCGATCTATCACGCATCTGCATAATCGGCATCGAGAATAACTTTGTTAGTGTTAGGTTATCATCGGCGGGATACCATAACCCGACATCGGGTGTTCCTCTTAGATATCGCGAGAATCTTCTTCGTTGAGTCTAGATGACTTCGCTTGGGATTCGCTTCGAAATCTTGCGCATACACCTACGGCATAAGTTATGTCGGGTCGGCTAGGTTTGTTAAATAAAGTAAAGAACCAGATAATAGCTCTATAATCGGTAGAGTTAACGAAGCTCCCTCTTTGTCCAGATCGATTTTAAAGTTCGTGTTCATGGGGATCTTGGTCGGTTTGCTTGGAATCACGGCCGAATCTTTTGAGAAGATCTCGAGTGTATTTGGCTTGATTGATGAAGATTCCTTGGGTGATTGTTTTACTTGAAATCCAAGGAAATAATTCATCTCTCCCATCATGGACATCTCGAATTTCTCCTTCATTATCTTCTCGAGCTGGCGACATATGACTTCGTTTTACGCGGCCGAAAATGATGTCGTCCACGTAGATTTGCACCGGTAGAATGTCATCTTCGACTTTATCTTTGAATAGGGTGCGATCTACTGTCCCCTTTTGAAAACCTTTACGAAGTAGAAAGTCGATAGGGTATCATACCAAGCCACGGGTGCTTGTTTTAACCCATACATAGCTTTCCTAAGTGTCGTACACTGATGTCCCCGCTTGAAAGCCGGGCGGTTGTTCCACGTAGACTTCTTCCTTCGATGCGCCATTCGGAAAAGCTGACTTCACATCCATCGATATACCTTAAATCTCGATGTGTTGCATAAGCTAGGAAAAGACGAATGGCTTCCAATCGGCGGCTGGAGCAAATGTTTCATCAAAGTCAATTCCCTACTTTGCTGATTGTATCCTTTAGCAACTAGTCGAGCTTTATTTCGACAATGACGTTGTTTTCATCTCGCTTGTTCTTGAAGACCCACTTAGTTCCAATCACGTGCTGATGTGCAGGTGCGTCGACAAGCTCCCAAACTTCATTTCGGCGAGCTGGTTCGGCTCTTCTTGCATAGCAATGACCCGATCGGCATCTTTAAGTGCGTCCTCTATCGGCGAGGTTCTTACGTAGGCGGGAAAACAAGAGTAAAGTGAGCTTTCTCCTTGACTTAATCTTGATCTTGTCCTTATAGTTGCTTGATGGATCTCCAATGATAAGATCGAAGAATGAGCATCAAGCCACGAGCGCTGAGTCGGGCTTCTTCTTACGATACTACTTACGCACGGTCGGTAGGTGTATTAGGCATTTCAATAGTACTTGTTTTGTGGCTGTAGTAATTCGGTAAGAAGGTTAGGATCTGCCGAGTTTCCGGGTTCGGGGCATTTAGCTCGGGAACATTAATCGTTCCCCACGAGTTTATATTCTCGGTAGAGGTCTCGATTACCACGGGGGCTTCCTCATCGACCGAAATTACTGTTGTTGATTATGTTCGATAGAATCAACTAGGTTAGCTACATTGCTTGTTGGGCCGAGTCCGAATTTCTTCATCTTCGACTCATCATCCCAACAATCTTTGGATCTTTCGGCTTTGTCATTTAGTTCGAGATCACTGTAGCTTGCTTGCTGACATCCTCGGTGTTTGACTTTGTATCTTTCTCGTTCTCGGTAACAAATTCATCAAAAACAACATGAGGGCTTTCCTCCACGCAAAGAGTTCGATAGTTAAAAACTCACGAAGGCTTTTTGCGACTCGGGAGTATCCTAAGAATACTCCTTGATCGATTTGCTATCAAAGACCTTCAAGCGATCTTTCCCATTGTTGTGGATAAAGCAAGGACGGCCGAAAACATGAAAATGAGAAATAGAAGGAATTTTCCCTTTCCACGGTTCGTAAGGCGTCTTCATGTGTTCTTTGTGTCGGTAGTGAGCGATTACGAGTGTAACGGGCGGTGTCGGTAGCATCGGCCCAAAACTTTGAGGGTAGTCCGAGAATCTGCGAGGAGCGTTCTTGCTTTGCTTCTTTGAGTGTTACTGTTCTTACGTTCAACAAGTCCGTTCTGGCGAGGGGTGCGCGCGGTGATGTCTCGTCTTTGAATTCCCTCTTTATCGCAGTATGTCTTAACTACGAGTTTAGAAACTCTGTTCCTGCGATGAGCGTATCTTCTTAATCTTGATGTTCTTTTCCACACTTGAGTTTCTTGATGGATTAGGTAATTCAGATCGAACATTAGATTTGTTGGCGATGAAGATGACCCAGTATATCTCGAGTAGTCGTCTATGACGACGAGGGCATACTTCTTGCCTCTTATAGTCGTCTGGAGAGCGGCCCGAATAAGTCCATGTGAAGCGGTGAAGGATTCCATCGGTGGAAGGTGACGGAATAGGTGGATTGCTACTCTTTGTTTGCTTTCCCTTCGGGCACGCTTCACAATTTACGTCTTTGATAAACGATTCGTTGGGCGGTCCTCGACTTTAGAGTTCTTGACGAGCTTGTTCATGGTCTTGAAGTTCGGGTGGTTTGAGTCTCTTGTGCCATAGCCGGCTGACTTGTTACGATTTAGTGCGTGCGAGCAAGCAAGCCTCAAGTTACTGCGGTATTCCGGTTTGCAACATAGATGTTCTTCCTCCGCGAACACGATAACACTTTGTTTTCCCTGTAGATTTGTCAACAATATCACGAAACCGGCGTCAAAGATTACTCTGTTAAGATTATCACGGATTGGTGGTCGAAAGGAGATTATGTTGAAGTCCTTCAACATATGTTACTCTTAGGACCGTGGCGATCCCGATGTTCGGCGTTCCGTATCCCCTTGTGTAGCCTTTGGAATTGTCACCGAATTCAGTGCAGGACCATCTTCTTGTACGTAGTTGGTCGGCGAGGCTCTTACGGTAAGTCGTGTGTCTCGAGCGGCCTGTCCACTATCCACGGGTCCTTATGCACTGCAAAACGGGAGGCATTTTTAGGTACCCTTTGGTTCGATTGGGTCCTTACGGGTTAGTGGGTGATTTCGGAACCCGGATCCGTCTCGGGACCTTAGAAGTTCCGGACTTCTTCTTCGAACCTTATCGGCTTTCTTCTCCACGGGGACTTGGAGATACTAACTTTCTGCTGATAATTTTGGGTTCATGCGCTTTCTTCTTCGAGTCTTAGCGCTTCTCCCGACCACAGGGCTCATAGTAGTATGAGCCGTGCTGAGCCGGGTGCTCATACGGTGGCTCCTTGTCTTTTTCGCCCATCCGACCTTCTTGATTCCCCACGAATTTGATCGCGGTGTCTTGGGGCTGGAACCTTTGGTCATTTGCTTGTTGCTACTCGGGCCGAGGTGTAATCATTTTCTTGTTTGTTTTTCGCTCGAGGTGTGGTGTCGGCGGCTTGCACCTTTCCTCCGACGAACCTATCGGCCAGGGGTTCTTTGAGCTTTTGGAGGTAGAAGCTTCGTGGGTATAGCCCGAGGCCTTCTTTCACGAGAAGTTGACCGTTGAGCTCTAAGCATGCTTTCAAGCTTCTCCTTAGCTCCCGGTATTGTTCGGTCATCAATCCTCTCCGGACTTCGTCACTCCTTCCGAGTGAGTCATAGTCATTCTGCACGTCGTGAGCTTCGGTGCGAGCTTGGCTATTTCGGTCTCTTTCTCGGAATTGTCCTTGGTCGGGCGAGATCGAGTCTCTTGAAGGCGAGACTTAGTCATAAGAGATTCAATCTCTTCCTTGAGTCTCGCAACTAGATCCATTGACTCGGTAGGGACCGACAATCGAGAAGAAAGTCTCCGATTCTCGGCCTTTACCTGTTCAAGTTCTCGGATGGTTCTGCTTGAACTCTGCTCATTTGAATCCGTTCCTCTAGCGGATCGTCGTAGGCATGTACCACATCTAGAGGATCATCCGTGACCGAGCACGTGTCTTGTGTCTTTGTGTGAAGAAGAGGTAATAATGCGTTTAGAATTTACCTCGGCCTCTTCTCCGGCCATCGAGGCGGTATTCGGTGACTCATCGTGAAGCTGTCTTTGCGACCTCAAGCTGCGACGAACGCGGCTTCGTCTTGAGGAAGAATATATGAATGTATCCTCCTCAATGGAGTTGTCGGATATCTCTCCGGCTATATAGGCTGCCGTCTCTCGGCGAATTTCTTTCTCCTGGCTGCCGTTACTGCTCTTTGAGCGGCTAAGAGTTCGGGACAATCGTGCGATAGTGTCCCTCCTTCTTGCGGTTGTAGCGGGTAGATGTTCTGCTTTGCTCTTACCGGTGAGTCTTTAGACGGATGCGGCGACAGACTACGATTTCCCGCATTCGGTAGAAGGATTAGATTCTTCTTTCTTATGATAGTCTTTCTTACTCGAGGAAGAATCTCGGTTGTATTTCCTCGGCTTTCGACTCTCTCCTTTTCCCTCGATATTTGAGAGCCATCGGTGCTAGGCCGGTCGGGGCCTGAAGTCTCGAAAGACTTTGCTACGATGTGGCCACGGCTTTGCTTGAGGAAATAGGCTTGGCTCCGGTATTCTTGTTGTTGCCTTGAAGGCGTGGTCGGACCGTGTGTCGTTTGGAGCGCTTAAGCACTTTTGGGGTAGGCTATGCTCGAATTCCTCCGATTTTAATTACGAAAATATAACATCGGGAGTTAGAGCATTTAGATAAGAACGACGTAAATAAGTAGCAAATGGAAGCCACTTCCGTCGGGGCAACGCTCTCAAGATCTTGGTGTTCATCTCCTTGTTGGTGAACGACCTCCCCGGCCCATTGATGACATTGACTTGATTGGTGAATCGACACTCGGCTCGTCAATGGTTTCGAGTAGACTCCATTGCAAAGGCGTCGAACTTCGAAGCTCTAGCTCGAGCTTGTTTTCTTTGATCGAGGGGTTCCATGGCTCGGTACGGCCCAAGGCGTCACATAGCTCTTTCGCCGTTTTGCAATCTTGTACCCTTTCGAGATGTGAGTCATCGAGCGTAGTCGGTATGGCATTACGTGCAACTCGGTCAAGGTTGTGCAACTTCTTTTCTTCGGGCGTGAAGGCGGATTTGTCTTTGGGAACCTTAGCACCGGTTTGTGCTCCCACGCCTCCTCCGAGCGGCAAATACTACGCTGTCGATCATGGGAATGATCGGTCCCGACTCTAGGACATCCGACATGCTTGTCGTGGAGTGACGTTAGGTGTGCCTCCATACGTACGCGCCATACCGTGTAGTTCTCTATTGAGAACATCGGCACCATCCTAATACCGACATATCGAGACATTGTAAGAGTAAGAGTATAAGGATGCTTGAAAAGATGTTTATGCGGTGAAAACGGTTTTCGGGGATCGGTTCGAGAGGACCGGTATTTCCGAGCCGGCGATCGGTTGAACACCGAACGCTCGATACCAATTGTTGGTCCGGAGGCGAAAAGTCGGGTGTAGAGGGGGGGTGAATACACTGAGCTCTGTTTCTTTTTCTCGGTGAAGGTCAGTTGAAGGCGATGTTTGCAAGCCCGATGAACGAGTGCCGAGTAAGCCTTCGATCACTTGGGGTGAAGTGAGTCGGCTTACGAGCTCTTCTGCGGCGATGTCGGTATTACGAAACTCGGTCGGAGGCGTAGTGCGGATAAGTGTTAGGCCCGGAGTCGTCTCTTTTGAAAACGCGTTTTTGCAAGTTAAATCTTTTGGTGTTGCACTTTATAAAAATACGTTTTATGCAAACTTATGATTTTCAAGTCGGTTGTATGCTATGCAATAAAACGATGAAATGAACATAAGCGATTTAACGTGGTTCGGATACGCAAGATCCTACGTCCACGGTCTCGAACAAGGCGGGGAGAACTTGTTGATTATTCACGAGCAAGCCTCGGCGGGGATATCTGTGCACCTTGGACGGTTCCCTCTAAGTTATAGTCCTTAGCGACTTTACAATCTAAACCTAAGTTTAGAAGGGAGGGAATATTCTCCAGCGAGAAGGAGTTCTTACAACAAGAACAATTCACTAAATGTGAACTCCTTCGGATCTAAGCTATGAATCTAGCAATGAGCTTAGTCTAGAGAAGAAAGGGATCAAGGTGCCCTAGAGAGATGAACTACAAGAAGTGTTCTATGAAAACTAGTTCGTCTCTCGGATAAGCTTGAAGGTTCTAGAGCGTTGTGAGCTTGAATGATTTCCCTTGATTTCGCGTATATTCCTCTTTTTGAAATCTTCAAATCCTTCTCTATTTATAGTTGTGAGTTGTGGCATATGTCCGTTGGAGACGACGATGCCACGTGTCACAAGCGTCCAAAGAAAACGGCCACTATTCAACTTTGTTGCGGCGGGGCGATTAATGCACCTGTTCATGAGAGCGACTTTCTTCCGTGTAGAGTAGGTAAGCGTTGTCGGCTTCTCATTGGTCGAGGTTTGTAGTTGGTGAGTGTCGAGTTGACCGTTCAAACTACCTCGTATGTCTTCTGCTTGAACATTTGAAGGGACTTTAAGTCTTTGGGTCGCTTTTACGTCGGATCCGATACTCGAAAGTCTGTCTTCTTCGGTGAGTCGTCGGCCCGATAAAGTGAGCTTCGATAGTCGGTTGGTCGATTGCGAAGGTATCTTTGCTTGCACCTGGTTCTTCTACGATGACCATCGGCTTGTAGAGAATGCTTCTGCCGAGGTCCGGTCGGTGATGCGGGATCTTCAACCGAGTTTGATATCGGCTGGCCGACGAAGAATGCAAGCAATTACACCGATGACATGGGGTTACGAAAAGTATCTTCGGCGAAGATCAGTTCAACAACTACCCCGTACAGGACTTAGACAAAATAATAAGCATTACATCAAGTCTAACCTATACATCAGCTAATCCTATCGACACACTAATCTACTGATATCAGCTCGGTTTTGGGATCTTCAATTCCATAGTACTACTATGATTTCCCCCAATTTCTTTTAACCCTAGAACAGCTGAGTATCAATCTACTGACTCATATCCAACAGTATCATTCTTCCTAAAGAAAGTATCATTCTTATTGAGCAATAGTATCACATGTTGTTAACAAAAGTATCATTCTTCCTTAAGAAAAGTATCATTCTTCCTAAAGAAAGTATCATTCTTATTGAGCAATAGTATCACATGTTGTTAACAAAAGTATCATTCTTCCTAAAGAAAAATATCATTCTTCCTTAAGAAAAGTATCATTCTTATTGAGCAATAGTATCACATGTTGTTAACAAAAGTATCATTCTTCCTAAAGAAAAGTATCATTCTTCCTTAAGAAAAGTATCATTCTTATTGAGCAATAGTATTACATGTTGTTAACAAAAGTATCATTCTTTCTTAAGAAAAATATCATTCTTATTGAGTAATAGTATCACATGTTGTAAAGAAAAGTATCATTCCTATTGAGCAATAATATTTTTCTGTTTTTTTTCTATACCATAGAGGAGAAGTCTAAACCATACTTTTTTTCTCCGGTTAAAAATGCTCGCGTTCCTTCGGAACACTCGCATTTTAAAGGGTTTTGGAAAAAGCTAGCGTTCCTCGGAACGCTAGCATTTCCAAACCCTTTTAGTCGTGGAACTGCTACGATATTTTTTCCTTATTTTTCTTGTACCCTAGAGGGGAAGTCTAAACCCCACTTTTTCTCTCGGTTAAAAATGCTCGCATTCCTTCGGAACACTCGCATTTTTAAAGGGTTTGAAAAAAGCTAGCGTTCCTTCGGGCGCTAGCATTTCCAAACCCTTTTAGTCGTGGAACTGCTACGGTATTTTTCCTTGTTTTTTCTTTGTACCACTAGAGGGGAAGTCTAAACCCTACTACGGTATACTTTTGTTAAGAATAATTGATACTTTTATTCATAATAAGTGATACTTTTGTTCATAGCAAGTGATACTTTGATTCATGACAAGTGATACTTTTATTCATAATAAGTGATACTTATATTCATAGCAAGTGATACTTTGATTCATGACAAGTGATACATTCCTAGTAAGAAGTGATAATTTTATTCGAAACAAGTGATATATTCGAATAATGAATACTTTTTTCATATAATGTGATACTTTGATAAGGACAAATACTTTTATTATCTCATACATATTCCTCATTATGTTATATCTCTTCTATGACTATTATATATACAATTAGATTTTTTTAAAATTCTATGACTATTATATATACAAGAATAAATTTTAATATATATATTAATATTCTTTGTGTCATATTATTTTTTAAAAAATAAGAAATTAAATTTATTATTTTCCGTGTCATTTGTAGTTGTTTATACAATTATAATTTTTTTAAAAATATTACTATATTTTTTAACAAGAATAAATTTTAATATACATATTAATATTTTTTGTGTCATATATTAATTTCTTTTAAAATAAGAAATTAAATTTATTATTTTTCGTGTCATATTGTAGTTGTTCATACAATTATAATTAAAAAAAATATTATATTTTTAACAAGAATTTTTTTTAATATACATATTAATATTCTTCCTGTCATATTATTTTTTAAAAAATAAGAAATTAAATTTATTATTTTTCGTGTCATTTGTAGTTGTTTATACAATTATAATTTTTTAAAAAAAAATATTACTATATTTTTTTAACAAGAATAAATTTTAATATACATATTAATATTATTTGTGTCATATCTTAATTTCTTTTAAAATAATAAATTAAATTTATTATTTTTCGTGTCATATTGTAGTTGTTTATACAATTATAACTTTTAAAAAAAATATTATATTTTTTAACAAGAATTTTTTTTAATATACATATTAATATTCTTTGTGTCATATATTATTTTTTTTAAATATGAAGTTAAATTTATAAATGTCAAAATTAAAAGAAATAGAAATCTTTGTCGGTGGGTATCAAAACCGGGCCTCTTGAAAGGGAGCCCCAGCAATCTGCCAACTGCGCTACATGTGCAGTTATGTTAATGTCCTTATTAATATTGTAATTAGCTGGGTGCAGCCGGTTGCACCTGCAACTGGTTGCACAGAAGTTTTTACGTTCACAAAATATTTAAATTGGTTGTAATAACCTCATCGGGTAGACGCGTTTTTATTATATAACTAAGTATCTCATATGTTTTTTCACATTTATGAAGTCTATGATTAAGATTAGAAAAAAAAAACTAATTGAAATTTATACCCGAATCGATTAGGACTTCTACACTTGTACCGTTTCTTACATTTTTTCTGGTTTTAATATTCTTCTTTCAACTCTCAAACATATTTAAACTCATGCAACAAATGATAGGAACCAGACTAAAAATGTTCGAAATGAAAATATAGATGTATTAGTCATTTAACTATACTGTGAATATAATTACAAAATTAACTATTTTGTATTTATTATTACAAGCTATTTTTTATTATTAACATTTAACACTACTGTATTAGGCCACTAGTGCAAACCAAAAAAAAAAAGAAAAAAAAAAGAAATTAAAGTGTCATCACTTTCTTAATTTCTTACATAAACAGTTGATCATCTCTTGATTCCCCCACAATGTCCAAATAAAGCAAACTAATTTTATCATCAATGCTAAAGAAATAGAAAGCACAGGCCATTCTTGTTGGCAACTTGCATTTGCCACACAAGAAAGAAATAATACACGCTACTAATCACCAATTTCCCCCAATATTTTGAACCCAACTCACCATTAAAAACCATTCTCCCTCATCATTAAAGCCCTCATAATGCACAAACATGGCAACTCCGCCAAATTTATCAATCAAATTGTTGCCCACAAAGGAGACCTAAATCAATAAAGTTTCCAAGAATCATACCCCTTTTAGTCCCAACCACTGTTTATAAACCAAAGCAAAATCTAGGACTAGCCCAAGAAATATAGGACAACATCTTAGTACAAAGATTGGGAGTTAGGACAATGTCTTTATGTGGTTCTTCATGTGGAGCTTGTAAGTTCTTGAGAAGGAGGTGCAGCCCGGATTGCGTATTCGCGCCTTACTTTAACTACGAGCATGCTGCATCGCAGTTTGGAGCTGTGCACAGGGTGTTCGGGGCAAGCAATGTATCAAAGATGTTGTTAGGCCTTCCAATAGAGAGTAGAGGTGATGCTGCTGCTATGATATCTTATGAGGCTCTTGCTCGTGTTCAAGATCCGGTTTACGGATGCGTTGCTCATATCTTCGCCCTACAACAACAGGTTTCTTTCATTTATCATCAAAGTTAAGTTATTTGCAACTCCAACTTTTAAAGGGTCTAAAGCAAGATATGATAATAAACTTTTAGTTATATAAAAAGTACAACAAATAGTCTTGACTTAGTGGAAAGAAGGCTAGGTTCGAATCTTGAAATCACCAGGGTCCAAATCTTGAATTCACTAAGTATTAAATTTGTCAATTTTATTTTATATGATTGTAAAAAAGTTTGGACCTTGAGGACCTTACTCTTGGTAGGACCCAAAACAGTAATCGGCCTTACTCCCGGTTTATTTTATGTTAGGGGTGGGAATACAGTGCGTCTCACCCAAGGATTTTGACAAGTGTTGACACTTGTCAAAATCTGGGGTGGGAGATGCAGTAGTCCCACCCCTAACATAAAATAAACCCCCATTGGACGGGCCGATATCTAATGGATTTGGAAACTTTTGTGCAGGTGGTTATGCTGAAAGAGGAGATTGAAAGTATTGAAATGCAAATGGCTAATCTTGTAGCTGCACCATTTGATGCATCTGTAGACTGCAGCAATGTTGAGCTGCACGGCCATAAAATCGAGGAAGAGCTCCGATTCGAGTAGACTACTATAAAGAAGTTGATTCAAGAACTATGTATCATGCTGTTTAAGTTCCACTAATAAGTATCTTATCTTTAGATAATTGGGTTGAAATCTTACAAATTAGTGGATTTGTGGGATTATGAGATCCATGTGTGAGTAAGAGGCAAAATATCAAGTGAAATGGGCCAGTCTTGTAGTCTGATTATATCTAAGATGGTAGGCCGGGTAGTGAATGGATAAATTATGTACCATTAAATGTGATTGAATAATCTGAGCACGTAACGAGTCCCGTACGGGAGGGTCCATCCTACCAACACTGTCCCTCCAATCAAAAGTAAGATGTGAGCCACTCGGTCATTTATAATTATGGTGAAATGGGTAAAAATAGGCAAACTTTGTCTCTTAAATGCAAAAATAGGTATTTTATGTCAAATATGCATCACATGTGGCAATGTATTTTTTACACCAATTTCAATATAGGTGAAATTTATATGTTGTCTATAATTAATGTCAAATTAGTAAAAAATTATAATAGTTTAAGATTCATTATCATTACATTATAATAAATAAATTTATATAATATATATCTACATGTATATCAATCAACAAAGAAGTAAAGAATAAGATCATATGGATCTTGATGTGGAAAAAACAAACATGAAAATAAGGAAAAAATTGAGAAATGTCTATCTCATCTCATGCATATTTAAGCCTATTTTTGCATTTAAGGTGCAAAATTTGCTATTTTTAATTTTTTTCCTATAATTATTGGCGTGTTGCTTTGTCGACCATACAATTCACTGGATAAGTTAAAATTGGTCCGCTGAGCCACCCGCACCATATGTGGATGCCTTAAATATGACTAAATTAGGGATGAAATAATCTCCACTTTCACATGTTATCATTACCAATCGAATAAATAGGGATTATAGTTTTTTAAGTAATCGGCAGCAGCTACTTTTAATATAAATAGTGTAAACTCTACACAACGGTCGGAATTTACATTAATGACCTTTCGCCATAGATTTAACACTTTATTAGCTATATCATCCCATTATAACTTCAGGAATTATAGTTACTATTCCTTTTCAGCTTAGCGCTATAATAATTTTCACATGCCGATCTAGAGGCAAGTTAGCTATATCATCTTGGGTACATTTTCATACTTTACAATTATACTTTAAAAAAAAAACACGTTTCGCCCAAAGGGGCGGATTTAAAAGGGGTGGGCGGGTGTGACTCCCCATCCCCCCACCCCAACTTCCATGCAATGTTACGAGTTGTCTTCAATTTTTAGTAATTTATATCTTTCTTTTACTTAAGTTTTTTGAGTTTGCCTTTTTCGAAATTTTTGAATTTGTCACCCTAGAGTAAATTAAAAATTAAGAATTGGTATGAAAGTGACTATTATTTTGAAAATTTTTAAAAGTATATTTAAGTGCACAGAGTGGACGTCTAGATTTACATATATAATTTAACATATATAACTCTATACAATCAACTTATTATTATTTTTTTTCTTTTTTGCACGTAATTGTCTTTTGAATAAAATTAGCACCATATAAAGTACACAAAGACTTTATATTTTATATTGATTGATTCATAAGCTAGAGTTTGTTATTCTTTCGAATATCCTCTAACTAATTTTTGGATGTTGTCAAAACAAATTTTTGTACTATATTTTTCGTATAAATTATAAAAAAAATATGATATTCCTAAATAAGCTTCAAGTAATAAATATACTTAGACTCAAATATAAATAAATGCTCCAAAAAATAATTTCTCGTGGGCTCCATCCCCCAAAACCCCCAAAAATTTACTCTCCTCTAACTCAAAAATTCCTGGATCCGCACTATTTGCCCACATTTCAAAATTATATATTTCATTTATGCATTTCTAATCTTAGATATGCCTCTTATATTTGTCAACATGACAACATCATATATAAACTACACTCTAATAATATATCATCGGCTCGATCTTAAAAGACTTGAGATTTGATCTAGTAACATTTGCTCACCCCCCCAATCATACTTACTTTAACTCGTCTTGTCAATGGACATGCGGGCGAACTATTAACATATCGTCCCTCAACAATCCAACTTTCGCCTCTTCTTTTTTGAAATTCCACATTTCACACTTCTCTTATATTCCTTAATCCGCCTCTATAAAAATATTTCAGGATATTTTGAGGATATCCCGGCCCCGTGGATACTTTGATTGATCTTGTCAATGGTGGTTAGTACGGCATCACATTAAATAACATGGGCTTGAGTGTAATCAATCATGCTAATAGGAAGTGAAACATGTGGTTATACGGATCCGTACCGGGGAAGCCACTTGATTCGAATGGTTTGAAAACGGGTTTAATCATTGAGTGATTTGGGTGAACTTGTTTATATTCAATAATATCGGCTTTTAAATTTTCTACATGGGCTCAAATCCGATAGGCCCATCAACAAACGAGTGAACAACAAAGCTAAACATAAAATTCACAACCATATTTTTTTTAATAGTAGTTTTACCAAAATTTAAAATTAATAAGATAAATAGTAAAAAAAAAATAAACACAGGTTAAGTATCTTAATATAGAATTTGGGGGAAATGGAACCCTACATGCCATGATTGTAAATAAGTCGAATTCAATAACATCGTACTTGTTATAAACTAAATAGAACGAGAGAATAATAGAGATAATGAGAAATAGATGTGTATTATTATGAGGGTGAAGACCTCTATTTATAGAGTACAAAATGGGCTCATGGGCTTTTAGGGTTTACATGATCATCACAATATATGGTAAGTATATATATAAAATATATTTATAACACTCCCCTTTGATTGACCATCCCTAAAAAAAATTGCCGCCTCATTAAAACCTTGCCAGAAAAACCCATTGCGATAAAAACTGGATGAAGGAAAAAGAGTACAGCTGCTCCACCTCAATATAGTCATTCTTGATCCTTAAGTCGGCGCATATCGATCTTGTGTAACAACTTCTTGAATGTTGACGTTGGTAATGCCTTTGTAACAGAATCCGATAGATTGTCACTTGAGCGAATTTGCTGGATGTTGATGCCGCCACTCTTTTGGAGATCATGTGTTGAATTGACTCTTTTATGAATCAATCTCAATGACTCATTTTCTCGTGTGTTGCATTTGGTGCCTCGTTAAAAACCTTAACTAAGAAAACCCTTTGGAAAAAAGCTTAGAAAGGAAAAAAGAGTACAACCATTTAACCTTCAGGGTCATTTGACTTTTATGAGTCAGTCTAATCTTCAGGATTATTTGCAATTTGTTACTCCCCTCCCTCAAGATAACAATCTTCAAGGTTATCTTTAGGTCTACACTAATATGTGCAACACAAGTTTAATTATTCTCATAGAGAATAACATGAAATATGTCAATATATCATTACTCTCAGAAATAAACCAATATCACATTTGTCTCGAAAATAACAAAGGATGGTCAATACCATTTCAAATTCTCCAATTGCACATAAGTAAGGAACTTCTGGTCCTCATCTTTGTTATCTTCTGAAGGTCTAAATGAGTCTCTATCCACTTTAAGTGATTGAATCAACCATTATATAGGCATGTGGATGCGTCCGATAAAATCTCTTTAAAGATCTTTCAGGTAGGTCGAATAGCGTAACTCCATCAGAGAGATGCTCAATCTACAGGTCGAGACAATTATTAGTTCAATCCAAGTCTTTTGATTCTAACTCCGTCTTTAGGCATGAGTTAATTTCATCAAGTACTTTTGTACATAATGATTCACTTATCCTCTTCAGGAAGAATTTGGAGTGATGTGTTCTAATTTTGAATTCCGCGGACTTCTTATCTCTTAGCACCAATAAATCTCTCACACTTCTGGCGTCAATGAGAATTAATTGATTTATTTTGTCTATGGGAAACTTCAGTTCTTTCATGGTGCATATACAACAGGTATATGAGATTTTATCACTCTTTTTCCACTAAATAATTTGATGAACTTCTAGTTCATAGTGTGTGAATCTAAGTAATTAATCCAACGAAATATTTGCGGCATTCTATCATTTATGTTTCATATCTCCCCCTAATGCTGACAAGGATGTGAGTTGGATTATAAAATCAACATATCAATGAATAAAATAATCCATAATGATTTGCTCTATGTAAGTCATTAAGACGGAGTATACATATAAGTATTATGCTCTTCGGGAGTTTCAATCAAACTCAAGTCATCATTTATGTACCCTTACTTGTCAAGGAATACTCGTTGTTCTAATTATATGTACTATTTCAACCCTTACAATGACTTTTGCAGTCTAATTGAAAACTTCTTTGTGACTTACATGCTTTGAGCAAGTTAAATCCTTCAGGGATCTTCATATATATGTCACTATCTAGTGAATCATATTGGTAGATATTTACTACATCCATAAGGCGCATAGCAAGCCTTTTGTGACATAAGTAGATTAATCAAATTCTAAAATACAATAGCGTCTGTAATAACCCGTATTTCCATATCTTGACCCTAGAACGATTTACGAGTATTAATATTATTATTAAGGTGATTTTAGTAATATTATTATTACTATTATTATTAAGTATTTAGTCCGTATTTACGCAATTATTTTTTTTATTATTCGAAAATCCTTTGCATCTGTATTTCACCACTTAACAAATCGAAAGTATAGAATAAACTAGTGTATACTTAGATTCTCAACTCTTGACGGAAATATAGGACAAATCTCCGTTTGCATCCGACAAAGATCATAATCATGGAAATTTAATTTCATTGGATAAATTATGAGGAGTTAGTGGTATCCAAGCTTTCAACTACTCCCTCCTTGGCCACGTGAAGGATTAATGAGCATAATCATCAACCCTCCTTGGAAATGAAAGAGACGGCCACACGGAGCTTCAAATCTTACACGCTTGGGAGGTAACTTCTCTACTTAAACAACGAAGGAAGCTCGAGCATGCAAATCAGAAACTCCCCATCACCTATAGACATATATGTATATACTTTTTCCCTTCGCCACCATCTTCTCGGAGTAAAGCCTTTCAAACTCTACGCATGCCGGTATCTTTAAACCATAGAACTCCAGTTATAGCTCCAAGATTTTTGCCTAACCTCCGAAAGATATAAGGTAAGGAAGTTCCTTTTTACGTTGATTAAAAGCGAGAGCATCTATCATGCTTCTGCCTCGAGACTCTAACGATTCTCGCGTTCTTCATCTCGCTCTCGTAACCCCTGCTTCCACCTCGTGTTTTGTAACGGCCGACTAGTGGAATCCTGCCTGGAGTACTCGCCGCATAGCCGTCGCAAGGAAGAACCACGAACACCTCCGTCTTCTCGTCCACTAAAGCGGGGCGAAGATGCGAAACCATACTCTTAAGGCTTCGTGCGCGTCTTGGGTAAGAACTTGGAGCCGTGGAGGTTTCTCTTCTTACCTTATCGAAGATCCGAATCGGACATTGTTTTAGATTAGAGAGTTCCGCTTGCATGTCTCGGCGGCTCTATCTAATCGACCTTATTTCTCGTAAAGGTTCAAGTCGAGGGGTATTCGGATGCATAAGGGCATGTTATTATTATTGCATGTCACATGCAAAGACTTAAATCAATATTATGCTATCCTTAGAATAGGAATTGCTTCAAATTAGAAATCCGAGATGTCTGGATTGATTGCATGCACGATTTGGCAAGTTTGTATTAGGATAGTAACTGTCTTGATGTCCCCTGCTACGCCGTGAGTTTGCTTGACCAAAACTGCACCCTTTTGACACTTGAAAATTCCAAAAAAAATATTAGAGACAAACTTTAGGACGTTGGTAAGATCTTTGTAAAATTTGGTAATTTTTGGACATGTTTTCATATTTTAAATAAATTTATTATTTCTCACGGCCGAAGGATTTTGCATGCAGGATAAGGTTTAGTAAAACATTTTTAGCTCACTCCACAAAAATGATTTTAATGTGATTCCTTTTTCTAAATGTCTTATACACGTATAGCCTTTTGAAAATAATTAATTTGTATTTTTCAAACATGTATATAAAATCAGTTTATTATTAAACATTCACTTGTCGTTTGGAAACATGTTTTTGACACTGAGGATTTAGGTGGAAATTTCTTTGTCTTTTCTGAATCCGTCACTTATCAAGCTTGAGTGAAATATTGATATGACATTTTCATGCATGTCCCCTAAACTATGTTGAATCTCATAATTTTTAGAGTACGGCCCCACAATTGTTAGCTAAACTATAGTAGGGCAGAAGCTGCCCCTGTTCGAACATTGAGTATTGTTTAGGTGATAACTTCTAGGATATTGATTATTTTGTTACGAAACCAATTCCAGTATAAACTAGACTCATTAAGGATGATATACATGGAATATTAGAATTTATGGAGTGAAACCGTGGTCTGTGGAATTATTACAAAATAAGCTTTCTGAACGAGTTTAACGGATTAAAGCTACGATATTGTTTTAACCTAATAACTATTAGGTATCGCTTATAGATCATGAATTGTACACTCGTTGCTTGATCAAGACGCTAAAGTTTAGGATATCGTTATAGGACCTATCGTGGAAGAGCTATAGCCTCGGTGACAAGATTTCGCATAATCAATTCGGTGAAAATTCGACGTGGGTAATATTTTCCTAAAATTATCTTTGAGTTATTGAGCTCTATGAACTATGTTCATCCATAAAAGTTTTTGTGCATTTACCTGTTTAATGCTTCTACGTGATAGATCGATCGAGGCTCTCATCTGGCCTAACACGCTAGATGAGGGTTAACAAGAAAGTGTGTACATGTATGTTGTTAGTAGCACAAAGATTGATCATCTTGTGTACCGGGTGCTAACAAGTTATGAGGGACCCCTCGAGTTTCGACTCGAGGGTCAAGGCCCAATATATGAGAATGTTATGGTGGAAGTAACAGGAAATGTGACACAGATGTTCGCACCCAATGATAAATGTTTTGTATGTTTGGAGCAGTTTCCTTTTTAAAACCCTCCAAGTCATATCTCATGCATGGATAAAAGCTTGTTTTAAACGTTTTTTTTTTCAAGCTGCTTTACCCACTGAGTACACTAGTACTCAGCCCCAAATTGTTTTCAAAATATTTTCAGGTTGAGTGGCAGGGGCGACGGAGAAAGGGCTGAGGAGGGGTTGACGTATGGTCTTTTGCGACTCCTGAAAGATTGTAAATAGATATTTATGCTTTAGATAAATTTTGAGACTCGGTATGCTTCCGTATATACATATATGAAATGCTTAAAAACCAATCCGATCTTCTGCTTGTGAGTTGCATTAATTGACGTATTTCTTTAAAAATAGAAAATATTCTAGATTTTTTATAAAAGGCATGAAAATATATTTTTAATTTATTTTTCCGTAGCGACTCGACCTCGGTGATCCTTCGTGGGGGTCGGGGCGTTACAGCGTCTATTATGGGAGAATACATAATTAATTCCCGGTCTTTGAGAGAAACATTGTGTTACGAGTATTGCCCTATATCTCGTAATTTTTCAATTCTCTTCGTAACAAAGACACTTTTGTATCATTCGAGGGATATACTTTCCGAATTTTGGAACTACGAGGTCCAAATATTTCCTGTTTTCTAGGGAATATTAATTCACCTTGTATGACTTCTTCCCTCTTTGGCCAATTATTTCTATCTTGACAATCTCTTATAGATCGTCGTTGAAGATCATCTTTTATCATTTCAAGAGTCATATTAAAAGGCAAAAATGCGTCGTGCGTCCACGACGATATTTGATCTCTCCAATATTTTGAGATCTCGGTATTTTCGGGACGCTTGTAGTTCTTTAGGAACTTTATTTGATTGATTAATCATTTTCGTCATTGTTTGGTTCATATGTTGTGCCCCTTTTCTTAGACACAAAATTTCTTTTAGAACCAGATTGGTCGACCATATTTTTGGCGAAGTTTATATTCATTTGCTATCATTTGTACTTGTCCTTCGGGGACATTTATTCTTGTGGGGGGTATTTGCGGCAAATGTATGGCATTGTCACTTCTTATATATATACAAAACTTAAAAGCATCAAGAAGTTGGTTTGCAATCTTTTGCAAGTGAACCTTTCGACTTCTTGTTCACATTGATTACTTCGGGAATCCAAATGTGGCTATTTTGTTCTTGTTTTTTTGTTGGATGTAGATTTCACATTGATTACTTTAGGAATCCAAATGTGACATATGTTCCAACTAATGTTGGAAATGTTATTTCATCATAATAACAATCTTAATGTGAGACGCGTTTCTATACGTACAAAACTCATTTTGAGGATGGACATGAACAACAAAATATTTAATCTCAATTCCATAGTTATATAATATTAAATTCTCTTCAGGAGGAACTTGGAGTTTTAAGAAACTCACTAGCATTATCAAGACATATATTCTTGAGGGAATTGAGTTCTTTATTATTTGAACTTGTAGTTCTAACAAGTGCTACATTTCTTTTTAGAAATCAAGCAAATGAAAATTCTTTTATTAAGAGATTCTTCGAGGATCTCTATGTTGCGCTCATATAAATTTTCAATTATGTAGCACATAATAGTTGCTCGTAAATGTCCAAACTTATCATGTCAAAGCATAAAATCATTTGAACTTCCGGTTCATGATATGGTTTGTCTCACTTATTTTTATAAATGTGTAATACATTTAAAATGGTAAAGTGATAACTTTTCTTTTGTTAGCTTCTGGCTAAATACAAAAGAATCACTACCTTCTAATATAATTTCAATCAATATGCTATCCATTGCATATCCTTAAAATTTAGTGTCTTCTAGACTTACTAGAGTAAATGGCATATTCAATAGTAATTTAGTATCATTTGATAGAATGATACAAGCTCTTCGGGAGCCTTTAATGATGTCTGATGCACTAGATTTTAAAATCTTGCAATTTAAGATGCATCTACTCGTATCGAGCTTTAGGGAGGACAAATAATTAATATTTGATGCAATCCTGCTGGGATGCTTCATTTCTATTGTCTCTGTCATGCCCCCTTATTGGTAGATGAACATCGATATCAAGAGTGCATCAATGTCAACAAGACATATATTAATAATTTTTTCATTTGGGAATAACATATATCACACAAAATACGAGTTGTTCTATAAAAACATTTAATATTTTTCTAGAATATAAATGATGCTACTTCAGGAGCAAAAGTTTAATAGTATATAAATGTATTATATTGCAGACATTTCCACAAACATGTGTTAGTAATGTTACTATCACAATATAATCATTCTTCAGGAATTTAATTGTGCTACTTTCAGAGCAACAATTTGATGTTATTCAAGAGAAATAAAATCAGTAAAATGTGAATTGTGAGATCTTCTAGATCGCACATAATTACTTGAAAATATATTAAACCATAATGGAATATTACGAATCTATTTATCAACCATATAGGGACTCTGCTACCAATTATATAATTAAATTAGAATACCCCATAAAGTATGAGTGTTCTTCAGGAACATGTAATATTCTTCAATTAACTATGCTACTTTAGGAGCAACAAATTTGAGTACAATCTTGTGTTACATGATTCCAAAATGATAAATTGAATTGTTCTTCAAGAACATGTAGAGTTAATTGTGCTACTTCAAGAGCAACAATTAGAATTATGAACATATAGCATTTGCCAAAATTAAGAGCTTGAATTGTTCTTCAAGAACATGTAGTATTCTCCAGGACTACAAATTATGCTACATCAGGAGCAATAATTTTAGTATATATTAAACTACCTCAGACGAAAGGCTAATATTTTTGAGAAACCCAATGGCTCTTTAGGAACATATAGTGTTCTTTGGGGATATCAATTGTGCTACTTCAGGAGCAACAAAAATAACAATTCTAGAATCAAGATTCGCCCATCAATAAGACATATTATATGAATTGTTCATCAAAAGTACATAATATTCTTAAGACATATTAATTGTGTGCTGCTTCAGGAGCATCAAATTAAGATTGTATGTATACATAGATATAAATATTATACAATATGCAGAAGAAAAATAAAATTGAGTTATATAGTAAATACATAGATAATATTAATAACTCTTCAAGAGTGTGAAATATTCTTCAAGAATATTGAATTGTGTTACTTCTGGAGCAACAAATAAATTTCAACAAATGATTTTGAGTTGCTCGTTAAGAGCATGTGATATTCTGCAGGAATATGAATTGTGCTACTTCTGGAGCAACAATATGGATTAAAGCATTAAATAAACAAACAAATAAATAAAAACGTACTAAATTGTAAATGCTCTTCAAGAGCATGTAATTTATTTCAAAACATTGATTGTGCTACTTCTGGAGCAACAATTTAAGTTAAAAATATGGTTTTGAATTGCTCTTCAAGAGCATTAATATTCTTCATGAATATGAATTGTGCTACTTCAGGAGCAACAATTGTTATTTAACATTAGATAAACAAACAAACAAATAAATGAATGAATAAATAAAAACGTAAAGTAAAAGCTCTTCAAGAGCATGTAATATTCTTCAGGAATATTGATTGTGCTACTTCTGGAGCAATAAATCAAGTTGAAAATATATTTTGGAATCGCTCTTCAAGAGCTTATAATATTCTTCAGGATATTAATATATTGTGCTACTTCTGGAGCAACAATAAATATAATAATTTTCTTGAAGGAAGTGCATAATTCAAAATAAGTAATTGATTTACTTATCTAAACCATGCACGATAATATAACTATTATAATTATTATTGATTTGTATCCGAATTGATGATTAAAAAAAAACTGGTACAAAGACATGATATAAACATGCTGCCACACTAACCCAAACAATTACATCTTATATGATTTAATGATATAGTACCGTCACACCAAAAGATAACAATTACATCAATTTTTATTATTATTTATTTAAGAAAAATGAGAGGATGAGGAAAAGTGTCAACTAAAAAAAAATATTTGATTGTGAACCATTTGTAGTGATGGAAAGGTTACCTTCGACGGTGTATTCTTTTCCTTTTTCTTCTTCTTCTTCTTCTTCTTCTGTTTTTTTTAGAGCTCATTCGTGCTGATAACGTGTTATAAACTAAATAGAACGAGAGAATAATAGAGAGAATGAGAAATAGATGTGTATTATTATGAGGGTGGATATCTCTATTTATAGAGTACAAAATGGGCTTATGGGCTTTTAGGGTTTACATGGTCATCACAATATATAGTATATATATATATAAAATATATTTATAACAGTATTCAATATTATTAAATTAATTAGTATTCTCTATGTTCTACAAATAATGTCCCTTATTTTTATGGCACGAGATTTAAGGAAAGTGGTTGGTTGTGAGTAAAGGTGGTTGGACTCTTTAAAAAAGTAGTTGGTTGTGTGTAATAATTTGCTATTTTTGGAAAGGGGGCATTATTTATGAGACGTCCTGGAAAGGAAAGAGTGACATTATTTGGGAGACGGAAGGAGTATTTGATTTGATGTTGACATTAGAATTTTATTATTTTACTAGTACAGTACCCATGCATTTGCACGGATTTTTTTTATGTTTTTTTATTGTTTATTATATATATTTCATCAACCACTATGTCAATTGAATTTTCACAACCCAATAATGATTTGACAGGAGTTCTAAATGTATAACTTAAATTATATTGATCGTCTTTAATTCATAAATTGAACCGAGTTCCGACAAATCTGTGCGAAATACATATATAATATAAGAGATGTATTGTCGTATATGTAATTGAGTACAAAACTTGTCGGATTTAGCACTTAATCGTACCATCTCCCCTATTTAAGACGAACATTGGTGCGTTATTGGATTTATTCATGTCCATTGACGCATTTCTCTATATATTTTTGCATATTTCTCTGTACACAATGTTTTTTGTAAATCTACAATCAACGTCTTTATCATCACACACCAAAATCTTCAGACCATTTCGCTTTTTGACACGCGGGACCGCGACACAAAACTGACTATGATTAAACACGGTTTCTTTAACAACAGGCCCACACAACTTAATGATTGACCCTAAGTTTTATTAATAGTCATTGCGTAAGACACAATAATTGGGAGTTGTTTTCTTTACAATTTGATAATATTCTTACATCAGACAGTGTCATCGACATTGTAGGAACATATTCCGACGCGTGGGTATCTTTGCTTCTAATACACGATCCGTAAGTCTTGTAATAATCAATTGAGTACAATCGCATAAACCATTTCCATGATCGATATTTTAAAGCAGCATAACCGGAACTCTTACTTTCAAAAATAGATTATGGTTCGATAGTCCAAAACTTCTAAGAGTGTTCAAAAACTTTGGTGTGTGGATGTCCGAAAATAGAGAACTATTTTTGGTTGATTTGCACATGGTATTTGAATTCTGATATGTTCGGATTTCTCCTTCAGTGAGTGACATTATATATTCATTGACAGATTCAACTACATCCAAAGTTAGTTCCTAAATATTTTAGCACGATATCTTCTGGAAGTTCAACAATTAATTCTATATCATTGATGTCTCTTAGTGTCCCATCTCCAATCTTACTATTTACTATGAGAAAAATGATAATTGATGTGCTTCATCCTATGAGTTTATGGTTTGCGAGCCTCATATTCTTCGTCTCTATTAAAAAGTCTGCTTTGTGTTTTCAAAGACAGGGATGAATTGATCGCAGTATATACTATATCTTGTTTGCTAAATTCGGGAATGATAGGTAAAACCACGTCGAAAATCACCTCAGTAGACAACCGTTTTCCAACCAAATAGGTAGTTGTAGCTTGATGGATTCTAAAATCTCATATTGTCACGCAAGCTCTTGTCTAATGCTTCAAAACAAAACCTATTCATATGGCTTCATCCCAAATTATGAGATGCATTTCTTGAAGTAGTTTAGCTAATGGTCTCCCCTTGTTGAATGTTGAATATAGAATCTTCGGTTGGACTAATTGGAATCTTGAGCCAGTGAATATATCGTTCGTCCACCCAAGTAGTAAAAGTGATGCTTATTCCACTTGATGCAACATTGGTTATAATTTTTCCTTTGGAATGTAGAGCCGCTAAAATTCCCTTCAAAACAAAAGTTTTTCTTATTCCTTCATATCCGTAAATAAAGAACACCCCATGCGAATCATATTATGTGGCACGTACAATTGTGTCTTGCATTTGGTGCTATTCATCTTTGCCTTCTTGTAGAATATCGTGTGCTCTTGTTTAAGGTTTTTCACAATCATAATTCATAGCACGACTTCGATGTCCGGGAGTGGTATGATTTAATAATTTCGATCAAACTATCTTGATTGTTATGAAACAACTTCGATGTGCGGGAATGGCATGATTGGATAATTTCTTAAACTCTTTCCTAAATTACGTTGTTTTTTCTCAATTTCTATTAATGCGTACCCTTTAATTTGATCATCGTGTTGGTCCGGAGATGATAGTCGGGTGTGGGGGGGGTGAATACACACGATCACAATTTCTTTTCTCGAACGTGAAGGGCAGGTTGGGTCGTAGGTTGCAGCCGATGAACGGTGCCGGATAGTAACCTTCGATCACGGGTCGAGTGTGCCAACTACTGAGCTCTCCCTACCGACTTTTGTCGGTACTTGAAACTCCGGTCGGAGGCGTTGTGCGGATAAGTGTGTAGGGCCGGAGATTCGTTTCGGTTTGAAAACGTGTTTTCGCAAATTAAAGTCTTTTGGTGAGTGCGCTTTGAAAATACGTTTTATGCAAAGATATGATTTTTAATCAGTTGTATGCAATGCAATAAAATAGTAAATAACATAAGCAATTTAACGTGGTTCGGATACGCAAGATCCTACGTCCACGGTCCTGATGAGACAGGAGAACTTGTTGATTTATCTGAGCAAGCCTCGGCCAAGGAATGCGTGCGTTTGGACCGGGGACCACTTCTAAGTTATAGTCCTTAGAGACTTTACAATTCAAACCTAAGTTCGAAAGGGAGGGGATGATCTCCAACTAAGAAAGAGTTCTTACAATAAGAACAATTCACAGAAAGTGAACTCCTTCAAAATTTCTAAGCTATAGATTTGGCAATGAGCTTAGCTAGAGAAGAAGGGATCTAAAGAACTCTAGAGAGAAGAACTAGAAATATTCTATGAAGGCAAGTTCTTCTCTGGAATGGTCTTTAAGTTTGCTAGAGTTTGTTCTTGAGCTTGAGCGTTTTTCCCTTGCTTTTCCCATGCGTGGAGCTCGGTAATCTTCTCTATTTATAGTTGTGAGCAGGCATATGTCCGTTGGAGAAGACAATGCCACGTGTCACAAGCTTCCAAAAAAAACGGCCATCTTTTTCGAATTGTTGCAGCAGGGCAGTTGACACTGTACATGAGAGCAGCTTTAGTTGGTCAGAGCAGGTAAAGCGTTGTCGGCTTCTCATTGGTCGAGGTTTGTGGTAAGTGAGAATGTGTCAGTGTTCAGAGTTGACTATTCCACATCCTCGTATGATCTTCTGCTGAACTTCGAAATGACTTTTACGGTCGGGTCGTTTTACGTCGGATCCGATAGATTGAAGACAATCTCTGTCTTCTTCGACTTAGTCGGTGACAAGGCGATAAGGCTTTGGTGGGTCGGTGATGGTGGCGAAGGTGCTGAGCTTTGCATTATGTTCTTACTGGCGATAACTATCGGTGATTGGTCGTCTTCTGCGAAGGTAAAGATCATCTTGGGCGAAAGAACGCATAGCTCTTACGCCGATGACGTGGGGTTACGGAAAGTAACTTCGACGGAAGATCAATCCAACATTTTACCCCGTACGGGACTTAGACAAAAAGATAATCAATTACAAAAAGTCTAACCTATACATCATCTAATCCTATCGAGACACTACACTACCGATATCAGTTGGGTTTTGGGATCTTCAATTCCATAGTACTACTATGATTTCCCCAATATTACTTTAACCGCTAATCGGTGAATACCATCTACTTGACTCATAACCTAACAATTTCCCCCTAATTGATGATGTCAAAACCTCTACTTCTATAAAAACAAAGACAGGAATGCTAGACTATCGACTTAGAAAGACTTGATGAAGGCGAAACAGATAACTTCGGTAAGTTCGGCGGGTGAGAGATAGGCAAAATCGAGAAACTAGATTATGTGAGAGTGTGTCGGATCACTTCGGTGATCGGTTGTGGAAACACGAGACAAAGGCCGTGAGATAATGAGTAATTGTCTGGCAAGCAATAGAAACTGATATATATGATCAGAGGATTACAAGGTTTATATTACTATTACAACAAACTGAGATAAGAAGATCAAGGTTGAAGTGCGAATCTCTGCGTTCGGCTCTTGAAGTCTGCGGAACTGTCGGTGGAGGATCCCGACAATAAAACTTGTAGATTCTTCTCCGCATGAGTCTGGATTTCCTCGAGATTCTCAGGCTGATCAGTGCTAAGATTGTGATGATAAGCAGCTGCCTCGATCTCATCTTCTATCTCTTTTGTTCAAAGCACGCCGCGAGCAGTCATAGGAGGAGGGATTCTTACGAAGGTGGAGCTCGATGGGTATCTTCTCTTTCTCCATGATTGGCGAGGTTGTTCCGCGGTCGGGGAAAGTTATGATGAAGACATTCTTCGAATAGTTGATCGCGGGTATCCCAGGACGGATAGAAGTTCCATACATGGTATCCCTTGATGAAAGATTCTTTGAGTTCCTCCCATAGCTCGTTCGGTTCGGTTGGTACCCATTTGTCTATGTGAGGAGTAGGCGCCTTCTTGACATAAGGTGCTCGCAGGCGCTCTCTCGTAATATTTTGAAGCTACGGGTATGTTGCCTTTTCAAGTCGTTGCTTGCGGCTTATCGAGATAGACTAATCATTTTTGCCGGGTCGGCCAATCTTTTCTTTTCTCTAAGGGCGCATTTGTTCTAGCATCTCCTCTTCGGAGACTAAGTCCTTTCGGCGTGGCCTCCCGGGTAGCTTTGTCTTCGACCTCTTGCTCGGGTGTAAGATTGGAAGGATAATAACTACGGGTGAGGGGCGGAGCTGCGAGTAGTGGAGACTTTAGCTAGCTCCTCATGAGCTTTCTTCTTTTGTTCGTCCACAATCTGCTTAGCCTTTTCTTTGGCAATATTGCTATAGGCTTCTTCGCCTTTTTAGCTTCTTCAAGGCGATGCTCATGATCTAGGCTGGTCTTGCGGTTTGTTGAGCAATTCTTAGATCGTACGCTTCCTGTTCCACTTTAGTTTTGAATTTGGGCGTCGGGGAAGGTGGTGGAGTGGCTTCAGTAGTAATCTCCTTCCCCGGCCTTTGCGATATCAGTTGTTGTGGCTCTTCTTCATCCTCCTGATCGAGGAAACGAGCTACGTCCTCGATGTCTTGGCGAATTAGATAGGTGTTGGCTCGATTCCGGTCGGTTGGAGTGAGGCATACTCCGGAGGAGTGCGATGGGCCCGGTTCCCGGCACTAGGCGGTTGAACCTTCTCCTTGGGAGTGTCGAGTTGGTTCCGGCTGATGGGTGAAACTTCCCCACGAGTTCTGCCTCAATAAGTTGGACTTCGGGACTCTTTTGTACATCGGCTTTGTTCCGCCTCGGTATGTTCTTCTTTTACTTCTCCTTCCCCCCTTTTTGGCATCATCGGCACGGGAGAGGTGAGTGCGGATGACTTTTACGTCCTTCTCCAAATTGTAGACGAGGTTTTTGATGCTTAGAGGTAGTGGCTTCGAAATCCTTGACTAGGTCGTAATATTGCTCCCGGTTATTCTCTTGATCGGCTCTAAATGTTTTCAATTGAGGCGGTGACTCTGTCGGAGTTTCGGCGGCCGATCATGAGAGGTTGTCATTTCTTGTTGGATTTCTTTGAGTGCCTCCGCCTTTGTTGCTTAATTGCGGATTGGAGGCCCGGAGGTGGCCACTCTGTTCCTCTAATCCATGGTGGCACGGGCTGCCGCGAGACTACGAGTCGTTTGCTCGAGAGAATGACTTCTGCTGAGCTAATAAGAGCTGCTGACTCTGAGCGGCAAGGTCCGCCTTATGAGCTGCAAGGGCTGCCTCAATAGCTTCCTGAATATTGATCTGTGGGGTAGGAGTTGGTGAGACTTTCTTGACCCCTTGGCCCAAGTCGGTTGACGCTTTCAGTATGGGCTTTTGTATATTGAGCCCACTTGATGTGTACGTCTTTGGCGAGGAGACGATTCTTGTCCCCTTGGCGCCTGTTGGCTTTGTTCACCGACTTGGAGGTCACGGAACCTATTGGTTGGATTTGATAGGAGCTGGTTCCGAGCCTCTGCTCAGATAACGCGAGTTGTTGCGCTCGACTCGGCTTCGAGGCAACTTGAGCTTCACCAGATTTAGAAGGTGGTGGTGATTGGCCCTTTTCGCGGGGAGTGGAGCCCTCAGCAGATCCTCCCAAATCTGCATCCTTGGGTGGTGCCTGTTCCATCTCGTCATCATTCTTATCATCATCATCGCCATGATGAGATGGAGGCGAGGGGCTGTTGCTAGGGATTGAGGATCGCAGGCTGAGAAGATATAGCATCGGCTTGCTCTCGAGATCCTCAAAAGACGCAAGATCGGTGGTTCCCCGAACCACTATAGGCGGTTGTAACTCTTGCTCCTCGGCAAGAAGGGACGGGGTGGCCCGGGTTACGATTATGTCTTCGAGAATATCCCGGTGAGGGACCTCGGCAACATCATGTCCCCCCCCCTTATGGTGATTTCCACCAAGTGCGGGTGCTCGAGAGATTTCGGGAATCGAGCATGGATTTCTCTTGTGGCACGGAGACGGGTGGAGTGAAGAGTAGTCCACTCGGCGAGAGGTTTCCTCGGTCGGTTCCACGATATCCGGCCGGGTTTCCTCGAAGCGATGCATTGAACCTTATCCTTTATCGTGGCACCCTCGATGCCGGTGTCGAGAATCTAGGATGTGTTCCTCTCGAGTGGGTGGAGGAGAGGTTTGTGCGGTTGGTTCGGCCGAGACCTCGGAGGGGTCCAATTTTAGTTAGCCTCTTCCTCTTAGGTGGGTCGATGCGAGGGGGCAAGTCGATACGTCTCTCTTCGATCGGGCGGCCCTCGCTCGATTGATTTTTCGGCGGCTCTCGTTTTGAACTTTGTGAGCTTGATGTCAAAATATGCGGAGTCGGCAAAAAGCTGAATTCCTCGAGGGCGGTTGCTCGATAAGTATGGACATCTTCGTCCCATACATCGGCTTCCCCACACAAATTAGCTTCCTCTCTCCGGTGGGTTGGGCTACAAACTTCGAGCACCGAGCCTTGAGCTCGGCTAAGTAATAGTCCGATCCCAGTTGACTTGGACTCTATCGTCCATAACCATCATCGGCTGAATACGTAGCTTTGAGAGCTGATCATACGAGCCGGCTGAGCTCGTGAGGATGTGAGAAACGATGTATGCGGCGCCGTGCGTGGCAACGGCTGATTTTTCGGGAGAGAGCTTGTCTTGAACGCATATATCCTTCACCGCCACGAATTTACGTATGTATGCGTTGATCTCCTTCTCCTTATATCCAATAGGAGAAATTCCATCGGTTGGAAGATCAAATGCTAATTCCCTTTGCATCTCGGATGCGATGATATCTTGACTCGTATCCCATGAATTCGGTACAACCTCCTTCATGAATGCGAAGGATGCTTCCTCTACCCACCGAATCTCAGGGTTCTCCGGTTGAAGTAGACTTCCGCCACTTATGCGGGGCAAATACGCTCGGGGGTTGCTTGGAGACGAGCGGTTCTAGTCGAGAACTTTCAATGGCGTCGAAAACGGGCTCCAAGTATGGAAGATCAACTTGGCGTAGCGCCATTTGTTGGTTTTGAGCTGGATGCGAGAGACGATGATCTCGTCAATATTTGTGGGAGTCTGTACTGTCATCATGAGTATCTGCAGAAAAACTCGTTAGCACTTGAAAATAGAATTAGTCAGTATGAGTTTTAGGTAGAGTTAATACATTACCGAAAGATTTAGAGCTTGAGATATGCAAATGCAAAGCAGTTTAGGTTATGAAGGAAAACTGAATCGCAGATAAAAGCTCCAAGATTTCGTAAATGGCGAAAAGTAAGGCTAATGTAGAAGATGAAAGATTTTATAAGATAAAAAAAAGTTTCGAACGAGCAGGGGGTTTAATCTCTCATTTTTATCTACGGTGAGATGTGATGTTAAAAAAGGAATGATTGCCTAAGCCGCCTCTACTATAGACCCAGCGTAGGATAACGCGTAATAAAGGTAAGTGAGAAGACATGCATTAAATGCGGCTGCCGAGCGCATTAAAGACTAAGTCATTTTAAATGAGAACAGTTTCCTCTTGACTTATCCTTAAAAATTAATGGCGGGAAATAAATGCTCATTAACTGCGAGTGCTAGCGGCCGAGATAATAAATGCGAGCATGCTTCGATAAACTTTAAGTAAATACTACGCAAACCTCTTGGTTGAACTTTTAAGATCGGTGGTTACCGTTAAGACTAAGAAGGATGGTTGGCGTGCTGATGACCACGTTCCCCCCTTCGTGTGTACGCGTTTGATTCTCCCGTTGAATCAATGCGCTAAGTCTTCGACTGTCATGCTGGTTCCTTACACTTGATATCAATTGTTACCAATTGTTGTTATCGATAGTTGTCTTCTGCGATGTGATTCGATAGGATTGGGTAGACCTAGCTCAGCCGATAATTCTCGAATCTGTTCTCAGCTAGTGGTTTGGTCAGTATATCTGCCCTTTGCTTATCAGTATGGATTTTCTCCATTCGATATCCTTTTTCTCGACATGGTATCGATGAAGTGGTGTCGAATATCCAGCGTGCTTGCATCTCGTATGGAGAAGCTGGATTTTGAGTTATTGCGATAGCACTTGTGGAGTCGCGGTAGATGGGCACTTCATCACGAATTATACCATAGTCTCTCGGTTGTTGTCGAAGCCAAAGGATCTGGGCACAGCAACTTCCAGCAGCTATGTACTTAGCTTCAGTAGTGAACGTTGCTACTGAATGCTGCTTCTTTGAAAACTAAGATATTAGTTTGCCGCCTAGGAAGGCGACACGTTCTAGAAGTTGAATTTCGATCTATCCCGCATCTGCGCATAATCGGCATCGAGAATAACCTATCGGTATTAGATTATCATCGGCGAGGATACCATAACCTGCTGTCGGGTGTTCCTCTTAGATATCGCGAGAATCTTCTTTCTTGAGTCTAGATGACTTCGCTTAGGATCCGCTTGAAATCTTGCACATACACCTACAGCATAAGTTATGTCGGGTCGGCTAGGCTTGTTAAGTATAATAAAGAACCAATAATAGCTCTATAATCGGTAGAGTTAACGAAGCTCCCTCTTTGTCTAGATCGATTTTAAAATTCGTGTTCATGGGGATCTTGGTTTTTGGTTTGCTCGAGTCGCATCCAAATCTTTTCGGAAGATCTCGAGTGTACTTCGAGCTTGATTGATGAAAATTCCTTCGGGTGATTGCTTCACTTGAAATCCAAGGAAATAGTTCATCTCTCCCATCATAGACATCTCGAATTTCTCCTTCATCATTTTCTCGAATTGTTGACATATAATCACGTTTACGCAACCGAAAATGATGTCGTCCATGTAGATTTGCACCGGTAGGATGTCATCTCCGACTTTATGTTGAATAGGGTGCGATCTACTAGCCCCTTCTCGAAAACCTTTACGAAGTAGAAAGTCGATAGAGTATCGTACCAAGCCACGGGTGCTTGTTTTTAACCGTCACGAGCTTTCCGAAGTCCGTACACTGATGTCCCCGCTTTGAAACCCGGGCGGTTGTTCCACGTAGACTTCTTCCTTGGTGCGCCGTTCGAGAAAAGCCGACTTTACATCCATCGATATACTTTGAATCCTTGATGCGTTGCGTAAGCTAGGAAAAGGCGAATGGCTTCCAATCTTGCGGCCTTGGAGCAAATGTTTCATCAAAGTCGATTCCCTACGCTTGACGGTAACCCCTGGCAATTAGTCGAGCTTTATTTCGACGATGATGTTGTTTTCATCACGCTTGTTTTTGAAGACCCACTTAGTGCCATTAACGTGCTGATGTCTAGGTGCGTCGACAAGCTCCCGAACTTCGTTTCGACGAGCCGGTTCGGCTCTTCTTGCATGGCGATGATCCGATCGGCATCATTGAGTGCGTCCTCTATTGGCCGAGGTTCTTACGTAGACAAGAAATAAGAATAGAGTGAGCTTTCTCCTTGACTTAATCTAGATCTTGTTCTTATCGTTGCTGACGGATCTCCTATAATGAGATCGAAGAATGAGCATCAAGCCGTGAGCGTGCGAGTCGGCTTCTTCTTACGATACTACTTACGCACGGTCGGTAGGTGTGTTAGGCATTTGGTCGTTCTGTTACGTGATTGCGGTAGTTCGGTAAGAAGGTTAGGATCTCCCGAGTTTCCGAGGTTCGGGGGCATTTAGCTCAAGAACAATTTGTGTTCCCCCCCGAGTTTATATTCTCGGTAGAGGTCTCGGTTACCACCAGGGCTTCCTCATCGACCGTTGTTACCTATTGTTGATTCTGTTCAGTAGAATCAACCAGGTCAGCTACAATGCCTGTTGGCTGAGTCTGACTCATCATCCCAATAATGCTGTATCTTTTCATCTTTATCAGTTAGTGCGAGATCTTGTAGCTTGCTGCTGACATTTTCAGTATCTGTCTCTGTAGTTTTCCTTCGTTCTCGGTAACAAACTCATCAAAAACAACATGAGGGCTTTCCTCCACGCAAAGGGTCCGATAGTTAAAGACTACGAAGGCTTTCTTCGACTCGGGAGTATCCTAAGAATACTCCTTGATCGGTTTGCTATCAAAGACCTTCAACCGATCTTTCCCGTTATTGTGAATAAAGCGAGGACAACCAAAGATATGAAAATAAGAAATAGAAGGAATTCTCTCTTTCCATAGTTCGTATGGTGTCTTCATGTGTTCTTTGTGTAAGTAGTGAGCGATTCGAGTGTAGCGGGCGGTGTCGGTGGCATATGCACAGAACTTTGAGGGTAGTCCGAGTCTGCTAGGAGCGTTCTTGCTTGCTTCTTTGAGTGTTATCGTTTTTGCGTTCGGCAAGCCCGTTCTGTCGAGGGGTGCGGCCGGTGATGTCTCGTGCTTAATTCCCTCCTTTTCGCGGTACTCTTTAACTGCGAGTTGAGAAATTCTCGTTCCCTCCGTGCGGCGAATTCTCTGTATCTTGATGTCCTTTTCCACGCCTGAGCTTTTTTGGCCGGTTTAGGCGACTTCGGTCATGACATCGGATTTGTTGGCGATGAAGATGACCCATGTATATCTCGAGTAGTCGTCGATAACGACGAGGGCATACTTCTTGCCTCTTATAGTCGCTTGGAGAGATTGGCCCGAATAAGTCCATGTGCGAGCGACGGGGATTCCATCGGTGGAAGGTGAAGGAATAGGTGGATTCTTTGCTCTTTGTTTGCTTTTCCCTTCAAGCATGCTTTACAATTTACTGTCTTTGATAAATGATTCGGTGGACGAGTCCTCGACTTTAGAGTTTTTGGCGAGCTTGTTCATAGTCTTGAAGTTCGGGTGGCTAAGTCTCTTGTGCCACGGCCCATCCTGTCTTGTCGCTAGATTTAGTACGTGCGAGCAAGCAAGCCTCGGGTTACTGCGGTTTTCCGGTTTGCAACGTAGATATTCTTCCTCCGCGAACACGATCACACTTTGTTTTTCCTGTAGATTTATCAACAACATCACAGAAACCAGCGTCAAAGATAACTCTGTTTAGATTGTCACGGAATTGGTGACGAGAAAGGAGATTATGTTGAAGTCCTTCAACATATGTTACTCTTTAGGCCGAAGCGAGTCCCGATGTTCGGCATTCCATATCCCCTTGTGTAGCCTCTTGAGTTGTCACCAAACTCATTGCGGGACCATCTTCTTGTACGTAGTTGGTCGGGGAGCTCTTACGGTATGTCATGTGTCTTGAGCGTGCCGTTGTCCACTATCCAAAGGTTCTTATGTACCCGCAAAACGAGAAGCATTTTTAGGTACCCTTTGGTTCAGTTGGGTCCTTACATGTTAGTGGGTGATTTAAGAACCCAGATCTACCTAGGGACCTTAGAAGTCTGAGACTTCTTCTTCTGAACCTTGTCAGTTTTCTTCTCCACGGGACACGGAGATCTTGACTTCCCGATGATTTTGGGTTCGGGAGCTTTCTTCTTCCGAGTCTTTGCGCTTCTCCGACCACTTGGCTCATAGTAGTACGAGCCATGCCGAGCCGGGTGCTCATACGGTGGCTCGTTGTGCTTTTACGCCCACCTCGACCTTCTTGATTCCCCCCGAGTTTGATCGTGGTATCCACGGGATTGGAACCTTTGGTCGTTTGCTTCTTCTTTGCTCGGGCGAGATGCAACTATTTTACTGTTTATTCTTCGTCGAGGTGTGGTGTCGGCGGCTTGCACCTTTCCTCCGACGAACCTATCGGCCCGGCATTTACGAGCTTTTTGAAGTGGAAGCCTCGTGAGTATAGCCAAGTCCTTCTTTCATGAATGTTGGCCTTTGTGCTTTAAGCATACTTTCCGGCTTCTCCTTAGCTCCCGAGTATCTTGTTCGGTCATCGAGTCCTCGCCGGACCTCGTCACTTCTTCCCGAGTGAGTCGTAATCTTTTTCTACGTTTGTGAGCTTCTAAGCGAGTCGGGCTATTTCGAGTCTCTTTCTCGAAATTGTCCTTAGTCGGGCCGAGATCCGAGTCTCTTGAAGGGCGAGACTTAGTCATAAGAGATTCAATCTCTTCCTTGAGTCTCGCTACCGGATTCTCGACTCGGTAGGGACTGACAATCGAGAAGAAAGTCTACGATTCTCGGCCTTTACATGTTCCGGTTCTCGAATAGTTACCTGCTTGAACTCTCTGCTCGTTTGAATGCTTGCTCCTCTAGTAGATCGTCGTAGGCTTGTACCACATCTAGAGGCTCATCACGTAGCCGAGCATGTGTCATGTGTGCTATGTGAAGGAGAGGTTATGTTAAGTTTAGAATTTACCTCGGCCTCTTCTCCGGCCGTTAGGCGGTATTCATTTGTTTCTTCGGGGAACCGTCTCTCCGATCTCAAGCTGCGACGAATGCGGCTTCGTCCTAAGAGGAATACATAAATGTATCTTCCTCGATTGAGTTGTCGGATATCTCTCCCGGCTATGTAGGCTGCCTTCTTTGGGCAAATTTTTCACGTCTCAGCTGCTTGTTACGCTTCGTTGGCGGTTGAGGGTTCGGGGACGGTCGTGCTGATAATGTCCCTCCTTCTTGCGGTTATAGCGAGGCGAGATGATACTGCCTTGCTTTTTCCAGTGAGTCCTTTGATGGACTTGCGGTGGGTTACGAGTTCACATGTCGGTAGAAGGTTTAGATTCTTCCCTTTTCGATAGTCTTTCTTACCGAGGGAGAATCTCTTTTGTATTTCCTCGGCTTTCGACTCTCTCCTTTTCTCTCGATATTTGAGAGCCATTAGTGCGAGTTGGTCGGTGCACGAAGTCTCGAGAGGACTTTGCTTCTATCGTGGCCACGCTCTTGCTTGGAGGAAATAGGTTTGGCTCCAATTTTCTTGATTGTTGCTTTGAAATCATGGTCAATCCGAGTGTTAGTGGAGCACTAGAACATCTTTGGGGTAAGCCGTGCTCAAATTCCTCTATTTTTAATTACGAAAAGATAACATCGGGAGTTAGAGCATTAAGATCATAGCATCGTAAATAAGTAGCAAATGGAAGCCACTTCGTCGGGTAGCGCTCTCAAGATCTTGGTGTTCATCTCTTTGTTGGTGAACATCCTCCCCGGCCCGTTGATAATATTGACTTGATTTGTAAATCGGCGCTTAGCTCGTCGATGGTTTCAATTGGGCTCCATAGCAAAGGCATCGAACTTCCGAAGCTCTAATTCGAGCTTGTTCTCTTTGATCTGCGGGGTTCCTTGGCTCGGTACGACCGGGCATCCCGAGTTCTTTTCCGTTTTGCGATCCTGCACTCTCCCGAGATGAGAGTCGCCTGGCGTTGTCGTGTGCATTTCGCGCAACTTCGGTCGAGGTTGTACGAGCTTTTTCTCTTCCGGTGTGAAGGCAAATTTTTCTTTGGGGATCTTTGCACCGATCCCTGCTCCCTACGGCTCCCACGGTGGCAAACTAAACGGCCGGCAATCATGGGAGCGATGGGTCTGTTTCAGGGCGTCCGTCGTCTTTGTCATGCGGCGATGTAAGGTGTGCCTCCATTCTCACACGCCATAGCGTATAGTTCTCTATAGAGAACATCGGCACCATCTCGAATACCGACATATCGGGCATATTGTGAGCGAGTATAAGGATGATAGAAGAGATGCTTGTGCGGTGAAAACGTTTTCGGGATCTCGTTCGAGAAGACCAGTAGTACGGAGCCGGCGATCGGAAGAACACCGATGCTCTGATACCAATTGTTGGTCCGGAGACGATAGTCGGGTGTAGAGGGGGGTGAATACACACGATCACGGTTTCTTTTCTCGGGAACGTGAAGGGCGGTGAGTTTGTAGGTTGCGGCCGATGAGCAGTGCCGGATAGTAACCTTCGATCACGGGTCGAGTGTGCCCGACCTGTCGAGCTCTCCTACTGAATTTTGTCGGTACTTGAAACTCAGTCGGAGACGTTGTGCGGATAAGTGTGTAGGGCCCGGAGATTCGTCTCAGTTTGAAAACGTGTTTTCGCAAATTAAAGTCTTTTGGCTGGTGCGCTTTGAAAATATGTTTTATGCAAAGATATGATTTTTAATCAGTTGTATGCAATGCAATAAAACAGTAAATAACACAAGCAATTTAACGTGGGTTCGGATACGCAAGATCCTACGTCCACGGTCTCGATGAGACAGGGAGAACTTGTTGATTTATCGAGCAAGCCTCGGCAAAGGAATGCATTCTTTGGACCGGACCGCTTCTAAGTTATAGTCCTTAGCGACTTTACAATTCAAACCTAAGTTCGAAAGGGAGGGGATGATCTCCAACTAAGAAGGAGTTCTTACAATAAGAACAATTCACGAGAAAGTGAACTCCTTCGAAATTTCTAAGCTATAGATTTGGCGATGAGCTTAGCTAGAGAAGAAGGGATCTAAAGAACTCTAGAGAGAAGAACTAGAAATATTCTATGAAGGCAAGTTCTTCTCCGGAATGGTCTTTAAGTTTGCTAGAGTTTGTTCTTGAGCTTGAGCGTTTTTTCCCTTGTTTTTTCCCATGCGTGGAGCTCGGTAATCTTCTCTATTTATAGTTGTGAGCGGGGCGTATGTCCGTTGGAGAAGACAATGCCACGTGTGACAAGCTTCCAAAGAAAACGGCCATCTTTTTCGAATTGTTGCGGCGGGCGGTTGACGCTTTGTACATGAGAGCGGTTTTAGTTGGTAAGAAGCGGGGTAAAGCGTTGTCGGCTTCTCATTGGTCGAGGTTTGTGGTAGGTGAGAATGTGTCGGTGTTCGAGTTGACTATTCCACATCCTCGTATGATCTTCTTGCTAAACTTCGAAATGACTTTTATTTGCGGGTCATTTTCTGTCGGATATAGTAGATTGAAGACAATCTCTGTCTTCTTCAACTTAGTCGGTGACAAGGCGATAAGGCTTTGGTGGGTCGGTGATGGCTGCGAAGGTGCGGAGCTTTGCATTATGTTCTTACTGGCGATAACTATCAAATGATTGGTGATCTTCCGTCTGAAGGTAAAAGATCAGTTCTTGGGTGAAGAAGCATAGCTCTTACAGCGATGACGTGGGGTTACGGAAAGTAACTTCGACGGAAGATCAATCCAACATTTTACCCCGTACAGGACTTAGACAAAAAGATAATCAATTACAAAAAGTCTAACCCATACATCATCTAATCCTATCGAGAAACTACACTACTGATATCAGTTGGGTTTTGGGATCTTCAATTCCATAGATCTACTTATGATTTCCCCCATATTACTTTAACATAAATAATTAACTATCTTGACTTAGAAGTACTATTGGGGGAAATCATGTAGTATCTTATGGAATTGAAGTATAGTTAATTTCCCCCATAAATCATTTATTTTAAATAATGTAGAATTACAATAGTATAGTTAATTATTTATGTGTAACGTCTAATCACAAATAAAATGAGTCTCGTTAAAAATAAAAAATCTATAAATGCCAAACCATTTTTTTCATCACTTCATGGGCCTAAAACTAAAATAAGAATAAGTATTGAAAAGGAACGTATTTAGTTGAAATTTTTTCCCTTTTCGATAAATGAATAAATTTCTAAAATAGAAATAAATTAAAAATTAAAAACGTGTTTGATTGATCAAATCTATTTATTAATATCAATATTGATGGATTTTTAAAAAATGAGTTTTTTTAAATGATTTCAATTATATTATAATTGAATTGATGCATTAGATGAAATTGAGTTGAATTAAAATTGGATAGATGAAATTGATATAAGCGAACATATCAAAATAGTAAATTTGGGTGGAAAGTAGATTTCAATTAAATTGATATCAATTTGAATTGAATTTTGCATGTGCAGAACGACGGTTATAACCTGGAATTAATTGAAATTGTATAATTACGCAATTCAATTGAAATTAATTCAATTGCCATTCTATTTTATAAATGAATAAATTTCTAATATCAAAATAAATTAAAAATTAAAAACGTGTTTAATTGATCAAATTTATTTATTAATATTATTATTGATAGATTTTTAAAGAACGAGTTTATTAAAAATGATTTCAATTATATTGTAATTGAATTAAAATTAATTTGATGTATTTGTTGAAATTGAGTTGAATCGAAATTGGATAGATGAAGTAGATATCAGCGAAAATAATAAAATTGTAAATTTGGGTGCAAAGTAGAATTCAATTAAATTGAAATCAAATTGAATTTTGCATGCACATAAAAATGGTTATAACCTGAAATTGATTGAAATTGCAAAAATATGCAATTCAATTGAAATTGATTCAATTGCCATTTAATTTTAATATATTATATAGATAGATAGACCGATAGATATATTTGATTTGAGATTGAAAAGGATTATAAAAATTGAATTGACTTACAGTTAAAATTGAAAGTTGAGATTGAAATTGAAATTGAATTGCAATTAAAAAAGGCAAAAGAATAAATAAAAATTAAAAATCAATTGAATTTAAATTAAAAGGGGCAAAATAGTAAATAAAGTTTTACAATCAATTGGAATAAATTTGAAATCCAATTGCAATTAAAACACCATTGAGTTTTATTATATATAATAGTAGATAGTAGATTTTATCCCTCATTTCCTCTAATAGTATACAAGTGTATTAAGAAAGTTTATATTTTATAATATACATCATTTGTTTTTTTAATTAGTTAAGTTTTCTACATATTATCTACATTTTTGTGGAATATGACTTTTGACGATATAAAAAAGAGAGACACTTTTATTGTGATAAATGAATACCATTCCGAGACAGCACGAAATTGATTGGCAATTCTATTCAATTATTACTTTCGAAATTTTGTGGAGGAAACCTCTTAAATAATAGTATTTCAATAATATGAGCAATATCAAATACATGTAACAATAACGTACAATAATTTGTATACATATACTGCTCAAGACTAATATTCTAATGAGTTCAATATAATGTATTATAACAAATATTTAATTCATTTCTAGATAATTAATTGAATATTTAATGTCACGACTCTATTGTAATAAAATTAAATATTTATAATCGAATTGAATATCAAAATTCCGAATCGAGACCTAGTCTAGTTTTACTATTAAAGTTAAATTCTTTGTAACCAAAAGAGTATTATTCTATTATGAAATTAAAGAAATTTTCATTGAAAGCATGTCCAAGTATCAATTAAGTATATGAATCTCTTTCACCAAAATTCTCAACTCACCTACGTCATTGTAGTCCAATTTCTACCCACGTTGACACGTGTCGTTTATGAAGGGCAATTCAGTCCACGAATCCCCACGTCGGCACATTTTAAATAGTACTTCCTTTTTAGTTTCGTTAATTGGCTTTTTTTTTTTGGTACAGAGATTAAGTAGTGTTTGGAAGAGCTTTTATAAACGAACTTTTTAATTGTTTATCTTCAAAATTGCTTAAAATTGTTATTAAGCAAAAGTTATTAGTGTTTGGGACGGTAGAAAAAAAAGCAGGCTTAATTTTAGAAAAAACAGGTTTTACAAATCTTTGTTATAAGTTGTTTTTCGGTTTTTTTGACTTACCTTTTTAAAAAGCGCTACTCCGAGAACATGGGCTTACTTATTATGACTTATTTTAAGCACAAAAAAAAAGCGAGAAGCACTTATTTCAAACATTAAAAATTGTGCTTTTGCGGTCAAAAAGTCCGGAAGCGAACTTATTTAAAGCTGTTCCAAACACTACGTAAGAAAGTTGTTTGTTGTGTGTAATGTAATATAAAGTTGTGAGGTCAATTAGAATATATAAAAATGTTATTTTAAGTTAAAAAAGAAAAATGGATTAATGAAATGGAAACGCAATAGAAAAGAAAAGCTGAATTAATGGAGTGAAGCATGTAGGAGTACGAGTAAAGTTCCCTACAATCACGAAATACGTGGTTAATGATTGGAGCATTTGAGTCGATGAGGGACACGTGGCGGGATCCCAGTGGGACGCGACGGCGTATACTGCAGTCAGAGGCGGGAAATTCTTCGCCTTCCAGAAACTTCCTGTAACTCCTGGTGTAGAATGGCTGAGAAATCTAGCGGCTCACGTTCCGCCACGTGGTGGGCGGGGCACGTGAGTGTGCGACGTGGTGCCATTACTCGGTCGGAATTGATACGGCCTCTTTCCATCTTTCCAGGCACTTTTTTCTCACTCCGAAAACGCGACGACGGCAGAGATTTAGTCGATTTTGATCTCATTGTTTCAGCTATTTATAGCAAGTCCGAGGAGGATTCTGATTTGACATTTGGGGTTTCCAAAAGTAGGATTTAATTGCGTTTTTAATTAAAGGAATGAATGTTGATGGGGAAGGAAGTGAAGAAGGTATGAGAATGGAGGAGAAATTGGTGTTTATGTGGGGGTATTTGCCCGGAGCATTGCCGCAGAGGGCGCCAATTTTGTCGCCGGCGGTGGTACGGCTGCCGCATGGGGAGGATGCGTGGAAGGATGTTTGCGGCGGCGGATGTGGTTTCGCCATGGCTATTTCAGGTATCCCGAGCTCGGTTTTCGCGCTTTTTTCCTCCTGCAAGTTTTCAACTTCCTCCGTATTTAATTTCTTTTCGGCACTGATGAGGCATTGTAGGAAGTAATGCTTTCCTTTGGTTGGTTGTGATTGGTTAACTTCTTTTTTAACTCTCAATAGCTTCGAGGAATTCGTCATTTTTCTTTTCTTTTTTTTTTTTTTTTTTTATTCTGTATATGGCTTCTCCATCACTGGAGTTATGCTAATTTGAACTTCTGAAATACGTTTTTGAAGACTTGTTTTGCTTCATCAACTAACTTGTTTAATTCGCATTAGTAATTAGGGTACAGGTGAAGTTGGTTGATTTGACATTGAGTTCTTTATTGTGCTTCAGCTAAAAAGCTATACTGGTTTCAGCACTCATAAGCTTCTCATTGCTTAATGCAGACTCTGGGAAGCTCATTACATGGGGATCCACAGATGACTTAGGCCAAAGCTATGTGACATCAGGGAAACATGGGGTAAGGGATTGTTTTGTTATTTCCTTAATCTCAGTTGCATTTTCTAAAACCTACTCTCCCACCAATATTGTTAAGGAAATGCCAGAGCCTTTTCCTCTTCCTGCTGAGGCCATAATAGCAAAAGCTGCTGCTGGTTGGGCTCACTGTGTTTCGGTAACAGGTACACGTCGAGCTTGTACAATGAAAAGAGTTTTTGATTTCCAATCTAGAAGCAAATGTAGTGAAACTTGATAACAAAAGCATGTTCAAAATGGGTACTGAACTAAAAGGAACTAGCTTGATTAGCCTTCCTACAAGCTCTTGTGTTCTGTATGAAGTTTAGCACATGGAGTTAGCAATGATGTACGATTGCACAATTAGATATTCTGCTCACCAGGAAAGTAAACTGAAACCTATTGCTAGAGAATGCCATGTTTTAATTACTTGTTTTTTAGTTCCTTGATGAACCAATTAAAGTTTAAATGATTGAATGCAGTCAGTGGAGATGTGTACACTTGGGGATGGAAAGAATGTGTTCCTACAGGCAAAGTCATTGGTGATCCTTCTACGGGTTTAATCATAGACAAGGAACTGGGGGAAAAGCAAAGCTTATCATTGACTGAGCAAGGTATGTCTTTCAGATCACTGGCCAATGATGTACAAATTATTGTATCCCAAGTTACTCATACGAACTTAGTTTCGATTGACTCCATTCTAGTTAGCCCTCGTTCTCATGGATCAAGATCCAGTGGTGCATCAGGATCAGGCAGTGATAGTAGAGGGGCTGATGACACTACTAAAAGGAGACGTGTATCACCGGCTAAACATTCAGCTGAGAGCACAACGGGAGATGAAACTCTTTCAGCACTCCCTTGTTTAGTGGCGCTTAACCCGGGTTTAAGGATTGCATCTGTTGCTGCCGGTGGTCGACACACCCTAGCATTATCAGGTAGACATATTGTTGCTCTTTTAACTGCAACATGGTGGATTCTGCTGAAAGGCTTCTATCTTATATTCTTTTTGCGCGAGTTACAGATGTAGGGCAGGTGTGGTGTTGGGGATATGGAGGTGAGGGACAGTTGGGTCTGGGATCACGAATTAGAATGGTGTCGTCTCCTCACCCTGTACCCTGCATTGATTCGTCTTTCAACAAGGATCGCTCTCTAGGCCTTTCCGGTGGAAATATGGGTTCGGAAAGTCATGGATATAGAGTTCCTGGAAACTATGTAAAAGCAATAGCATGTGGAGGCAGACATAGTGCTATTATTACAGGTATGTCAATACTATATCTTCATTCAATTAGATCCAATTTCTCTATCTATTGCCTTTTGAGAATGTGTGGCTCTTTTCAATCTGTAAAAATGGCTGTTCTTGACTCAAATTTTGTTTCAACAGATGTTGGTGCAATGCTTACTTTCGGTTGGGGATTATATGGACAGGTAAGAATTAGGATTATCTTCTCAATGGTACATTTCTGAATTAATATATAATAGCCATTGTGAAACTTAGTTGATCATCAAATCATCTGCCTCTATCCTTAAACGAGTCTTGGAAGCCATAGAAATTCTCTCTTTTCTAGAGTCTTGGATGCTTAAGTGTTACATTGCCTTTCCAATTGTTGTTAATTTTCTGAAACTGAGTATCTTATCCTCTCCTCTTATTTGGTGTAGTGTGGTCAAGGAAGTACAGACGACGAACTTAGTCCTACTTGTGTGTCTTCTTTACTTGGGATCAAGATAGACAGCGTAGCAGCAGGGCTGTGGCATACAGTCTGCATTTCAGCTGATGCTGATGTTTACGCATTCGGAGGAAATCAGTTCGGTCAATTGGGAACCGGTGTTGATCAAGCTGAAGTACACGCAAAATCTATCCTTTCACAGTTGCATGACTTGAATTTATTCCTTTGGAATGAATCAAATTATAACTCTTCATAATATTGTCTTTTTGGTTAACTGCGAACAGACTTTGCCTCGACTCCTTGACGCTCCAAGCCTGGAGAATGTCAATGCGAGAGTTGTGTCGTGTGGGGCCCGGCACAGCGCAATTGTCACAGGTATGTCAACAACAACTCCAAATCATACAATTGCTTGCAAGAAAGATGAATACACTAGTTCTTGTGGATAGTGTTGAACTAATTCCCTTCCATCTTGTTTCATGAAGAGGATGGTAAGACATTCTGCTGGGGATGGAACAAATACGGCCAGCTTGGTCTTGGCGATGTGATTGATCGGAATATACCGTGTGAAGTTCCGATGGATGGATACGCAGCAAGGAATGTAGCATGCGGGTGGTGGCACACTCTTCTCCTCGCGGAATCATAGTCTTGAGTTTTGTTAGGTTAGATTGTATGTGTATGCATGTACAGTAGGGATATAATACGTATTTGTATATGTATTCACACGTGCATATACATGGGTATTCATGTAGCATTCTTTTGACTTGGTTACCTATTAACAACTGGGTCCAGTTTAAGCACTCATTATTTGCTCATGTATTATTTCTTATTAATAAATCTCATTCTCTTTCATTGATGTCTCTCTTTACTACTTACATCTAGATTCGTAGAGAAGCTCAAGGTGTTGGTGGGATCTATCGGATTATTGAGGGTTTTGGATGGATGTCGGATTATCCTTGACAAATAAATCTCCAATACTGCTGGCAATTGTCATTAGAATGAAATAAGAGATAAATCAATCAATTCAACTAATGGTAAAAAGACTAAAAGTTCCAAAATCATTTAGCTAAAACAGAACATGTTATTAAGACCAATTTCATCAATAGTAGAATATTTGAGATGGTGTTATTTTTGCCTAATCTAAAGAATAAAGGACTGCAATAACCAAAAAACAATCTTATTCTTATAAAAAACCACTAAAAAGAATAAAAATATCTTAAGAAAAAGAGAACAAAATACAAAAAACAATTTAAACCAAACAAAACCCTAACTCCTTAAACCCTCCAGAAGGCTCTTCTACCCTCACTCCCCTCCTCCACCGCTCCCTCCCTCCCTCTCTAACAAAAAATGGCTCTGAACAACGCGATTCGCAGAGCGGCTTCGAGAGTTGTACCGTTGGCAGTCAGGGCTTCCGCCGCAAGCCAAAGGTATATGCACCAGACCCAGGTTGCAGCCGTTTCCGCCGCCGTCAACCGACCCTCTCGTAATTTCTTACCTAGAGTATTCCCGTCGGCAAACCACCACTTTAGCACCAAGCCCAAGTCGGATGAGTCTCTCCTTCGAGTCCTCAACTCCGAGATTCAGTGTGCCGTCGAGACTCAGGAAGAAGAGGTATTGAACTATTTCTTCCCTTTAATTATCGGGTTCTTCCATTTTCTTGTCCGAGTCAATGCGGAAATAAAATAAAATAAAAACTAGTTTATTATTTAACCTAAATTGATGTAATTTGGTGGACGAGTGATTCTATAGTTCAATTGAATGCAAATATTTCGATTTATGGTCATATGTTGAGAAAATCATTCCATCTGATCTTAATTCGTGGAAATCCTTGAGAGGACTTTTGGTTTGGAAGCTAATATTCATTTTTATGCAGTTGTTTATCGTTGGATTTATTTAATTTGACTTTAAATTATGGACTTCTCTAATTATCACAGATTCTTGAGAGTTATCAAGAATCTGTGGCTAAATCAGATAAGAGGTGTATAGTTATGCTTTTTTTGGTCTATGATTGCTGCATACGAACTGTCAAGAGGGAAGATTGGTATATACTGAAAAGCTTAGTTATTTGGGGTATTGATTAATTATTCTGTGAATCTGAAACTTGAAACATCATTGTGTATTGCTCAAGTTTGTTACTTTTGGAGTTTATTATAAGTTTATAACTATTAACTGATTTTGATTATTTTATAGGTTGAGGTTCCAGAGGACTTCCCCTTCAAAATCGAAGACCATCCCGGACAGCAGACTATTACACTAACCAGAGAATACAATGGAGAAAACATAACCGTTGAAGTTCACATGCCTGACATTGGAGCAGGCGAGGAGGAGGATGAACAAGATGACAATGATGATGAAGAGGAAAAGGGGGAACAAGGAAATCAACCTTGTATTCCAATGGTTGTTAGAGTTTCCAAGAACAATGCACCGAGCTTAGAGTTTGGTGTGACTGCTTATCCGGATGAGATCGCCATTGATAGCTTGAGCCTCAAGGATCCCGAGGTCTCTGAGGATGAAATAGCGTACGAAGGACCCGATTTTGGGTGAGTTTCACTTGATTTAGTATATGTGATTATATGTATTTTTGGTGCTTGTTGCAATGTATGAAATGGTGGTGGCTGTTGTTTTTTTAGTGATTTGGATGAGAAGCTGCAGGAGTCTTTCCACAAGTATCTGAAGAACAGAGGGATTAAGCCGAGCACGACGAATTTCTTGCATTCTTACATGATTAACAAGGATAGTAGAGAGTATGTGACTTGGCTGGAGAACCTTCTGAAGTTTGTTCAGGCATAAGTATGGGTGGAATTCTTGGATGAACTAAGGTTATTACATGTATCACCTCTTACCTAAGTATGTTTGACTTGGCTCTCTAAAGTTTTGGTATGTGGAGTTCCAAATTTACCAACTCTTGATCTGCAATTATTGAAGCTTTAATTTTGCATATGGAAATTGATTGGATGAGTTGTTATGTTTAACCTTTGGATTGTTTCTAAAAAAGTGCTTGTTTGGTCTAGTGTGAAGCTTAAACTAATGGAATTTTATCTTACATTTGATTTGAATGTGCTTATATAATAATGAAATATCCCTGCAATGATGAGGTGGGGGATTTTTAACATCTGTATACTTACATTTTCCCCAAACATTCAATTCACATGATATATTAAAATTAGTGGTAATATACACTCATGGCCAATCCACTTTAAAAAAAAAAAAACACATGTTTAGCTATTGACTAAAACAATCCTCTTAAAAAAACACAAGTTTAGCCATTGACTAAAACTTTGTTCATAAACTAGCCATCTAGACCTGCTTTTAAGGCAGCAGGAGCAGTTGGTAGAAGGAGCAGTGGTCGGTGTTTATTGTCTGCTGAGTCAAGATTCGTTAAAATTGTCGGGAGGGCCGATAGATGGCCGGCGGAGCGAATGAAAGGCCGATGGTAGGGGCGTAGAATTTTCTTTTAAAAATTGCATTAAATTAATGAAGGGCTGAACTTTATCCCTAGGCCATCCTTAGGCCACTCCATCAACCATCAAGCATATTTAATACATCATCGGCTGATTGAGAGAAAACTTGTGCAGAGGCCGAAAATTACATGTCTAGCGAAAATTGCTGTAGGGCCGAAAATTCAAGGCATCCATAGGCTCCGCCATAGGCCCTATAACTATTGTAATTATTTTGTAACGGCTCCTCTTAATTCGGCCGAGAGAGAGGGACGACCGTGGACAGTCGCCGACCACCCTGAACAACCGCCAACCGCCCAATTGCCGCTGTCACTGCCGCCATGTCTTCCAGCCATGAACAATTACGTTATTGCTCCCCTAAACTCTGTAACTGATAGAATTCAACATAGGCCCTGATGAATTGATGTTAAAACTGAGATTGATAGATCGAATTGATGCTACAATTTTTGCTTTTCTGCATTGGGATTTACTCAATTTTTTGTTGGTGAAATGTGTTGAATTTGATATCGATCTTAGAGTAGATGAATTAGTAGACTATATTATGTCGAAATTGGATTTGGGTTGTCGTTGAAATGGCAATTTTTGATTAATTTCGTTGATAAATCGCGCATGTTCTTTCGATTCTGAAACTAGATTATTTGCATTAAGGGCCGAGGGAGGGCCTATGGGTGGCCGAAGGGAACATTCATTGCCTTCGGCTATGACTCACGCCCATGTCGAGTTTTCTTTCTCTCCTTCGGCCCTGTTGTGTAGGCGGCTCTTTGTCCCCTCTTACTAAGTAATTATGCTTTTATACAACCTGCAGCCTGATTACACCTAATTACCGGTTAGAGAAAAAACTAATAAAGTCACAACATATTGGAGAGATATTTTGTCAAAATTGATTAAGAAGTCTCTTTTGAGATGGAGGGGTTTAGACTTAGTTCAACGATTTAGAAACGGTCAGTTTGGCCATCTGCTGAGTTGGAGGAAGGGGAAGAGTTTCACTTTGGCCTTGCATCAGCTGTTGTGCTATGAGGTGTAGGCTCCGCCCGGAGAGGTTAGTTTTCAGATATCTAGGCGGGAGCTTAGATTTTTGCAGTCGGAGTTTGCACTCGTGACCGGATTGTTTTTCGGCCCATCTTCTTTTGATCCGAAGGCACCTCCCGAGCCCGTAGAGTCTGGAGTATACATGAGATTAACAAACGGGCAAGCGATAAGGGGGGGGATTTACGAATCGGTGGAAAGACGGGAGACTAGGTGACCTTTCTGAAGATGATTATCTAAAGGTGACCAATATACTCGCATTGATGTGTTTTTTCTTCACACCTGCGGATACGAAGAAGGTTGAGACATGAATGTGGGTATTGGTAGATGATTTAAATACATGGAACGATTTTCCCTGGGGATCCTACACGTACAATGCCCTCCTCCACTACATGACCTTTGCACCAAAGCAAGTCCATTTAGTGAAATCGAAGTATAATTTGTATGGGCCAGCTTGGGCCCTTCAGGTACGAATCGATCTTTAATAGTGTTTCAATTTCTTATTTATAGACAAATTTATACTTGTTATAATTTTAATCGTACTGTAGATTTGGGCATATGAGGCGATATAAGATTTGGCCTAGTTGTGTGTCCGCCTTGTTAATGAAGGAGGTATGACCTGTTGTATTAAGTGGGTGTTTCAGTCTTTCAGATGCCACCAAATACGGAGTGGATCAGTTTCTTCGCGACACACGTAAATAAAATTTATATACTTTTTATAAATTGTGTAAGAGTGTGTTATAAGTTGTCATTAAAACTTTTAAAATAGATGCAGACACCTCCCCATGCAACTCTCACGCCTACTATCGAGGAGCATCTTACAGAGTACTAGAGAAGGGTGAATGGAGATAATCCGATCGGTGTTTCATTTCCGAGACCGATCTCTGTACAACCGAGGCGAGTCGATGAGGATGGCAGTTTAAGGGATCCTACACCGAATGTAGGAAAGAAAAAATCAAAGAAGAAACGCACAACAACAGTAGGAGAGTCATCCGGACATTGTGGGGATGGAGATGTCACTGGAGTGGAGTAAGACCGAATAATCCGTACTATAGATGATCGGTGGGACAAGCGCGAGCAGGATTTCTTGAAGAAAGTGGATGATCGGTGGGATCAGCGGGAGCAGTGCTTTTTTGGCTGGGTAAGGGAGATGTTTAAAAAAAAATCGGACAGGGCAAGGGCAAAGGCAAAGGATCCCCTTCCACGAGTTTCAAACGTGGAATTTACGTATACAAAAAAATTTGCTTTTCGAGCCGAACATCAATCATTCCCGCAAATTTACGTCTACAACATTTTCCAGGTTTCGTGCTACTATTGAATCGGATACATCAAAGGGCACAATAGGAAGCAACCAGTTGTTTGCTTCTATCGTGTTGTCGTATATTGTCTCGTCGTTGGACGTAGGACGGTTCATTGGAACGAGTAAAGACATAAGCTGACTCACGTCACCCTCTCTCTGAATCCATGTAGCAAAATCATTTAACGAACAATTAATCAATGCGGGAGGAATATCTTGATGCTCATCATTAGATGATGATTATGAGTCCAGATCCGCCTCACAATCTTCATCCGTTTCGACACGAACATTCCTATGGGATGCCCTAAAACGCCTGCATTACTTCTACTTCCTTGCCCCGTAAACCAATTCGGACCGCCGAAATTAGAAATATTTAAGGGTAATTGATTCAGGTTGGGGACAACAAATTGATGATTTTGCACTTCAGGATACACAAAAAATACAATTGGCTTTACGTCAATAGAGCACAACCGCATTAGATCAACATGGCCCAGGATGACCTTCATCATCCTACCGGTTCTTCGGGAAGCGGGGGTATAATAGATGAAGTAGTTGAACTGATCAATGTCATGTCATAGATACGCAAGAGAAATATTGTTCGAAGGAATGTAAACCATGAACTCTTGGCCACCGACATAATTCGACTGATCGAATTCACCGTTCAATTTCACAATGATCGGTCGAAAATCCGCCATATTTTTCAAATGGATATGAAGTATTGAGAAGAGAAGGCAAGGAATTGATGAATTTTATCTATAAGGGAGTGAACTCATGCATAGAGTTGCTCATTCTTATAAATTTTTCTCGTGTTATCTACTCCACTCACTCAATCAACTCTTTAGCAAAGTACACAGGTCGTCCATCGGCCCTACTTAGGCCCTCCATAAGCCCTTAAGCGCTAACATGTGAATGTCATATTCGACTAGTCATTTCGGCAGAAAAAGTTAAATGAAATTTGCACCCTCGAACGGTCGCCCATCGACCCTCTATCGGCCCCCCATAGGCCCTTTTGCTATTTTGCAAATAAAGCCTTCATGTGTCTCTTGTCTATCTCGAACAAAGCGGATCATGAGCCTAAGGCCGATGGTGTTCACGTCTAACTATCGGCCAATTTTTTTTTTTAATTATAATACATAGGGCCGAAGGACTTGCTCGGCCATAGTTTTTATCTCGGCCAATGGAGGGCCGAGGGACGATCGACGGGTACGCTTGTCAGGGCCGAGGGAAATACTACATATTACTTTTTAGGCAATCAGTTTTATTTCATCCCTAGGCCTTCCATCAGCCGTCATCGGCCCTCCATCGGCCCCAGACGTTTCACACGAAAAAAATAATGTCGACAACTCAATAATTGGGACGATGTGATTGAAGTAAAAAAGAAATAAAATGGCTAAAGTTGTGTTTTAATATTAGGGAATGGCTATAGTTGCCTTTTACTTAACCTATATGGCTATAATTGCAATTCCCTCTTAAAATTATGTCCCAAATATAATCCTTAATAGTACAATCATATGAGATGTGTTATCCACTTAACAATCCTATTCTCAAAAGCTTGTGTTACATGTCCAAAAACAAACAAGTAAATCTAAGACTGTTAATTGGAAACAATAATTCTTCCAAAGCTTCAACCAAATTTTTAGCATTTGACAATATATACAATCACTGCTTAAAATACACCAAAACCAACATACTAAATGGTAGAGAAGATATCTAGTTCTGTAACCAAACAAAACAAATTAAGGGAAAAACCACATCTTGATGAAGATTGACAAGCCCATTTGCAGCACAAATGCTGAGACGACTACAATTGTCATATCACTTGTCTGTATGTAATTCTTGAGGTTCAAACTGACAAAGCTGGCTGAAGCAGCACCAGCAATCAATATAATAGTCCATCGAAGAAATTCGAGGGGTATTAGCAACAGAAACTGGAGAGGCAATGAGAAAAAGCATCAGATGTCACATTTAGAACAAATCAACCGGATAAAGACGATTGAAACAAAATGAAATGAAGCCAACAAAAACTCTCAAGCAAGTGAGGCATTAAGGCACATATCATTGCTCATTGGCTTGGACCTTTGGTGGAACAATAATCAAACAAAATTGTACTAAAACAATCAGAGTAAATTACAAAGTCGAGAAAATCGCCATTAAAGCAATATTTTATGGCAATACTAGTACTTGCTCTGCAAATAACTAATCAAATCTCTAAAAGATATAGCTCATAAATCATAAAGCAGAATATGCAATTGTTAGAACTTGAGCAACAGAAATAGAGGTGAATGGTAACAAAGGATACTTACAGAAGTCAAGATGAAGATGAAAAGTGAATATCCCCACAAGCACCAAAAGCGTACGAGGCTGACGCTTGCACCCAAGTACTGAAGCAAAAAGTAATATCCCAGAGGAACTATGAGAGCATATCCATAAATGGCGCCTGCTGCCACGTTTACATAGTTGACATCAAATGTCCACGACATGTTTGCATTTCCTTTTCTATTCATTAAGTAGGTAGCACAATTCCCAAGAGAGGCAATCACAAAAACCAATGTTGTAGAGATCCAGACAAGGCCATAGCTGAACAATAGCGAAAATTGTGCGCAATGTCAAGGGGAGTAGAACTTCCAAAATTCAAACAAATTCATGAAGTTACAGGGAATAGTTTCAAGTAATGCTTTCATACATAGATATCAGAGATCAGTGAATGGGTAATACAGCAAGTAGACAAGCAGATGGACATAAAATGCATACTACCTAACGTATAACATAAAAGCTTAAACTGAAACCTTTTTCATTAACACCACACCCAAATCTAAGGTCTTTCTATTCACATGATGTAAACACAATTGTATTTCCCCAAGCAAACCCATAACTAAGAAAAAAAAGGCAAAGGTTAAAATGGTTAAGTAAATAGCATTTTCCTTCATCAAACTTACAGGTCTGGGTTCGCATCAATCTTGCTGACAAAGTCTCCAGTTGTAGGATACAAGGAACTTATCAATCTGTTTAAAACAACGTCCGTGTCTACATTACAATATTGCGTGTACGAAGAGATGCTGAATACTCCCTTCCAGTTGTTTGTTGGCTGCTGACCGCCATCATCTGAGGACACTAGATATAACACGTATTTAGCTGACGTGAGAAAGAGTAATTTACTTATAACACAGAATTATCAAGTAGTTTTTCTATGTAAAAAGAACAGATAGATTAAAAGGTCAGGCAGCTCAAAGCAAGCAAGTTTGCACTTGATTAACAAACCACATAGAAAATGATAGTAGTCCTTTTACAAATGAGTAAAGGATGCAGTAGTTAAGTACTCCATGTTCTGTGCGAAAGAAACATTTAGATAAATAATGGTTTCTACTACATACCGCTGCCGCTAGGACCGCCTATCGTTTGGTATCCCTGATTATTGGGAGGAAATATTTGCAAGTTTGCACCTGGAGCTGCATGGAATTCATAGTAAACAGGTGTACTATTGAAGGGACAAATAGCAAATGCAAAAGACTCTTCCGAAAGATCTCGTACCTTCTCGGTTAGGGGTTTTCTTATCTTCACTAACAACAGCCTGTGCATAGTCAGGCATCGTAAAACAGATAAATAAATTGATACTTTTCCGAGAAGGTTTTATCGAAAACGTCAGAAAACATCGAGAAAAAAACCAAAATTTTTTGGTTTTAACCCTGCGACATAGCAGGAATAGGAAAAGCCCCTATAGGAATAGGAATTTGTTTGAAGCCTTTGTTATTTAATGTTAAAAATATGTAGCAAAATGACATAAATGCATTGATAATAAATAGAAGCCATTCAAATGCATAGTATCATAATATATCCATCACAAACTGGACAATATTTAACTTGGAAAATAAAATCTCACTATAATCATGATCTATCACGCAACTTCTTCCTCATCATCAATAAAGAGCTATTCTGAATACCCACACTCCACCTTCATAGTAATAACATAGATAACAACAAAAAGCTCATATAACCAGCCAGTAGTTGATCCACGATAAGGCTCGCTCTAGCCATCAATATAATGATAGGCCTCATCAGTTGCCTAATGAGCTACTTAGTGGTAAATCACAAACACTTCTAGATCCCTAAATACACCTAGATTGACCCATAAATTATCAATTGAACCCTTACATACAGAAATTTCAAGATACATACTACGCTTTGTTTCACCCCATAATTCTCCCCAAATATTTAGCCCAATTGTCATCAGGAAAACCAGAAAAACAGAATATAAAATCCCTCATAAATGAAGATCGCAACCAAAGTTCCCAACCTTTCTTCCTCCCAAACCGCGAACTGATTCGGAAGCAACTACCAATTTCAAATTTCGCAATGCCATAACTAATATCTTTAGTATGTAAACACTGATTCAAGAAAAAATATCCACCCAAGAGAACTCCCAAAAAGAATACGAAGGCGATATATTGCGTACGTGCAGAAATCGAATGACAATTCGAGTTAGCGTACCGGAACAGAACCAACGAAGTGGCTGCTGGGGATGGTGGTGTACGATTCCTCCATTGAATTGAAGCAGCTCAGCAGAAGAGAGAGACTTCCGCTCAAAAAAGCATATTATGCTGGGGTGAAATATTGAATTAAGAAAAAATATTGGGGCGAAATCGTGAATTCGCCACAGATTGCAGGTTTCGAGGAGAAGAGGAGCCCTAAATCAAAGTACGTGTTCTAATAATGCTTAGCAGAGAAGACAACGTGGACAAGTAACCACGTTACTACAATCTCTTGAGCTTTTAATTAATCATATATAGCATGATTTATACTTTCAATATATAATTTTCAATTGATGGAATTGCTTTTAATAATTTAGATTTTTGGGTGCGATAGTCACACCCGCGCATTGAATTGCATTTGATTATTTACTTGGATTACATATTTTAGGATTGAGGGGCTTGAAATTTTATCTACAAGGTAAATTTGGAATAACTTTTTCGAATTATTTTGGTCAACCTTCGCATTTTCATGTGAATCTATTGAAATTTAACAAATCTTACGATATACTGTAATTAACTTAACCATTTTGAACTCATGTATATGAATATTGAATAGTATATTCAAGTTCAAAAATACCAATTAGAAAACAAAACTTAAAAATGTTAAAAGAAAAGGAGCAATATTAATGAATTAGGTTTTGTTAACGATACGATACATAAGTTATCGAGGAACCTGCCGCTGCTACCCAATTCCGAATCATCTTTATTTCTTGATTAACCGCAAGGTGTCGCCTACTAGATGCAATGAACCAGTTACTAGGACCTGGTTAAACCAAACACAGAAAACAAAAAACTTGTAAGACTAATAAAATAGGAAAAATATAGATAAGATTAGCATAACTCTTCCGCAAGGATGACACTCGTAAATCAAGAAATGGTCCAAATAAAACAAATGCATAAACTTTGACAGTTTCTAGAGAAGAATCAGCAACATCTTATTCAATTTCTGCCCTAGAGCTGCACTACTTGACCATTGTGTGTTTTAGATTGCTTAGTTACTTTCTTTATGCAGATCAGTAATCTAGGTTTTCGTCCGCGATTGCCTTTGTAAACACCAGGAGTATCAGAACAGCACTACGATGCCTAATGCATCGAATTTCCTTCATCCGAGAGGAAGAAGCTCTCCGATTTTCTCACACTAGAACGCATTTTCCATTTCGTAGATAGTGAATTTTGAACTACAAATGCCCTATTTATAAGGGGGTACAAAAGTTTAATCCCTAAATTACCCAAAACTAAAACATAGATAACAAATTACCCTAATGTGTTTGCTAGATGAATACACTATCAAGGTAATCACCTTATTACCAGCTCAGGACTTGATATAGAACAATGTCTCCACATAGCAGCCATGTAGTTCAGACACTAGATTAGGTGAGTGCTGAAATTACCTGAAAGCGAGCGGATTGATTCTTCCAGGCGTTGTCTCTGAGCCAATTAATAGCTAGAGGAAGTGATGTGAAAACTGTACTTGTCTCAGAACTATGAGCACCTTTCTCAGTATCATCACTGGCTGCTTCACAAGTTAATTCTGCATTTTTGGGATCTTTGCCTGTGATATTTGAGCATAGCAAATCTAAATATCGAACTTTATTCTATGCTGTGATGCATCCAAAATGTAGGAAAACAGAGATGCAACTGAAATATACAGCATTTGAACATTAAGTTTACCTTTCTCCCCAGGAATGAGGCTTTCCCATATTCTTTGAAGTGTCAACTGCCACGATATGTCGACTTGAGCATCAGGAGGAGATGAAGCAGTGCCAACCTTGTAATATACTGATGTGTTTGGAACAAATAAGGCCTTCTTGAAGTGGACTCCTGCAAGCATTTATGCAAGAAAGCCTTTAAAATGGTGGTTTCTTTCTTATTTTTCTTTTGTAGGGGAAGGTTGACTTGTGACTGGTAATGACAATCTAATCATACTGCATTTTTTGAAATCAGAAGAATTCAAATGAAATAAAGATTTGGAGCACAGTTGATCATCTTTGATCTATTCAATCCATCCTACGCCTAGGAGATTTAATGAATTTGATATTTACCATGACTAGCACATGAATTTATCAAGCGCGGAAGTAGTAACAGTGGGTCTCTCACAGACATGCAGTTGAACAACAGAATCTGCACATTCGCCAGTAAATTAAAATTATTAAGTTTATGATGTAGAAAAAGATGCTGTACAAACAGAACCATAACCAGAAGTTAATAACAGATATCTAGATAAGTTTTAATGCTAATTTATAAGAAGCCTATTACAGCAGTCACTGAAATGGTCTAATCTCGAGGGCACCGATAGTTGATGATAACTCGTGACAGATTGGAGTGAGTTTTTTTCGCAATGATGGTTAAGTTGTCCTGTATAGTCTCCATTTGTTCTGCAAATATGCTTATTAAAGATATTGTATCTATTTTGTAACCTAACTTTGCCTCAAGCATGAATGCATTTAATCTAAAAAATTATAGAGAAGTTCATATGTAAATGCATGAAGGGGCTTTTTCCGTCTAAGACCTACCAAAGAAAGGTTAATTAGGTTATATAACCTCATCAGAGTACATCAGGGTAATATCTGCAATATGATAATGAAATGCCAAAAGATGTACTCTGATGAGGTTATATATCATATATGATTGCAGATATTACCTGAGTGGGAGTTTTTCTAACTGTTCCGTCATGTCCTCTATGCGATCCTTTAGCATCATTATATGAAGGGCTATAATCATCTTTGGTAGCTAGACAAAACCATTTTGCACAAACGTCCATACTTTCTGGACTATGGGCACCATCCAAATAGAACACAAGATCCTCTGGACTCTGACTCTCAATGAACTGATCAGGGACGATCTGAGCCCGCCCTTGCATTGAAGCAGTTGCAAGCCCTCTGATGAATTCCTCGGGAAGAGAGGTCTGTACTCATTGCCATAAATGGAAAAGGGATGAGCATATTGAGTAATGTTCTAAAAGTTGTTTAAGTGCTCTTCAGAAGAGCTTACATTTTGGTTTGAGTAATTGATTCCAACATGGCCTGTCCTCTGAAGCCAAGTTGAGCATAATGCAACTGCTAGTCCTGCATTTAAGTATTGGTGCTCACCGTCGAGCCCAAGATGCCGGCCACTCAGTAGGGTAGGATCTAAAGGATCAGCTACTTGAAGATTTACCTATTGATAAGCTTTACTCAGTGTGCCTCTTCTTATGAAAATAGAGTGGAAACATAGTTTGCCTTTCAAGTATACACAAAAAGCATTTGTGAACTACCACCTCCAAAAGATGGCTTTGCATTTATCGAACAGAGCAGATAATTAATTTCAGTAGAGAATTAACTCACATCCAGTTCTGAGGCCTTCTGTACTAGAACAGTCATTGCTTCTTCAGGTTGTGGTACTGTAAAGGCTGGAGCACCACTCTAATTATAGAAAGCTAAGATCATGTTTGGTAGAAGATTTTGAAAATAGTAATAATAATTAAAAAAATGAGACAAAAAGAAAGAATTATCTTAAGTAGTGAGCATGAAAACAAAAGTATCAATGCCATCAAACCTTGAAAATTCCAGCCTTTTCCCCAGCAATTTGTCCTAGTGTATTTCCTGCTCAAGGTATCCAACCAATATATAAAACAAACACATAAAATGATGATAATTCAAATCATCAAATAGAACGAGTCATCAATTATTTATGATTTTTTATTGAAAGCAAGGAATTTCTGAAAGTTTTTTCAAAGCAATCAAATTCATCTATTATTTAAACAACATGAAGAGAAAGCACTAACCAAGAATTTCCATGTGGTCATACCCAAGAGACGATATACCACAGACAACTGGATGTTCAGCCTGAAGGAATAATACTCATCATGATGTAAGAAATCCAGGAAACAATCAATATTTTCATATAAAATTGCAAATCAAACAAGAATAAGATGAATACCACATTGGTAGCATCAAATTTTCCTCCTAAACCAACTTCCAAAATGACCACATCGACCTGGATCCAATACCAACAAAATGAGATGAACTGGCACATTTACATGTATAACAGTATAGTCAAAAATACCTGCTCAGCTGCAAATATCTTGAAGGCAAGCAAGGCAAGGAAACGGAAATATGTTGGCATAGGTACCTCATTGGAGGTTTTTTTCCTACACGGGAACAATAAAATCGTTGAGAAGAAGAAACATCACAACACAAGCAGGCCCACAAGAAGAAAGAGTAGCCTAACTACCCAAGAAGAATAGTAGCCTAACTACCCAACCCTGTAGTTCTACTTCTATCTACACCATTTCTGAGGATATGTAAGTTAAATTTACTACACATTCTAAGCATAAACGACTGAACTGAGTTCTATATTTTCACTATAAACATAAGCATGTATTTCATATATCAAAATCAAAGTAAAGCATGAATATAGTAGAATATGTATATCATCAACAGAGAAAAGACTCGAGGAGAGTAGCGTTTGAAAGACCAAATAAATACATAATAAATATTCTGGAGAAATGTTGTAGAAAAGGTAGCATACTTGCCTTCAGTCGATCCCAACACCACCAAAAGTATTCGAGAAACTTATCTTCACAAATATCTGAACTAAAATACCCGGGAGGAGAAATAAGGATAAGAAAGTCAGTTTGATAGCATATGACTAATCGAGGTAGGCATTCTATACACATGACATTAGTAAGACATACCCATCCAATCTAAACCTTTCTCGAACATCAATGAGGTGAGGAGATGTGAAAAGCCCAGTATGGAAGCCACAGCTACGAAGAATAGATTCCGAGAAAGTGCAAGTTGATCCCTTCATGTTAAAGCACACCAAATCAAAGCTATATCAGTCCTCTTCCATACCAAATACACTTGTAAGAAGCAAACCCCTTATACATACTAACAAGAAAGTTAATAAGCTTTTGTCATTTTGAAATTCTTAGAACTCCCAAAAAACTAATTAAACACATTCCCTCACCTTTCCTTTGGTGCCTGCCACATGAATAACCTTCATCTTCTTTATCGGCTCCTCTAGCTCCAGTATCTACATTCGGCCAAACAGAGTAGCAGATAAAGAATCACCCCAAATTATTAAATCAAGCAGGCATACTAAGTAACAGAGATACCTTGATATAATCAAACAATATGTCAAACTGATCCCCCCTTATTACTCTTGTCTGCACGGCTACGCTTTGTTATCAGTGAAGACAGAGCCTCCATTGCATAATCGTACGGTGACAGCATAGTGTTTGCGGATCCACTCCCCTCTTTATATTAAAATAAAGGAATAAATTATTATCCAAAAACAACTAAATCAGAAGAACTTCATAAGCTTGGATAGTCGAGTAACTTCAAATAAGCATTAAACAGTATCGACTACACAGAACCAAGCAGCAGATCATATTAATAACCGTTAGCTTACTAGAAATCAATTAAAAAAATAATTAGTAATTTGGTACTGATTTAGTAATTACGCCTGCTCACCTTGCGTCATTTCTTCTTGTTCAAATGAATGCTTCGCTTTTTGAAATTCCGGAGATAGTAGGAATCACGCGGGTGTATGAATGAAATAGTTAATAAATATATATGTATGAATATGTAGAGAGAGAGAGTGGGTGGGAAGCTGATGAGCGTAAACGAGAGACGCAAATGGCGGTTGGTGGCTGGCGAGTGGGAGGACAGGCGTCGGCTTTGGGCTTAATCGGACTTATTAAGACTAATGGGCCTAATTTAGGCTTGGGCTTGAAGAGTCGGGTTTTAGCTTAATTGGACTTCAATTATTAATTTCAACATTTATAAATAAGTTTCAGTTATTTTAAAAACCCATTTAGTAGGGCGTAAATGGTAATTGTAGGTTTAGATTTGAAAAATCTCATCCACCTATTCTAAAATTGGTAGATATAGATCTTTATATTGGAATAATCTCAGCCAACTATTTTTAAAAAATTATAAGTAAAAGGCCTCGCAACTCCTCAACTTTGTATTTTTTCTCTAATACTAATACAAAACCATTCTTAAATATCTTATATCTAAGTATTTTTTTTTCCCTTTCTAAAATTGCGACTCCCTCTTGCCTCACCCGCATAGTGATGAAAGTAGAAAAAAGAAGTGTTTGAAGAATATTAGATATTATAATTAATTCAGCTTAATTCAGATTTATGTGATTATTGAAGTTAGTTATCAACTCAACTTACCCTCTCTCATTGTCTAAGATTTACTTATTTTATAACTGAAAACGTATTTATCTATTTATACAATACTTATAGGACTGGATAATTCTTGAAAATAATTCGTTCGGATGTAAAAATGACATTTGATACACTTATTCAAATTATGGATATATTTATACGAATAAAAAAGACTATTGGTAACGCCCCAATTCTCGTAATAATTAGGGCATGTTACTTTATGCATAACATAAATACTTTAAAGTTGTTTTAGAATACTTTCATGAAATAAAATTATCACACAATTTAATTATTTCATAAAAATTTATATATAAGCTGTGCAAGTGTTTAATGTAACCATTGATAGGCACTTAAGTCTAATAATTTGAAAATCGAAATACAAGGTTCATAACTTGAAAACAAAGATTGAAATGCAACTTAAATATATAGAAAATCAATAATCCTCGGGACGGTCACCACCAACACCTTCTAAGCATCGATAATTTTGTGTAGTTTCTTGAGCTTAACATGTAAAAATATTTTTTTTAAGAAGTAAGATATAAGTTGTATTAATCTTATATCAACATATAAAAAAAGACTACTGGTAACGACCCAATTCTCGTAATAATTAGGGCATATTACTTTATGCATAACATAAATACTTTAAAGTTGTTTTAGAACACTTTCATAAAATAAAATCATTGCACAATTTAATTCTTTCATAAAAATTCATATATAAGCCGCGCAAGTGTTTAATGTAACCATTGATAGGCACTTAAGTCTAATAATTTGAAAATCGAAATATTCATAACTTGAAAACAAAGATTGAAATGCAACTTAACTTAAATATATAGAAAATCAATATTCCTCGTGACCTTCACCACCAACACCTTCTAAGCATCGATAATTTTGTGTAGTTTCTTGAGCTTAACATGTAAAAATATTTTTTTTAGGAAGTAAGATATAAGTTCTATTAATCTCATATCAACATATAATTTTATAAACTTATTAAACTTATTTATTCTAAGAAAATTATAGCACTAACTTATTTATACACTCCCCTCATACCTTTTGGGACCTAAAGCAAGATATATATATATATATATATATATATATATATATATATATATATATATTAATTACATAGAAAAAGATATTAAGTAATCTTGGTCTAGTGGAAAAGCATGCATCAATTTTGCTAAAGAACTTGGATTCGAGTCCCGACTTGTACTTTTGTTGCAAACGAGCTCAGATCTAGATCTAGTTTTAGGGTTTAGAAGAAAATTTTGTAGAGAAGAAAGATGAATTTTATTCAAGCAAATTCGATGATGATTAAGAGGCTCTGTTTTCTATTTATATATCTCCTTCGATCTAACTACCTAACAGACTAAGAAACGTAACATACTAAAACACGTTTTTATTAGTAATGCTTCCATCCGTCTGATTAACCCAAGCGCCATCGGACGGCTACGATATATCTGAAATTGGAAAGTAGTTATAAATGCCGTGAACAGTCTTCTTCTTCCTCACGCCTCTTCTGCAACTTTCCTCTCTTCTCGCAGCTTCTGGAAACATCCATGAAACGGGATTAAGAATCCGAACACCCCCCCCTCAAGATGGACTCTATGAGGATCAGAGAGGCATATCTTGGACATTAAAAAACGAAATCGTGGCCCAGGTAATATCTTTGTGAAAATGTCAGCCAATTGATCAGAAGTAGATATAGGTGTAGGCATGATAAAACCAGCCTTAAACTGATCCCTAACAACGTGACAATCCATGTCAAGATGCTTAGTCCGCTCGTGGAATACCTGGTTCTTAGTAATGTGAATAGCAACATTATTGTCACAGTGCAGTGGAATAGGTAAGGAAATAAGAGTCTGCAAATCAGTAAGTAAGTAGGATAGCCACTGAAGCTCACACACTGTGCTGCCCATGGCTTTGTATTCAGCTTCCGTAGTTGAAACGAGGGCCGTGGATCGCTTCTTACACTTCCAAGAAATTAAGGCACTGCCAAGAAAAACACAGTAGCCAGTCAATGATCTTCTAGTGGTAGGACAAGTTCTCCTATCCGCATCCGAATATCCCTTGTAAGCAAAGGGAAGATTGGCGACTGAAAAATAACCCAATTGAAGGAGTTCCTTTCAAATACCTCTGAACATGGAGGGCTGCATCCCAGTGATGTTCATGTGGAGCAGAAATGTGTTGACTGAGTTATTGTGTGGCATAAGTGAGGTCTGGTCGAGTCAAATTGAGATACAAAAGCTGACCAACAAGTCTCCTATATTGTTCTGGATCAGCTAGTAAGGCAGAAGAAGTAGTATGTAAATTTAACCCAGAAGGAAAGGGAGTAGAAACTGACTTGCATCCAAGCAGGCCTACTCTGTCCAAGAGGTCAAGAATATATTTCCTTTGGGTTAAATAAGTACCTTGCTCTCCTCTAGCAAGTTTCATTCCCAAGAAATATCGTGCAGGCCCAAGATCTTTTATGATGAACTTCTGATGCAGATATTGTTTAAGCTCCTCAATACCAGCTAAATGTGGTCCAGTCAGTAATATATCATCAACATAGACTAATACAACAATGAAAGTAACACCGGAACCAATGGTAAATAGGAAATGATCATGCGCACTCTGAGTAAAACCATAAGAAAGCAAAGCCTTACTTAATTCAGTGTTCCATTCTCTAGAGGCTTGCTTTAAACCATATAGGCTCTTGATTAACTTGCAGACTTGGCCACCCTTTGCCTTTGTATAACCCTGTGGAGGCATCATATAGATCTCATCTGAAAGATAACCATGCAAAAAAGCATTGTTAATGTCTATTTGGTGTAAAAACCAGTCAAAAGATGTAGCTAAGGCAATAAGTAACCGAATGGTTACTAGCTTAGCTACAGGAGAGAATACTTCTTCATAGTCAATGCCATATTCTTGCTTATATCCCTTTGCAACGAGTCTAGCCTTAAATCTTTCAATGCTGCCATCAGAATTCAACTTACCCTTGTATACCCATTTAGATCCAATGGCCCTTTTACCTAAGGTAAGTTAGTTAACAACCAAGTTTGATTCTTCTCTAGTGCTTCCAGCTCAGTGTTCATAGCATCTACCCAATTTTGATTCTGACTTGCTTCCTTGTATGATGATGGTTCCTTAATATCAGAAATGTTGGCAAGGAAATGAGTATAGGCTGCTGAAAAATTTGGAGAGGAAATGTATGGAAAAGTGGGAGGAGTAAGCATAGGACCAAGTTTTGTGGTTGGCAAAGAAAAGTTTACATGGCTGATAAAGTCATTCATCCATGCAGGAGCCTTAGTCTGTCTTTTAGGTCTGGAAACATCCATAGAGACAGGGGCCATACAAGTCTCATTTTCATGGGATAAAGAGGGGATTGAAGAGGTAGGCTGAATCTCTGGTTATTCTTCAGGAGGAGGAATAGGGTCAGAAGAAGGTTCAGAATCTTCAGAAGGGAAAATTATTTCTGCATGAGAGGATGTTAAGTGTTGCTCTGCAGACTCTTCTCCTGTAGCAGACTCTGCAAAAGGAAATATATGAGGAAAGAATTTCACATCCCTTGATATAATACCCTCACTAGGTTCTAGATCATATAGCAGATAAGCTTTATGATTAGTTGCATAACCTATAAGTATGCATTTAAGGTTTATGCTATCAAACTTCTGTTTGTGTGGTTTCATAACAGCTGTATAAGCTAAACAGCCAAAAGGCTTGGCAAATGAGAGATTTGCTTGTGAACCAGTTAGCAACTGGAATGGAGTAGACCAATTTAATACTGGACTGGGTAGACGATTAAGAATCCAGGTGGCTGTAAGGATGGAATAAGGCCAAAACTGTTCTGATAATTTGCTGTGAAACATGAGAGCTTTAGCAATTTCCAATAGAGATCTGTGCTTTCTTTCTACGGTTCCATTCTGCTGAGGGTTGTAGGGACAGCTCTGAAGATGGATAATTCCATGTTCTGCAAGAAGACTGCGGACAGTTTGGTTGAGAAATTCAGATCCATTGTCAGTCTTGAGCTTCTGGATTGAACAACCATACTGAGTTTGTATCATCTTGATGAATTGATTAATAATCCCACTGACTTGTTGCTTAGAAGATAGCAAATATATCCAGGTGCATCTGGAATGGTCTTCAACCAATGTCAAGACATAAGAAGCATTAGCAATGTTTTCTACACGATAGGGCCCCCACACATCTGCATGAAGTAGTTCAAATCTGACTTTGCTTCTATGATTCAAAGTAGGGAAGGGATTTCTACACTGCTTGGCTTTATGACAGACCTCACACAGAGCAATAGAGGCCTTGTTTGTTGCATTGCAGAGTCCCTTTGCTTCAGAGATATGCTGTAAAGCTGGAAATGAAGCATGACCTAGTCTGATATGCCAATCCAACAGTGTAGAAGATTGTGACTGAGGCACCACATTTATCCTGTTCTGAGAAGAAGATAAGTCCACCACATATAACCTACCAACTGCTTTTCCCATGATTAGGATATGATCACTGTTTAACTGCTGCACTAGACAATAAGCAGGAAAGAAAGTACATCTGACCTTTAGAGCACTAGACAGCTGAAAGGTAGAAATCAGATTATGAGTGAAACTTGGAACAAAGAAAACATCTGCCAACACCACCTCTGGTGCAATTTGGGCTACACCAACTTCAAAAATCTGCTGAGTTGCTCCATTAGGTAGATAGATGCTTTGAGGTGATTCCAGAATTTTCATATTACTCAATAAGGCTCTATTACAGCATATATGAGTACTAGCCCCTGAATCCATTATCCAAACATCCTCACTTCTCAAATCTCCAAATAGACTGAATGCATAATGTTTATCCAAGGAATTCAGTGGAGTATAACTAGCTATATCTGTCACATTATTCACACTCCCTGAATGTATTCCATTCCCATTATCTCTCAACTTAACAATAGCCCTTTCAATTTCCTGCTGAATGTATTGAGAAATCTGGCTAGGACCTCTAGGAGGTAATCCACTTGGTGCAGGACCCTTATGCTCATCATACTGTGACTGTGTTACACAGTGCACTTGCTTTTGTCCTTTATCTTCTTTTAATTTCTTATACATGTACTCCATGCAGTTTAAAACATTCAGTCCTATCATGGCCCTTGCTTTCACAATTCAACTTCTTTCTCTCTTCCTTACTCAACCGAGGTCTATAAGCACTACTTGGCCCCTTATATGACTAGTTATAACCTCCCCTTTGATTAATATTCATAGCAATCTGATCAGATTCATGCTTAGAAACCAACACATTATTTCCAACCACAACCATGGCTGATTGATCAGAAGAAGTAATATGTTGAGAAGAAGTTATATGTCTTTGTGCCTCATCTTGACATACAACACTATAAGCACAATTTACAGTGGGGAGAGGTTCACACATCAAAAGGCTACTTCTGACTGTATCATACATGTCATTCAATCATAATAAAAACTGCATCAACCTTTCATTCTCACACATACTCTGTGTATTGTTAGCAGCCTCACACACGCAATTAGGAGCAGGTAATAACAACCCTAACTCATCCCAATATGCAGTCAACTGATTGTAATAGCCTGTAACAGACTGGTTTCCTTGCATACAGCTAGATAATTCCTTCTTAATTCGAAAGATCTTTGGACCATTACTCTGGTCAAAACGTTGTTTAAGCTCTATCCACAATAGATGAGAGTTTTCCTTTAACTGGAATGATTCACACAATTTCTCCGAAATACAATTCATGATCCAAGTAAACACCATATAGTCACACTGCATCAAGTCATTGTAAGAGTTATGATTTTGAGGAGGTTTTGGAAGAGTACCTTCAATGAACACCAGTTTATTTCTTCCTGCTAGGGCACGGTATATTGCCTTACTCCATGTATAGTAGTTTTGCCCGGTAAGAACTACATTTATCAGCTTTAATCCAGCATGATCATGCGGATTAAGATAGTATACATCAGTCCTCCGCATCGCATTTTCTCCCTGTGCTGCCATGAATTGTTGTTGTGATGAATCACTATTCTGTGAATTGTTCCGATTGTTCGAACCGCCTCCTTTTCCAATGGATGATTCGCCAACTGATCTGTTCGAAGAATCTCCTTCTTCTTCAACTAGTAATTGCCATGGAATTCTTCTCTGCTTTGGCATCGCCTTAGTTGTGGCTCTGATACCATGTTGCAAACGAGCTCAGATCTAGATCTAGTTTTAGGGTTTAGAAGAAAACTTTGTAGAGAAGAAAGATGAATTTTATTCAAGCAAATTCGATGGTGATTAAGAGGCTCTGTTTTCTATTTATACATCTCCTTCGATCTAACTACCTAACAGACTAATAAACGTAACATACTAAAACACGTTTTTATTAGTAATGCTTCCATCCGTCTGATTAACCCAAGCGCCATCGGACGGCTATGATATATCTGAACTTGGAAAGTAGTTATAACTGCCGTGAACAGTCTTCTTCTTCCTCACGCCTCTTTTGCAACTTTCCTCTCTTCTCGCAGCTTCTGGAAACATCCATGAAACGGGATTAAGAATCCGAACAACTTTAAATTGACAAATTGGCAAAATTTACCATATGATTTCACTGCCGCTGCCAAATCCCTGAATTCCCTTCCCGCGCCGGCGCCGAATCCCCTGGTATGTCATTTTTGCTGACATTTTCAGTGTATAACAGAGTGGCTGATTTTGAATTTTTTCATTAATTTTGGTTCTATTGATTTATCTTGTTGCCGTACAATGACTTTTGTTTGCTAAGATAGCATTGACCCATGTCGAGATTTTTCTGGATATTGAATAATAAATCTTCAAGGCGATTTGTCTTTCGCTTTTCTTTTCTGGATAAAGGTTGTTTGATTAGTGTTGCAATTTGATTGATCCGTCTCAGTTGTGTACTCTATTCTCCCAACTGGTTGTCTTCTTTATATTTTATAAAGACTTGTTGAATGATTCCATGTTATTCTCATATTTGTAAATTGCAATAGGAGGACTTAATAAAAGTGAAACAAATAGACTTCACGTGACAGTTTATGGGAATAGCCAGGATTGTTAAATTTTTTAAGTAGCGCTGAATTCATTTATTGCATAGTGTTAGTTGCAGAATTTCATGTGTTTTTTATTAAATAGTAGCTATATCGAGCAATCTAAGATATTATGATTTTGAAGTGGTGTGTAGCTCTCATCACTTGGTGGAAACATTGCCGTCAATTTTAAGCGATATGATGCATGACGGAGGCATGAACAAGTATTTTGAGTAAGCTTCATTTGTTTACTTATTCAAATGATTTGACTCTACGTCCTTTACAAAGTAAATAAGTATCATGTACTTATGAATCTTATTTACCAAGCTGGAGTGGGAATTGTCTCCAAGAGCTTGGTTCTTTGTTTAGGGCTTAAAGGAAATCTACGTGCTTTCTTTTGATCAAGACTTATCTTTGTTGCAACATAATCTAAAAGAATATTGAGGTGCATTAGAAAAGCTCATTTATTGTATTAAACAGTTTGTGGTTCAGTATTCAGCACTCTAAAAGAAAAGAGCAAAGTACTGGATTAGATAAAAGAGCAAGAAATTGTTACCAATAAGTATGTAATAGTGCCTATCGTGAATTGTCAATTTGCCAAAAATCTCAAATTTAGGGATCATTTAAGCCAATTTGCCAAAAATTTAAATAAAAATATTGACTGAATTGGTCCACAATAAAATTTTCGGTAAAAATATTAGTCAAATTGGTTCTCACTAAATTTTTCGGTAAAAATATTGGTTGAATTGGACCATGGTAAAATTTACGGTAAAAATATTGGCCAAATTGGACTTTAGTAAAATATTATGTAAAAATATTTTTGGCCGAATTGTTCATCCAAAATTTTATTTCGAAAGTACTATCATCATATTTTAATATATATTTTTAAATTGAGTTGACTAACCGTGGATTCACTGAAAAATTAACAGAAGGATTTATTTGGCCTAAAGATTCGAATTGAGGATCAACTTGACCAAAAAATTCAAATTTGGGACCATTTAAGCGAAATTGTCTTTTCCTGCTTGGGGTTATGATTTTCAAATTCGTAAGCAAGTAACAAAAACAAAAAGGGAGTAGTTGATGAATCATCTTAGGTAATACAAGCATTTAAATCGTATCATGTGTTTTAAAATGATACTAATAGTTATCTTAATATTAAATGCAGAAAGAGATTACTTAAAAAATGTAACAAGAAAAGGACAATTCGAAGGTGTAGTTGGTGCCGTCAAAAAGGTCATAATAGGGCAAACTGCACAAAATTGAAGGTTGTCTTAAATAAACACGTAAATAAGGAAACCACTTTGAAGAAATTGGATTATAATAGATGCCCCTGAATGAGGTTAGTTATCATAATGTTATGTCTTACTACTTTTATAATTTTAAAACACTCGTGGTGAAGAACTAGAAAAAGCAACAAAAACATGATTTATTCTTGTAAGTGTTAAAATTATGTAGAGTCCTAAACATAATACTCCCTCCCTCCCATTATTAATGTTCCACTTGCCTTTTTTGGTTGTCCCATTATTTATGTCGCATACCAAATAAAGAAATAAATGAGTGGACCACAATCAATCTAATTAAGTGGACCCCACCCCTTTATACTTTTACATCACAACTTTACACATTTACCTCCACTATCTTAATTACCATGCTCAGTCCCAATGGAACATAAATAATGGGACGGAGGGAGTAAGTGATTTATTGTGCGTAATTGATCTTAAAAAAATTGTATTATCTTTAGTATTTATTCTTACTAATGTTAAATATCATTGCACTTATTTTTTAAATGAATAAATTCATTTTTTTAATTTAATATAATTAATTATTTCTAAAAATATATAGTATAATACCTAATATAAATAAACGTATAACTCTTTATATTCATTTAATTCAAATTCAAAAAAATTATCTCTACATTAATAAATATATAAATTAATATTTTCTCTAAACTAATAAAATATCATTATCCCAATAATATTAATTTAAAAGATTTTAACTGTATTAAAAATCACCTCATTTCTCATCTCATATTTCTTAAAAAATTCTCACATCTCTCTCTCATTTTGTACACTCTACTTAGGGGTGTAACGGTTCGGTTCGGTTCGGTTTTTTGTGTATTTTAAGAACCGAACCAAACACATAGAAATTCGGTTTGGTTCGGTTCGATGTGTTTTTCAATATTGGAACCGAACCGAACCGAACCGCTTATAAATGGTTTGGTTCGGTTCGGTTCCTCGGTTCACCTTTTTATTTTTTTATTTATTTTTTAAATCCTAAATAATGTAAGAATAATAATTTATAGGATATCACTCATTCCGAACTCATAAGTATAGAGTTGTTACTCATTTATCTTCATTTGTATAGATTAGAATTGATCTTAACTTAAATCTAATATCTAAATCCAATAATATTGTCATATAAAAAAGACTAATATTAAATAAAAAAATAAAAAAATGATATTGGTTTGGTTCGGTTCGAACCGTTCAAAATTCTTAAAATCGCGAACCGAATCGAATGTAAACGGTTTCTAAAAAAATAAATCGAACCAAACCGCAAAACCGAATCAAATCGTATTTTTCGATTTGATTCGGTTCGGTCCGATCGATTTCACGGTTCGGAGCGGAACCACTTACACCCCTAACTCTACTAAAGGACTGACTAAATAGAAAAATTTATAAGATGAAAATCATTCTTCACGCGCTGAGCTACACGTGGCGATGAGCCCTGGTTTCACGCAGATTAAGATTGACGTAATGATATCTCGGGTTGGTTACAGAAAATTGAGCCCCTTCCCCACCACCCTCTCCATCGCCAATGCGATTCTGTCATTTTACTTTTTTACTTTTTTCTTAGAACTTCAAAACTTCCCGTTCCATTTCGTTGGAATCAACGTAGTTTCTTCATTAATTCTGAGAATACGTAGGGTTTTCTGAAGCTGGGGCTGCGATTGGAGGGAATAAATGTCGGGGCGGAGGGGATCTAGAGGCGGAAGCGGAGGCTCTGGCTCGTCGTCAATGGAGGGCACCTCGTCGCTGCCAACTGTCCGCCTGGGGAAAGTTCAGCCACAGGCGCCGGGCCACAGAACCGTGTTCTGTAATGATCGGGAGGCAAACGCCCTTGCAAAATTCAAGGTCTGCTGATTGTTTGATGTTGATTTTGTGTTGTCTTGGAGCATGAGGCTTGAGGAAATGTGATCATGGCTTACGACATTGTTTTGGTGTTCGTTGGTTGCATATGATATGTATTATTTTTTGAGCTTAGAGATGATGATGAGTCCGGTATAGTATTTTTTAAGTGTGTTTATTTGTTGTTTTGACAACTTGAGAGTTGTGAACTTTGGTATCTTTTTTCAGATTTTTGGGATCTTTTGTTCACAGTAGCAACGGATATTATTTCATTCAAGTTGTTAAGTTATAGTTTATGCTGTTGTTGATCATCATTGTAAGTGATATTGTATCTCAATGATTGCCAAGAATCGTATTATTAGGTGGTTCGTTAACCATCTACCATGTCATCTCTTATTCTTGGGTATCAGTATTTAGGTATTAGAAGCAGAACAACTGCTACAATGTCTAATGACCGAGTACTCAGGTTAAGAAGAAGACTGAAATTTGCGTAATTGCAAAACTAATTGATTTTGGGATAATTTTATGAGGCATGAGCATCAACTGAAGATTGCCTTAGTTGCTTTCGTGTTCTATGAGATGGCAAAAAACAGCCATTTAGAGAATAAGTCTAGGTATTCTATTTCTCACTTAATATTCTGCTACTGATAATCTGACTATTAATGCTGATTTTCAGGGAAACTCGGTGTCAACCACTAAGTATGATGTATTTACATTTTTACCCAAGGGGCTATTTGAACAGGTAAGTTTCGGATGTTCTATTTTTGAAATTGGGTAATCTAATATTTCAAAGGTTATTGGCAAAACCACTTGCATTGATAATTCTACTGGCAGTGTCTTCAACTTGGGTAACTTCTTTTGACTCTGATTTATCGTTTTGAGTTACTAAAATGTGAATACATAACTTATACGTAATACATGATGGAATATGCATGATGTACAGCTTCAAGGCATGGTTGCTAGAGTTCAGAAATTTAAGTAATTTTCTTTGATCATTGGTAGTGTTCTGAAAATCTTTTGCAGCAAGAAGTCCTTCCGCTTCAGATAGGGATTCTTCTGAATTTCAAATTGTTCTTTTTATAAAAAAAAGCTATACCCGCTCGACTTGTAAAATTTGTTTGATTAACTTGTTAAATCCAATACCCTTGATTATTATGTAATATAAAAGAATCAAATCTTATTTGCTTGTCGATTATATGAGTAGTTTACAAATTGTTGGATAGTTTTTCTTCTCTAGTAATGCATGACCATAAGTTTCATATGGTTTCTGTGTTCTACTAATATTGAAAACTGGACATGTTGGGGCACAATGCCATTGTATGTTTGACTTTTAAGATCCTTAAGCAACTCTAGATCGCAGAAAAAGTAAGACAACAGATATGAGATATGTATACTTCAGTCATGTTTTCTGTCATTCCGCTTGTGTGCCTTACCTATTTCTATGCGTTTTACCTGATTTCACCTTGTTTAATTTGTGCTGACAGTTCAGGCGGGTGGCAAACCTCTATTTTCTCATGATCTCAATCTTGTCATGCACTCCTGTGAGGTATGCTCCTACAATATAGTTTAACCCTCTACAATACTCTCAATCAATGTTATAGAGTTAGAAATCCCTACCCTAACAGGATTAATGGCATGTTTTTAAACTTGCAGTATAGACTGTAGACTCAAAAATTATGATCCTAATCCTACTGGACTAACTTCATATCTAAGAAAACCCTTCTTATGTCAGAATTGATTGCAAATGATATATTTCTCGACTCCTTAGCGAGCAGGTCAAATTTACCAATCTAGCCTATAATAATTATTAGTACTCTAATTGCTTAAATAAAACTATCATGAAAACAAAATTATTAAATTAATGATAGACCAATTTCTATGCCTGAAGCATGAAACCAGTCAAGTTTTCTTACTCTGACACTTATTATGCACTTTTTGTTCCTCTTCTATTTATTCCAGTAGTGAGACGGTATGAACATTTTTTTACAGCAGCCGCTGGAATGCTTCTCCAGGTAGATGGCTGTATGGTATGGTGTGACGTGTGTGTTTTTCTTATCATGAATTAGTAGGAGCTTTTGAGGTATATAGCCCGAACAGAGGATAAGATAGCAAGAGATGTCCAACTTGGTTAGGTTTGTACAGAGGAGATGAGATCCAATGCCTAACCCAATTCATTAAATCTTAAATATTCCCTCCATGCCATTGATCTTGCAACATTTCCTTTTCGGGCCGTCCCACTTATCAACGTTGCCTAAAGTAGAAATAAATGAGTGGACCACAATCATCTAAACCAAGTGGACCCCACTATTTATACTTTTACAACCACTATCTTAAAATCCAAGCTGGGAACCAATGTTGCAAGATCAATGGGACGGAGGGAGTAGTTGTTAGTGAAGATGCAGCCGGTGGGGCAAACCACTGAAAACTTGGATGAAGTCATTAAAGAAGGATTTGTGGACAAAATAAGTGATAATGTGTTGGAAGAATGTCTAATTTGGAGAATTAATATGTGTAGCTTTCCCGCAAAGAGCAGGAATGGGTCTGATGATGGTTATCATAAATTTATAATGATTAGAAAGTTATTAAATTGCCCTGATGCATGCAGATCATATTCATTCTATAGGTTGATCTTGGACTTTTTCCATTGGTTCTGTGGTATTAGCAATCAATTCATATTCCATGCACTAACTATTTGCTCCCTGAATAGTGCACTTCGTGTTGAATGCATTTATATCATATAAAGTTTTGTTTCATTGCAGTCCTGTAAGTCCAATTACAAATGTGCTTCCACTTACACTGGTGCTTCTCGTGTCCCTCATAAAGGAAGCATGGGAGGATTGGGTAAATATCGAATCAATTTCTCCCTCCAGTCATTTGCAAGAGAAAAATCAATGTTCCAGTTGCTTCTCACATCATTTTTTTTCCTTGCTGTTCTTGTATTTCCTGCATGAAGAAACGTTTTCAAAATGACATGGCAATTAATAATTCCACCGTGGAAGTGTTGCATGATTGTAATTGGGTACCTACTCCTTGGAAGAAGCTGCAGGTTGGAGATATTATCAGAGTAAGTAAGCTGTCCTTTTGTTTTTCTCCTATCAAATAGCTTATCTTTACGTGCTTAAGCTGGATCATCAATTTTTTAATTTTTAAAATGCTCATTCAAATGGGAAATTATCAGCTATCGACTGACTAGAAAAAAGTTATATTGAAATACAGAGGTTATTTTCCATGTGACTTAGCAGGGTAGTGGAATAATTGATGGCTATTGGGGCTTGTGACTTGCATTAGTTGAAGAAGCATAAGGTGCCGTGAAATGCACAAGTATTACGTGAATCATAGTGAGACTTGGTCAGTCAGTGGGTCACAATGCAGCTGTAACAGGAAACTTATTTAAGGAATCATATAACTTGTACAGTCGTACTCTACATGTGCAGAACCTTCCTAGTTTTCTTACTTTTTAACCTAGAAACAGATAACATCTAAGACATGGAGGGAAAATATGTTCCTTAACTTATTGAAGCATCTGTGAATGTGTCTAATCTCGGGAAACAATTATAGGGTTATGAAATTGAAATCTAGTGGTTTCAGCATGTTGGCATATTGGAGCAGCTTCCTTTTTCTGGGGGAAAAAAGTCATTAGATGGTATTTTTGATGTATCTATGCAGTTTTTAGTGTATAGATGTTCATTTTTCTTAAATTATTTACAAAGTACTTATCATGTATTTAAAAAGTACTTATCATGTATTTTTCTTAAAATTCTGTACACAGCAACTCTTTTTAAATGAGGTTTTCGAATGAGAACTTTTTGCCCACTCAGGTGAATCAGGATGGATTTTTTCCTGCTGATTTGATATTCCTAGCCAGCACAAATCCTGATGGAGTCTGCTATGTTGAGGTTAGACTCTTTTTTTTCAAGGCAACATATTTTTATTTCTTGTTTTTTGTCTTGAGAACTGGTAAATAGCCTTGTACCTAAAGACCTGGTCCATTCTGTCATTTTCAATTTATCTTGTTCCCCTACTTGTATTTGACGTGTGCCATAGATCTTGTCCTGCAGTATTTATCTCGTCCTATTTATGTATCATAGAAACTTTCTATTCTGGTTGTTTTGCAGACTGCAAATTTGGATGGAGAAACTAACTTAAAGATACGGAAAGCATTGGAAAAGACTTGGGATTATGTGTCACCAGACAAAGCTTGTGACTTCAAAGGTTTTGTTGACTTTTTGGCCTGTATTTATCCTTGTGGACTTATGGTGGTGCATGAACAAAATTCTGACTACTCTGTCGATCAGATTCAGCACTAATGATTGATGCACCCATTTGTTAGACCTTAGGGCGTTTGGTTTCATTTCAACTTCATATAGTTCTGCCGAGTTTATCCAAGCAACTTTGTTTGTGTCGAGATTAAAGATATGTTGGATGAATGACTGGCTTTTTATAATTGTAGGTTCAAAAATAAAAAAATAATTCATACTTTTATTTTATGCTTTATTGTTGGATTCATTTGAAGTTTATGATTTTTATGAAAGAAGATATTTAAAGATATTTAAGTGGTGGCTCCCTCAGGAGTGATGATATAAGATCTTGGTTGATTATTTTTTGCCTTTCAAAATAGTTTTTTTTTTAAACTGAAAATAACTAGAAACAAACACGTATTTGTTGTGTTACTTAGAAGAAAATTAAATGGATGTTCTGAATGAAATCAAACAAGCCCTTGTATCTGATGGATATTCTTTCTGGAAATGCAGGTCAGGTACAATGCGAGCAACCAAATAATTCTCTGTATACCTTCACTGGGAACTTGATCATTGATAAACAAACCTTGCCTCTCAGTCCAAACCAACTTCTCTTGCGTGTATGAACTCGTCCGCTCTCAAACCTCTCTTTTATATTGTCAGATTCTATGTTACTTTTTCATTTATGGCTAGGCTGGACTGAAGTAACTAGTTTTCAAGAATCTTGATTGGACTTTTTATGTATTTTAATTTATTATCATTAATCATTATTATTATTGTTATTATTATGGTTTTTTTATGATAATCTTTCTCACTGACTCGTGTTTTCACATGTTTCCAGGGGTGTAGTCTAAGAAATACTGAATACATTGTTGGTGCTGTCATTTTTACTGGGCATGAGACAAAGGTATCTACTTGTTTAATTTGCTGTCTCTTATTTCTCTCATTTTCTTCTTGATTTTTTTGTTAAAGTTTCTCAGTTTTGGTGAAGTCTTTCCTAGAGCAGTCCTTTAGATTATGTAGTTTCATATAATGGCAAGATACTTTTATTTCAGTTGGGACTTGGGAAATCAGTTCAAATACTGCCCACTTTATCTACATCAACACCTTTTTATGTTTTCATGTTTTCTTACTTAATACATTGTCTGTAATCTATATAAGTGGTTGTTGCTGTATAATCTCAGGTCATGATGAACTCCATGAAAATCCCTTCCAAAAGAAGCACCTTAGAAAAGAAACTTGACAAGCTTATACTTGCACTATTTTCTGTTCTTTTCTGCATGTGTCTTTTGGGATCCATTGGCAGGTTTGCCCGTTATAGAAGTTTGCTACTTTGTTCTTGTATATTTTCTAATATAAGTAATGTACTCTCTTTTGATGTTTTCAGTGGTATATTTATAAACCGCAAATATTACTATTTGAGATTTGATAGCTCAGAGGCACAGTTTGATCCTGAAAGCAGATTTGGGGTGAATATTTATTACCTTTGTTTTTCTTGGTTTCCTTTTGGATTCTTTCCATTTTCTCAATGTTGTAATTTTATCTTTCTGTGTTTTATAGGTTGCTATCTTGACATTTTTTACCCTTATAACTCTATATTCACCAATCATTCCAATCTCTCTCTATGTTTCTGTGGAGGTAAATTTCTCTTATTTGTTCTGTTTTTGTTTCTTTAGGTTACTGTTGTTAAATATGAACATCCCTTCTACTTTATTTCAGATGATTAAATTTATCCAATCGACTCAATTCATCAACAATGACTTACGCATGTACCATGCCGAGAGCAATACACCTGCACTGGCACGGACATCCAACTTAAATGAGGAACTTGGGCAGGTAGGTATTTTTCCTTGCTGATTTCTTAGGATTTCTTTCCATGAAGAGGAAATTGATTACATATATGTTCTAGTTAATATTGCTTATGTGTTGTTTATGAGATTTTTTTTCTGCTTCATTGTAATTTGTTCTTCTGATAGGTGGAGTACATATTCTCTGACAAAACTGGGACTTTGACACGCAACTTGATGGAATTTTTTAAATGTTCAATTGCTGGAGAGGTATATGGTACAGGTGTCAGTGAAATAGAGATAGGAACGGCTCAAAGGACTGGTGTTAAAGTCGATGTAAGTTCATTTGCCAGTAAAGGTTTCATAACTTGAGGTATGCTATGTCTTGATTTGACTCCTTTAATTTCAGGCTCAGAAGCAATCCAATGCAATACGTGATAAGGGTTTCAACTTTGATGATGCACGGCTTATGAGAGGAGCTTGGCGGAATGAACCTAACCCTGAGTGCTGCAAAGTAGGTTAATTTAGTTTAGTAGAAATGTGACATTTACCTAAAAATTGACTGAAAACTCTTAGTGCCTTTTTGTGGCATCTATCCATGTTGGAGTTCGACTTCTTCTTGGCTACAATATGAGGCATTTTCAATTTCTATCATGATTTAGTTTTGCACCTGTGTAATGATAATATAATTTGATCTTTTCCAATAGTTATTATACTACTGAAATGCCATTGTTATGATGGTCTGGAAAAGAGAACCTAGTCTATGTCTCCTACTAATTGATAACAGGGTGTGTTCTGAAAATACTTGTACGGAATTTCTATATCTATGAAATTTCTGATCCTCTATTTGATGAGAATTTGATTTATTTATTTTTTAATAGGAATTCTTCAGGTGCCTAGCAATATGCCATACTGTGCTTCCTGAAGGTGATGAATCCCCTGAAAGAATCCGATATCAAGCTGCATCTCCTGACGAGGCTGCTTTAGTTATGGCAGCAAAGAACTTTGGCTTTTTTTTTCTATAGGTATGTGATTTTTCTGGTTCTTCTAACATATTTGAGGACATAATTTCTTAAATGGGGGCTTGTGTCTTTCCTGCAGACGTACACCCACAATGATTTATGTTCGCGAATCACATGTTGAGAGGATGGGAAAAGTTCAGGATTTGACATATGAAATTTTAAATGTTCTTGAGTTTAACAGGTAATCACACTTTTTAATCAGCTTCTGAATTCTTTTTTAGTTACAAGTCAATGAGGTTTTGGATTAACTGGCTCTGTTGGCATTGTTAGTACAAGGAAGCGCCAGTCTGTTATTTGCCGCTATCCAGATGGTAGACTTATACTGTATTGCAAGGTATATATGGTGGTTGATAGTTGAGTAAAAATAATAAATTGACAGCTTTCTTTATGATGGTTTTGCAGGGTGCAGATTCTGTAATTTATGAAAGATTGGCAGATGGCGACAATGATTTGAAAAGAATAACTAGGGACCACTTAGAGCAGTTTGGAGCCACTGGATTACGTACTCTTTGTTTGGCTTATAAACATCTTTGCATTGATGAATATGAAAGTTGGAATGAAAAATATATTCAGGCAAAATCTGCTCTGCGGGATAGGGAGAAAAAATTGGATGAGGTATGTGGTACTGTTATGTGGACAATTTTCAGTTTTATTTTGTATTACCAAATATGTTCTGTTTAAACAATTTTTTGTATGGCTCTAAAATGTTTCCAATTGCTTTGAACATTATTTAATTTTTTGTTTCCATGTCACTCTGGCTAACTCGTCATCAGTATTCAGGTTGCGGAACTAATAGAAAACGATCTTACTTTGATTGGATGTACTGCTATTGAGGACAAGCTTCAGGATGGAGTACCAGGGTGCATACAGACCCTCTCTCGAGCTGGAATTAAAATTTGGGTATTAACAGGAGACAAGATGGAAACAGCGATAAATATTGCCTATGGTAATGAAGTTAGTGATTTCTCTTTGTTTTTGTTTGAGCAACTAATAGCTACTTATACATCCGTTTACTGCAGCATGCAAGTTAATAAATAACACAATGAAGCAATTTGTGATCAGTTCAGAAACTGAGGCTATTAGGGAAGTTGAAGATAAGGCAAGTCATTTTCTACACTCCATCAAATATGAGTCCCCCTCTTAACTGAAAATTTTCAAATGAATAATAGGGTGATCAAATAGAGATAGCTCGCTTTATGAAAGAGGTGGTGAAGAATGATCTTAAAAGTTGTTATGAGGAAGCACAAAAATATCTTCAGTCTATTCCAAGACCAAAATTAGCACTTATAATTGACGGGAAGTGTTTGATGTATGCATTGGACCCCAGTCTACGAGGAATGCTTCTAAATTTGAGCTTGAATTGCAGTGCAGTAGTATGTTGCAGAGTCTCTCCACTACAGAAAGCACAGGTAAGGTTCCTAAGACGGCATCTGTATGCTTTGCTCTTTATCATTTTCCCACTTAAGAGAGCTAACTTATTCATTTTCCCACTTTCAGGTTACAAGCCTTGTTAGGAAGGGTGCACAGAGAATCACCCTCAGTATCGGTGATGGTGCTAACGATGTTAGCATGATTCAAGCTGCCCATGTTGGTATTGGAATAAGTGGGCAGGAAGGCATGCAAGCAGTGATGGCTAGTGATTTCGCCATAGCACAGTTCCGCTATTTGACTGATTTACTTCTGATCCATGGTCGATGGTCGTATCATAGAATATGCAAGGTTTGTTCTTCTACTACTAAATCAATACATACTAAGCTAACAGACGTTTACCGGCTTCCAAATTTCGTGCAGGTTGTCACATACTTCTTCTACAAGAACTTAACATTCACACTCACTCAATTTTGGTTCACCTTCCAAACTGGCTTTTCTGGCCAAAGATTCTACGACGATTGGTTTCAGTCTCTCTATAACGTCATCTTCACCGCCCTCCCTGTAATCATAATCGGACTTTTCGACAAGGTAATGAAATCACCTTTTATATTTAGGAACGGCATTTTCATGATTATGTACTGTAGGATGTAGGAGCTACCCTTTCCAAGAAGTACCCTGAGCTGTACAAGGAAGGAATAAGGAATGCTTTCTTCAAATGGAGAGTGGTGGCGACTTGGGCTTTCTTTGCAATCTACCAGTCATTAGTTTTATACTACTTTGTTGTTGCTTCAAGTAATAGAGCCATCAATTCAGCTGGCAAGATGATTGGCTTATGGGATGTCAGTACAATGGGCTTCACCTGCGTCGTTGTGACCGTCAATCTTCGTCTCCTCATGATGTGCAACACACTTACGCGATGGCATCACATCAGCGTCGGAGGAAGCATACTTGCTTGGTTCGTATTTGTCTTCATCTATTCGGGCATCGTCCTACCCAAAAAGGAGCAGGTAAAAATAACATTTTTTACCTTCCATACTATTATTGAATTGAATCGAATAGTAACTATCCTATGCTATGCTTCTTGTATGCTTTGTAGGAGAACATCTATTTTGTCATCTATGTCTTGATGAGCACTTGCTACTTCTACCTCACTCTTCTCCTCGTCCCTATCGCCGCTTTATTTTGTGACTTCGTATATATGGGGTAAGATATGGGACGACAAATACCGAGGTTTTTTTTGTCATACCGTATCTTTTATGAAAATTGTGGTATACCATACGGTACCTTTCAGTATAAAAAAGACTGATATATACTTTAATTTTGGTATTGAATAATATCTGTCATACCAATACCCTATATTTGTTTTGGTATACGGTATTTTCACGGTATGCCGAACTTTCAAGGTATACCTTCCTTCCAAGATATGTCGTGTTTTGTGTGTGGTCATACCGTACTGAAATTACATTAGTACCGATACTTATGGTATTTTTCGGTATCTTTTCCCACCCATAACGAGAAATGTTGTTCGGTTGCAGGGTTCAGCGGTGGTTCTTTCCCTACGACTACCAGATCGTTCAAGAAATCCACAGGCACGAAACAGACACGAGCAGGATTGGATTACTTGAAGTGGGGAACACTCAACTGACCCCGGTGGAGGCACAGAGCTACGCCATGATGCAACTTCCGGGAGAGAGATCGAAGCACACGGGTTTCGCTTTCGACTCCCCTGGTTATGAGTCGTTCTTCGCGTCGCAGGCGGGTGTTTACGTCCCACAAAAGGCTTGGGATGTGGCTCGGAGGGCCAGCATGAAGAGCAATTCGAAGACGCCCAGAGCACCGCAGGCTTAATTGATCGAGTTTGTACAGATTAGATTCTAGTGTATCATTTACTAACAATATAAGGAGAAATTTTTGTTTGTTTGTTTGTTTGTTTTCTATATTTAGGTCAGGATATAGTTGTAAGACTCGTGGAGCTTTGTAGTCCAATCGTATAAGAATTGCAATCAAAGTTTTCTGTTTTCTCTTTGTTCTCAAAATCGCCTACATCCATGTCAATTCGGCACACTATTTTTTCCAATTCTACGCTATAATCCGACTTTGGCATGTTGGTTTCTTAATGGGTGATGCTTTGTTATGCCCTCCCTTTTCTTTGAAGATTTGCATGTCTGCCTTTTCAGACAAGACACCTTTCTTTAAAACTTGCACAATTCTTGGTGTATGAGCCAAACATTATTGTGAATCTAGAATTTAGTATATCGACTATAATATTTATTGTTACTAGTAAAAGATAACGGATGTCACGCTCATTTTTCAAACCCATAAAGAAAACCATCTATATCTTCCTAGCCATGCAGTAAAAAATAAACCTTACTTGTTTGTTACACTTATCCCTAAAATGGCATATTCATAATTAATTATTTGATACCGAATCACATTTCATACACTTAATATTACTACTACATTTCTAATTTTATACAATAAAAATTGTTGATTTGTTGTGAAGTAAAATGTTGATTTGTTGGGAAGTTCAATTAATCTCATATTAACATAAAGTTTTATACGTTCAACTTATTTGTCAGAACAAAGTCATTTGCTTCAGTAAATGTGAATACAAATCTAAAATTTCTCATTCGTACTACACATATCTATTGCAGAGGTCTTGAAACAACTATGATACCCACTCTATGAAAAGAATAAAATAATAAAACTATTCCTAAGTACAGAAACGCCAACAGCCATCAGACGTACTCAATGTGTTGTGAATTTATCCTCGTTGTTGGGGTATGATATGATCCACTAGCACTCATAGTAAGCGATGGAGATGCTGTATTTCCTCATGTAGTGACTGAATTTCCTTCATCATCTCAGCTTGATTTTCGAGTACTAATCTCAGAACGCTCGACATTCCCATCTGCATACGGAGATATTCCATGTCAAACCGTCTCATGGTTCAACATCCACAAAACGGTACTTATACCCGAATCCAAACACTAATAAGATTATTTACACAAGCTTTAGTATGTTACCTCCTGCATATGGAACTGCCTTAGTATTTCTAAGTGAAGATTCTGCATATCTCCATGAATAGATTCTCTAAATGATGCTACAGTTTCTTCAAACTTATGATACAAGAGCTGCACATTACAGGAATTCCCCTGCTGCAAGTCAGAATGCAAGGAAGTTTTCTGCAACTCTCTCTCTCCCCCCTGCCACATAATCATAAGAAACAGAACCAAGTTAGGAGTTAACACTAAGAATTTGTAATGAACATCACCACCACCATGCATACTGATGACCAATTCTAATACAAAACTTCCTTCTTTAGCAAATCAAGAAACAGAAAGACTGAAAATGGTCCAATTCTAATACATAATTTCCTTCATTACCAAATCAAGAAACAGAAAGATGAGATGTTTGTTTTTTCTTACATTCAAAGTGGTGAAGCCGGTGGGTGTTGCAGATTGAGAGTTAGACAACAAGCTACTGAGAATCTCTTCCCTAGTTTCTGATCCTGTCTTCTTCGATTTAGGCGAACCCACCGAGAAGGATGGTGCAAAACCTATCCTCTCAGCATAACTTGAGAGCCTTCTGGGAGAAAAAGCTGCATGATCATGTGTATCAATATTAGCTTGAGATGATGCTAAAGAAGTTTCCTGATGGGAGGATTCTCTGCCATGCAGACTAGCCGAGCTACTGTGGGATGTCGCGTTGGTTGAAGTCTGGTCCGTTGGATCGTGTGATCCATGATGCATTAGCCCTAGTGATGAGCCGGTGGGTGTAGACTTGGCAAAGCGAGTAGGCATTTTGATGGCTTGACGACGGTGAATGAATCTTTCTAATGATCTGTCACCTGGCCTGGCTTTGTGTGGAGCAGCAGCGTTGGGGTTGTAGTTGCGTACCGGTGCAAGGGGGGAAGTGGAATGTGGGAAGGTAGAAGGATTGTCAACCTGCAAGAATGTCTAAATCTATACAAAGTAATTGATCCAACATAATAAAAGAACAAGAAAATGACTCAAACCGGGAGAGAAATAAGGAAAAAAGTAATCCATATTCACTTCAAACTAAAACTATCATACAGTTGTTTTATAGAAAAAAACACATCATGTTCTTGAATAATATTCTCATGCACGGTTGAAAAAGACGGCACAGATTTGCTGCAACACTATTCAAAACACGAGACAATTTTGGCAATAAAACTAACACAAAGTACTTTTATGCCTTTTTCCTGAAAGAAATACCTGTTTGGATGCAGAGGTAGTAGATCTTTGTTCGAAAATCGGATTCTCATCTCTGCCTCCTTCCTCAAGACCAAACCTCCGAGGAGGAAAAGGAAATGCAGGTTTCTTATCTTCATCTTTCACTAGACCATCAAGATTGTCCAATAGTTTATCAAAAGAGGGTGTAAGTGGTTGAACTTCCACAATGGGAGAAAACACCTCCATATCATCCTTAATGTTGTTCTTAGGTGGATGAAGCCTTGCCAGAGTTGGATTCAATAACAAGCTGTTGACCAAAGGTTTTTCTTCAGAAACAAATGGACTAATAGCCCTTGATGAAGATGAATGGCTAGGATTTCGAGATGCAGACACTCCCATTGGCATTGCTGTGGGTGCTGATAACCTAGATGGATGTGGATCAGGCATAATGAAGGCCTCCCCTGCATCACCGGCTAGAATAATCGTCTCATCCGTACAACTTCTTTCGTTAAAAGCAACCGGTTTCGACCTTTGCCAGCAAAGATTTGAGACAGCCTAATGCAATCAAACACTAGTGTCAAAATGATCGTGCAGAAATTTGGACTCCATAACCAACGAAAGAAAAGTTGAATCACCTCGGACTCTCCATACGCGTGTAGAACAGTAACTGGTTGAGGCTTTCTTCGAATATCATAGAGTATAACCTGACCAGTGGCTGTACCAGCCACTAAGGTTAATCCATCATCAGAGTAAGCTAATGAAGAAAAAGGAGCCTCATGATGTGTGCAAGAAGTTTGCTTCTTTGACCCTGTGTGATAAGTGTATAACTTCATATCTAGACCAACGCTAGCAATAATCTGTTCAAACCCATAATCTAATTATTACATGTATGTTTCTTAGAGCAAATAGTGTCACTTATGAAAGTTCAAGCCAGAACACCTTGTCATTTGAAGGTGAAAAACAAACTCCAGTCGTCGGTGCAGAATGTTGCTTAGACCAAGAAACCTGCAGAGCTAATGCTTATTATCAGTAATAGCTAAAGGCACATAAGTATATTTCAACATGAAAACTCAACCATTTACAAATCACGATGCTTTGTTTCTAATCTCCATTGAATTGATGGATGAAATACTTGAGATTTGCCACATAGACCAGAACCTCATTTTGTTGAAAATAAACAAGGAAAGTTTTGATACTACACAAGAAATAGGTAATGTGTGAAGAACTCAGAAGAGCTTGAGCTGTTAAAACAAATACCAAAACAGAATCCAACAACCTCCCCAAAGCAATGTATATGAAGAAACAACAAGATACAAGCAACACATTCATTATAACACAAACCTTTGGACTACGGCCAGTAGTATCCCACACATGTATTGACCCTTCATCACCACCCGTAACTAGAATATGTCTACTACTCCGAGAGTAATCAAGTGCCTCCAAGACCTTATCACATAACAGTCATACCATATCAATCAAATGTTAAGGGTCCACCTATTACTCCTTAATTCTTGCTCAAAATTTTAATGTAATCAATCTATATATTGATAAATAACATGAGAATCGCAAGTGTGTTGAGATTATTCCACTGTCATAAAAAACATGCATATCAAGTGGCCTATCAAACATAATAGTATAAGCAACCTGCCCATCTGGATCCTTCATCTCAGCAGCCTTGGCACCAGAAGCAATGTTGTGAACAATAAGTTCCCCTTTCCGGCTAACAGAAGCAATGTGCTCATCTTTGCAGTTGCACATTACACCGGTTATAGTATCCTTATGCCCCTTCAACCATTTGATACAACGCTTGCTCTGCAAATCCCATATCTTTACCACTTTACCATCCCCACCGGAGCATAGGTATCTTGACCCTTTGTTGCAGAAGTTGATAGCTGAGATTGACTCCACAGGCTTATATGTTTGAATAGAACCATGAGCAAAAAAATTAGGGTTCCAAAAACTCAAATTATCTAAAATTCTTCAGAAGTTTCCTCTGCAAAAATTACAAATTAGAAAAATCAAATACCTCAAAGTTTCCGCCACCAGCATTTCTGCTTGGCAGTGCCCCCAATTTTGCCCCATTTTTCTTCCAAAATGATATTTCACCATCATCTCCTGCACTCGCCAGCACCATATCTACCAAAGCAATAAATAAGCACCAAAATCATCAACAGATCCAAACTAATACGATAAAAACTAGGGGAAAGATGATTTGACAGGCAATCCAACTGAAATACGAGCTAAAATCACAGGAAAAACACAAAATCGAGCATTTACTGACTGTTGTGATTCCACTTGACGGAATTGACGCTGAACTCCGGACATGGAGAATAGGCGAGAACGCACTGCTTTTCAGCATTCGATAAAATGTCCAGAAGTTTTACGGTGTCGCCGCCGCTCGCCGCTAGCAGCTTCACCGATTCCAACGAATTCATAGCAGCTCAACGTCAGCGATCGGCAATTCCAGAAATTATGATCCATGCAAATAATACACGTGAATTTTCTTCGCATATTAGATTGATCGAATACGACGTCGGTTTCGTCTCAAACTAATTTGTACATTAAATCTCGATAAAGTAATAATCTTAAGACCGAAAAAAATATTCATTTAACGAGGTTATTACTTTATCGAACATTATTTTGGTGTATTGACCCATATTGGAATCGGAAAAAAATATTATCTTAACGAAATTATTACTTTACCGAATATTACTTTATCGATGTTTAACTGTCGCTTTTTCAATAGTTATAATTAGGAGCGGATTCACAATTTTAAATTTCAGGATGGGCCTGCAAATACGGAATTTCAAGGGACAAAGTAACAAATCTCTGAAGTGTATAAAGTAACTACTAAACCCGTATCTAATTGCAACCATAATTTACATTGTTTTGTGTAAAATAACTACTAAACTAGTTTGTTTCATTATGAAATCTTTCGATATTAATTGTCTAGCTAATTTAAATGTATATTAGTTAAGCGAGTAACTCAAATCAACATGAATTAACCAAAATTTTCTTTATATATATATCAAAGATTTGTTATTAATGTTGCAAATTTGCATATCCGCCTCCAAATTATGAATCACTGACATGTGATAGCAACCAATATAAATCAAACCTCTGAACAATTCAAATAATAATCTCTACCAGAAATGCTCCTTGACATAGTAGAAAACATAGTTCAAATTCCTAGAGGTCTCTCCCAAGTAGTGGAAATCTCAACAAATTCTCAAGGTAAATTGGCCCACAAGTTTATCTACATACAAACACCCTTTCTGCAGGGGATGTAAAGGGGGAGCACCGCCGCGGCCTCGACTCATCATAGACTAATACCTGCAGCACATACTAAGCAACTATTAGAGTTGGAAGCAATCAAATTAGAAAAGAGACTGAGTGATGGAACGTAGAGGTTGTAAATTGATAAAAAAATCAATCTTGATGTAAAAAGATTCGCTCTTGAGAAAGAACCTCCTTTGAATGGTATCAGTGGTGTTGAAAACTAGCTGCTCTGGTCAACGTAATAAGATAGGTAACAATGTACATGTTGTGAAAACCAGGCTTATAAAGTCTAGTGGTGAAGCAAAAAGCATTTTGCATTAATAGATATAGCCTCAGAGAGAGAGAGAGAGAGAGAGAGAGCTTAGAATGCTGAGCATTAAGTTTACCTGGATCTGGCTACAACGAGGATAAACCGCCTTACACTAATAACTTGTGGATTACAAAAGCATCACAGCTTCAGCACAACAACTTAACTAACATCACAACTTATACTATCATAATCTTTCTTTTCATATTCATCATCCATCATGCTCTCTTGCCTCTTCTTTAGTTTACTTCTATTACATAACCACTAACCACCTGATAATACATAAGAGCACATTCTATATACCCTAAAGGTAGCACAATTGTTGCTTAATTCTTTTTTCACTGGAATATTAAGTGAACAGATTGAATATTATTAAGTTCTCTTGGTTTGGACAAATGGTTTAACATATGAGAACTATGATTACTTTAAGTGTCAAGAATGGCTTATTTCCTTCCTTTTTATCTAGTATCAAGAATTCAGTAATCCAAGCTAGTCGTAAAAAAGTGGTCCAAGTTCAAGCAAATTCTGGAGGAAGCATGAGTGAAAATACAGCAAAAGTCAATAGCAATAATTCGAGCTGACCTTGAAAATTCGGATGCGGTGAAGCATCACATTTTAGTGGGCATCATGAACTTGTTTTTCCTCTCAGCCGGCTTCAGAATTTGGAACGAGCACATTAAGTTCTCATCAACGCTCATCATGGCACCAGCATTATCAAACTCACCGCAGTAGTTTGGCGCTGAAAAAACTGTCACGAGTTGCCTATCTGCAAAAAACTCATAACCGTCCTCCACAACCTAAAAACAAATAGACGTTAGGCAGAAAATCTCAACCAAAGAACGGAAAGTACGATTGCTTTACCTGATGAGCACGACAGACGAGGTCCAAATCGTGTTTCTCCAAGAACTCCGAGACTTTATCAGGGCCAAACGTAAACGAAACTCCTCTATCATTCATTCCCCATCCTTTCACATCTTTACCGGGATCCGACCATAATAAGTCGCAAAGCAAGCCTGTATCCGGGATAGCTGTCGGGCGTGGCAAATTCCTTATCTGGTCGAGGTTGTTCAGTTCGGGAGAAAGGCCCCCGTGCATGCATAGTATCTTGTCGTCAACTAGTGCAGCAACGGGGAGCCAATTAAAGCAATCTGTGAAGGCTTTCCATAACTTCACGTTAAATCTGCGCTTGCATTCATCGTAAAATCCATATATCCTATTTATAGAAGCGCACTCGTGGTTTCCTCGAAGAAGGAAAAAGTTCTCCGGGTACTTGATTTTGTATGCAAGCAATAAGCATATTGTCTCCAAACTCTGTTTTCCACGGTCTACGTAGTCACCCAAGAATAGGTAGTTGGATTTCGGAGGGAAACCCCCATACTCAAAAAGCCTTAAGAGATCGCTATATTGTCCATGAATGTCACCTGAAAGAAGAATGATATTGATACGATTTTAACATTATTCATATTGATTCAATATTCCGTTTAACATACAAACCTACAAAATCATGTCAAGCATGCTTAATTCATGGATGAAAAGAAACAGGGTGTGATGAATGGGAAACTATTATCATTATAGTATACAAGCTTAGAAACAATCATATTAACTTCGCATAATCATAAAAAACAAGTAAAAAGGCAGAGAGATAACAATAGCCATAGGAAACTTCCGTCAACACAAAGATGGTAGAGCAAAACATTAAATAAATGTATTGAATTTAAGAATAGAGAACTTTTAGCAGACAAAGTTGCTAATATAAGCTAAATAACAAAGCATAAATAGATACAATTATCATAAAGCTAAGCCATGCACCACTCTTCTGTATTTACAAATGAAACATCTGCTGTGGATCATTTAGCCCTTCTCTTTTCCCTTGTCGAGACAATACACAGATGGGCCAGGTGTGTAAAGTCATTACTATTAAACTTAGGATCCAAAAGGCTAAAATTCATCCATTTACAATATACAGCAGTATCTCAGATTTTTTTTATTCTTTGTTTAATACAATCCGAATCTTCTGGCCCAATTTGTGAGGAACACTACATGACCCACCAATCAGGTGGTGTCACGTGTGTTTTTAAAGTTAAACAAACACTATAATATTAACTACATGGCCCACCAATACACACGTGGCACCGCGTGATTGGTGGGCCACTGAGTGGATTGGGCCAGAAGATCCCTGGCGGGTTTAATATATGATAACTCTAGTTGAGAAACTGATAAGATATTCAATTACAAAAGAACCCAAAAAAACCCACAACAAAAACATGGGAAGTTGTACATTACTTACAAAAGAACAAGGACAAAAGATGCCAAAAAAATAAGTAAATCAACATTATGATGTACAACAAAATTGACGAAAAAGTTATGTTACTAATAACTGACACATTTAAGCTATGCGGAAGCTAATGAACAAGCAGTGCCATTGGTTAACCTTTCTCTCATTCACCAAATGGCAAGCAAAGCCAACTTCTCCGACAAATCCAACAACGATGAACTTTAACAAGATAGATGTAGTTCTTGGAGCAAATACAATCTTTATGTGGAAGTTCCACTCTCTATATCATGTCAATTATAGAATCTTCAAACACTTCGCTAAACAAATTTCAACATGAAAACCGCATAAAATATATAAAGCTTAGCAACATCTAAAGAATTCAAGATCCCATACAGAAGCATTGAATCCAAAAACCTTGAAGCAAGATTAGGCCAACTCTGAAGCACCAATAAAACCCCAAATAAAAATTAAAAACTCAGTTTCTTCCTACATAACAGTAAATAAGAAAATCAAGAAAACCTAATAACAAAAAGTAAAGTAGGAGCCAAAATCACCATAAAAACTTCCCAAAATAAGAAAACCCACCAAAATATATAACAAAAGAGACGAGCTTTACACAAATTTAAGTAGGAAAAAACAACAAAATTCATGAAAATTAAGAAAAAATACCGCAAATCTTGATGGGTGCTTCAAGTTCGAGAAGATTGGGTTGACTAATGAAGATTTCGCGAGACGCAACACAAAGCTGCTTAATCTCAGATTCCGTAAGCTGCACTAGTTTGCCCGGCTTGGAGGATCGGACTTCAATCAGCTTGTCAATGATCCTGTCCAAAACTGCAGGGTCCATTAGCCCCCCTTTTCCCTTTCCCTTTCCCTGTCTTTTTTCACACACGCACACACATCGGTGTGTGCGGATTTTTGGGTTTTCAGCGAGAGAGGGGGAGTCTGCTTTCTGTTGCCGTTCTTCAACAATCGATCTTTAAGTATATAATTTTTTTGTAATATTCTAAATTAATTTCTGTAAATCAGTGATATTCTTATGAATGGGCCAATTTTATGTCTCATTCTATGAAATAATAATTTGCATCATCAAAAGATTAACAAATCCGATTAGGATATACAATTAGAAAATTTCTACATAATTATAAAATATAGTATTATGGTCAGAATTTATTTGTTAACCATACAAATAAGTGTTATTTTAGGTATGTTGAATTAATAAGGAAAACTGTTACCGCACGTTTGCCATGCAATGTGATTTATTTTTCATTTTTGTTCTATTTTATGACCCTTTTTTGTCGGTAGTTAACATTAGGTAGTTTTTTTATTATTCTCAACGCATCGTTTAATTTATCAATAATATATAGTAATTTAAAAAAAAACACCAATACCTAAACATCGGATTCAAGTATCACTGATAAAAAAAATATGTTTTAGAAAGAAAAAAAATACCTAAACGGCAAAAAATTTCAATTACCTAACAAAAACAGTATAAAATCAAAATAAAAAACATACCACACTCCATAACTAAACTTTTTATATAGCAATTACGTAAGAGAATGAAAGTAAGGAAAATATACTTTTAGAGACGATTATGGTTAAAGATTTGACCTTTGAATTCTTGAAAATTGAAAAGTAAGCAAGTTGCTCTTTTTGGGTTTTATAATAAAATAATGCATGGATTTATGTTCTAAAAATGACAGTTTTTAACGACTTTATACAGCTGTCGATTAATTTCAGCAAGCAATTATTGAATGGTTGATGGATTCTCGATATCGACCAAACGTTTCTGAGAATATAACTTTATTTGGGATAATTACACAAACATTTTATTAAATTCAAATGTTAAAAAAAAGGTAGTATCAAATTCCTAATTTTGACGATCATCGTTCGAGAATCCATTCCTTTTGATGGTCATGTTGACATTAATTGGATAATGAAAATGTAGGGGCGGCTTTGTGGGGTCGAGCATCAGCGACGGCCTAAGATTCATAAAATTAAAGGAAATTGGCAAAAAAAATCATCAAACTTCGCATTTTTGCGAATTTTGTCCTCAAACATTTTTTTTTTACCCTCAACTCCCTGTTTTTGCGATTTTAGTCCTACCGTTAGATTTCCGTCCATTTTAACGGTAATTCAATTTTAATTTTCAAAAATAAAAAATTAAAAGGGCAAAATTGAAATTTTTATTTATATGGACCAAAATTGCAAATAAATAATTATTTGGGACCTATTTAGCAAAATTAAATAATTTAAGGATTGATTTCACAAATTTTACGCAAATAAGTTAATTGATTCGTATCGATGAGATTTTGCATTAAATTTGCTAACGCCGCACCAGCCCCGCCCCACGCCGCCACCGCGAGTGCGAAACGGCGGAGCATCTGCGCGCGAGTGAACGAGCAGGCGCCGTAGCCGCCGTGCGCTCTCCGCCTTCACTCCGGTCGTCCTCTACCTCCTCTCGACAGTCCCGACGTCGCCCAGACGTCTGCCGTAAAGAATGGCGGTCGACGTTCTTGCAGACGCGAAGAACAAGAGCTACCCCCATCTTTGCCACCAAAATTCTCTCTTTTTGAGCTGTGATTCGATCAATTAAAAGAGGAGAAACGTAATTGGAAAACTTACGAGCACCGTGTAACGGATTCCAATCGAGATTAGTTCATCAATTTTCCGAATTTCAAACGATTCGCCAGAAAGAATTCATGGAGAGTAACAAACTTCAGACGTCGATTTCGGTCCCATCTGGGATCGGATGACCCCTTATGACCTATCAACGCAAATCTCGTGAAACGAGGAATCCAGCGGTTCTAGTCGATCATTGATCGGACACCGGATGCGCCAGGAATCACCGCCGCAAGATGCGGCTGAATCCTAGAAAACTAGGGTTTTCGTCCAATTTGGGGTTTCTTCTCCGTCTCGAATTTCGAGCTTCCCGGACAAAAAAAAGCAGTACAGAAATAGTACAAACGGCAAATAAAAGTATACATATTGGTCCTATCAATTACAAATTGACAAATTTAATGCAAAATCTCGTCGATATGAAGCCATTAGCTTATTTGTCTAAAATTTGTGAAATCAGTCCTTAAACTATTTAATTTTGCTAAATATGTCCCAAATAATTCTTCATTTGCAATTTTGGTCCATATAAATAAAAATTTCGATTTTGCCCTTTTTATTTTTTATTTTTTAAAATTAAAATTGAATTACCGTTAAAATTGACGAAAAATCTAACTGTAGGACTAAAATCGCAAAAACAAGGAGTTGAGGGTCGAAAAACAAAAAAAAAATGTTTGAGAACAAAATTCGCAAAAACGCGAAGTTTGAGGACTATTTTTGCAAATTTGCCTAAAATTAATTAATTTGTTGAAAATTCACATTTTTGTAAAAAATGTAGCTAATAATATTTAAAATATCATATTTCTTAAAAATTTACATGTGTCAGTTTTATTCGGTTAAATCTCTCTTTTGTATTTTTTATAAAATATATATAGAGAGATAATTTGAGAGTTCAATTTTATGTTTTGTGGACCTATTTTATTGGGATGGAATAATCTTATATTCAATTGATGTTCAATTCAAAATTACGTAGTTTTGAATTAAAAACTGCAGACTTTAATTATTTATTTTATCCTTCAGCTTTACAATTAGTAAATCAAACGAATAAAATTAAATCATTTTTTTAATCTTCTCCTTTTAATTTATAGTTGCTGAATGTAAAATTATGTAATTTTAAATTGGACACCAATTGAACAGGTGATCTCATCCCAAAATTATTTTATTCGAGCATGAGGGACGTTCGAAGAATGTGGCTAATAATATTCAAAATATCATACTTCTTGACTGTGTTAATTATATTGGTTTAAATCTATCTTTTGTATTTTCTATAAAAAAATATACATATTTATAGATAGAATTGAGAGTTCAATATTATGTATTGAGGATTCATTTTTATTATTTCGTTGATATTTGTTTTAAGACCAGCCCGGAATGTTGATGAGGAATGAGGATGATGAAACACCTTGGCCAACATAAACAAAATAGCAGACCTAATAACCGATATTAAATGCTCTCTCCGCTTAGTCATAAGTTGCTCTAAAATTTTCAGACATGAAAAAAAAATTAAAATTTACTTGTAAAGTAGTATAAAAGTAATGAGACCTATTAAATTATATTCAATCTACAATCAATAAAACAATTTAAAACAATAAAGAATATATTAAAAATAGAGTTTATACAAAAATAAATTCAGAATTTTAATGTGACAAAGAATAATTTGTGCTGACAAAGATAAAGAAAAATAAATAAATAAAAAGGTAGTATTCAACGTGGCTCTGAGTAAAGAATCTAGCTTTTGAGAGCACATCTTGGCTGGAGATACGTCAGAAATTCGGAAAATAGAGTTTGTTTTTGATCAAAACATGGCAAATTATTCTTAAGCAGACAGATCTAATCCTCAATCTAGTGCTACGATAGATTCCCTATTTGTCTCCCTTTCTTTTATAAAGTCCATCTTTTTACGACGAAGAAAATCCGCCCCTTACAATTATCTTAGCCTCGAATTTGTAATCCGTTCAAAATACCATAAATTAAAACCCCATGCAGCCATTAGAGAGTTTGTATGCTTATATATGCTTATACTACTAATTATTACAGTTCAAAATGCAATCTTGATCATGTTGAAGACAATAATGTTTATGTTGGTTTTGTCCGAAGAGAAAAATAATACTTGATAACAAGAATGTCAGGCTTGATTATAATTTTTCTTCACTTGTTTCTTCAAGCTAAGAATCTCTTTCCCTCTCTTTAGATTCCTTTCATTCCCTCTTCTCTCTCTCACAAAAATCAAGCTTTATCAACCATGCTATTCCTCTGTTCCTTTCTCTCTCTCCCCTCTTCTTCATCTCTCTTAGTCCCTTTCACCGTTTCGGGCCCTCCCTTTTTGCCTCCGTTTGCGTCTCCCTCTCTCTCATGGCTTCTTCAAATGTCAATCACCTTGCTCAGCCTTGCATTTATGGTGGTTTTTTTTTTTTCTTTTGCCAATCAAGATAATAAAGACTCCACCTTTTGGATATTTTGGTTTGTGGGCAAACATCATCTTCTTGAATTTTGATTCTTTTTTTTACTAAAGATGATGTCTTTTGCCAAATTACTTAACAGCCAATAATATTCTTACTTCTTTAGTCATCTTTCAGTTATGCATGAAGGTTGTTTCTTTTCTTAGTTATCTTGTTGATTGATGTATGGATGAAGAACTGAAGTGTTATGCAATTTGGTTGATGTATATGTGTTTGCTCTAGTTTTAATTGGTTTATGTTGATTTTGATGATGTTCATGATTAAGTGTTTCAATGTTGGTTAACTTTCAAAGATTGAGCACTACATGTATGATGAAATGAGTGAATGACATATTATGGCTTTTGGGCTTAAGCAGGGCATATTGTATCCTCACACGGAGAGCGAAAATCACGGTTCATGAAATGGCTAAGCAAGCTTTTCAATGGCACAACTAGTAGAAGAAGATCCGGACAACAGCCTCAGCCTTATGGGGATGGAAGTATCACCTTCCGTACACCAACTAAATCTTCGGTATTGATCCTTCATCCGTAAAAATCTTCATAACTCGAGTATGAGTACATGACTATTGATCTTCTATTGCAGGATAACCCCTCTCGAGGCAGTAAAGAGAAGGAGGAATTAGACCGCGCAATGGCTCTCTCTTTGGCCGAAGATTTAAACAAACCAAATGGTCTGTTTTTCGCTTTTTCATAAAAGTGGCTCCTAAACTAAAGTGTTGGTTTATGAATCTTGTTATGCAGGATATAGGAGAACAGTCAATGATGAAGATGTAGCTAGGACTCGACACGATAGTTTGAACTCAGCACCGTACCCTCCATATGGCCCTCGAGATTACTATCCAGAGCTCTCCTATAGGTACTTTGAGCAAATTTCATACTCTTTTCAAGAATTGACCAAGAAATGTGTGATTGATCTCAATAAAGGTGGAAACTTGTTTAGTTGAATGATGTTTAAAGCTTCTGGGGCATCATATTATGCTACAAAAATGAAGCCCCACATCTTTTTCTTGGCGCGATTTCTTGCAGAAAATGTGGGCGTTGTGGACGTGAAATCATACACGGTAACTATCTAGGGTGCATGGGGGCATTCTTTCATCCAGAGTGCTTTTGCTGCTGTGCTTGTGGCTACCCTATTACTGAACATGAGGTTGTCCCTTTGGGTTTCTTATTAGTACTATGTTTATGATTTTCTTCGTATATATGTCTTATCGGTTTATTTTTTTCGTTTATTTTTAGTTCTCTTTGTCAGGAGAAGACACATACCATAAGTCTTGCTTCAAAGAACTCACTCATCCAAAGTGTGAAGTTTGTCATCAATTTGTATGTAAACTTATCTCACAATAAACACATTCTACTTATGAATCCAATCCTATTACAAGATTAAAGTGTTGCTTTGTGTTAATCTTCAGATTCCTACTAATGGAGTTGGCTTGATAGAGTACAGATGCCACCCATTCTGGTCTCAAAAGTATTGTCCTTCACACGAACACGACAACACAGCAAGGTGTTGCAGCTGCGAACGCTTGGAGGTATATACATTTTAATGAACTTTGCTTTTGAAATGAAATTTCTGCAGCTTATAGTGTATGTTTGTTTCAAGTCTTGGAATACGAGACACATATCGTTGGGAGATGGGCGTAGCATATGCTTAGATTGCATGGAGTCAGCTATCATGGATACCGGCGACTGCCAATCGATGTACCATGCCATTAGGGACTACTACGAAGGGTTGAATATGAGAATAGATCAGCAAATCCCCATGCTTCTTGTTGAAAGATTAGCCCTCAACGAGGCGATTGAGGGAGAGAAACATGTAGGGTTTTTTTTCTCCTCCTTGTACTCCATCTTGATGCTTTTTGTTAAGCATTACCATTTTGTAGGGATTTCATCATATGCCAGAAACAAGAGGCTTATGCCTATCAGAAGAGCAGACTGTTACTAGTGTAAGAGCTCTGTAATACCATTCAATTGCACTTCGTTTGAAGAAGAATTATGATTTTGACTCCAACAACATGTGTTTAGGTGTCGAGAAGGCCGAGAATGGAGAGGTGTGGACTAGTAGGAATGAGGACACAACCACAAAAGCTGGTTAGGAGGTGTGAAGTAACAGCCATTCTGGTTTTGTATGGCCTCCCAAGGTAACTTTGATTCTTCAATGATGATTGTTTGACGTAGGACAAGAGACCCCTTGTTTTCGAAGAAAATTCGATAAATGTTGGGATTGAAACGCCTCAAATGAGCATCATCTTACCCACTTTTGAGAGGGAAAACGGTTTTTTGAGTTCGTTTTTAATTAGAATTCCGATATAAGTAATAGGTTTTATGATTTAAGTTAATTGCAATTTTTTTTGAAAATTTGCTATTTCGTTCTTCTAAAATTGCACATCCACCCGTCTTAGTCCTGACATAACACATAAAAACGAAATTTATTATAAACCCGACCGGTTTTAGTTTTATTTTCGTCAAGGAACGCGTGTTTTTGAAAGCGTTTGAAATGAATGCTTATGAGTTCTTGCCGCAGGTTACTGACCGGGGCAATCCTCGCACACGAGCTGATGCACGGATGGTTACGTCTTAATGGTAACACCCGCACCCCCTAAATTGTGTGTTTCTCCGAGATTGTACTAATCATCATTCTATGTGTTTTGCAGGTTATCGTAATCTCAGACACGAGGTCGAGGAAGGTATCTGTCAAGTCCTCGCTCACCTATGGCTCGAATCCGAGGTCCCACCCGAGTCAAGAGACATGGCGTCCACATCCGCACCTTCGACTTCTTCATCATCATTGTCTTCTTTCTCAGTATCGAAGAAAGGCGGGAAATCAAGAGCCGAGAGCAAGGTAGGGAAGTTTTTCATGCATCAGATTGCCCATGATGCTTCTCCGGCCTACGGAGGCGGATACAGAGCTGCCATGGGAGCGGTCAATAGGTACGGTTTATGTCGTACTTTGGACCATATCCGACTCACCGGTACTTTCCCAGAGTAGGTTGTCTTGTGACTAAAAGTCGTGTAGCCAACATGAGAAGAGGAGCTCCTCAAGAAGATTGAGTTGATCATGCAAAATGTGCATCAGCTCCTCCTAGTATTTTTTGGGGCCTTGTTTGAGGAGCCTTTTTTTCAATTCAAGAACACATTGTAACTTCAATATTTTATCAAACTTCGATAAAAAAAAAAATGGGATTCTGCAATTTCGAGGTGCGAATCTGGGAATCTACAATTTCAGAGGGGAAAATAGTGAATTTTTAAAAAATTAAAAAAAATTTGGGATGATTACACAATTTGGAGTGGCTCACGCACTTCCTAGTACCGCCATTGATGTATTATTTGAGCCCATTACATTTAATTGACTCAATGTGGTTAATTTGTACTCCCTCCGTCCCATTGGAAGCGTCTTGTTTCTAACGGACACGGATGTTAAGAAAATGATAATGTGTGGTATATATTGTTTGACTTTTGGATAGTTAAATCTTGTCCACATATTCTTGCTTTTTTTAGAATTAAGACGCTTCCAATGGGACGGAGGGAGTATTATGTATCAATTAAACAAAAGTGTACGCAATAAAAATAGTGACCAGAGGTTTTGCTAGTCACATGAGATAAATTAAAAAATGAATTATGATTCTTCTAGACTAATTAATACGCTGTATAGTTCTAATATAGTATTCAATTTCTCCTATAGATTTAGTTCAGTATATCTTTTCGAATTGTTCCATTGAGATAATTCCATTTTTCTTTAGTAAATTATCACAAATACTTATTTTAAAAATCCACAATTTTATACAAACTATTCTTAAAAGTTGCGCCTAAAAAAAAGTGAACTAAATTAATGGGATAGAGGGACTATGATTTATACTTTTTTTATAGATTGCGAGTATACATCTCAAAATAGCAATTGCTGGTTTATCGGATAGTAAAGAAAGGACATTAATTTTTTTTAGTTACTAATGTTGGTTGTTGGTACTAAAATAAAAATAATAAATCTGCTTTATATATATAAAAAAAATGCATTTACCCAAGAACAGAACATAATCTGATAATAGTTTCGGCCTGAAAATAAATTTTATTTCAAATTCAATATCTATTTGCCCGATCAACGTTCAATATTGCCGATTCAATCTTAACATCGATTCCATTTCTTAAAACTACGAACAAAATCTTCGTTTTCGATTGAATTGAACTGAAAATCTTGTATCCAAAGCCTATGTAAAACGCATGCAAAACCTACAAAATCAGGAGAAATTGGGGAAATCTGACGTGCATTGGGATAAAATTGGGGAAGAGTGATGGAAGTGAAGGTGCGGAAGGTGAAGATGGGGTCGCAAGGGCTGCAGGTCTCGAAGCAAGGGCTGGGATGCATGGGTATGTCGTTTCTCTACGGCCCGCCCAAACCGGAAGACGATATGATCAACCTTATTCACCACGCCCTCCATTCCGGCGTCACGTTTCTCGACACCTCCGACGCCTACGGCCCCTTCACCAACGAAACTCTCATCGGCAAGGTGCCAATTCTTTTGCTATTTTCTCCAATTATTACGTTGTTTTCAGAGTCTTGTTTAATTTGTTGAGAAAAATTAGGAATTCAGAGGAAATTGTTATGAAGAAGCAAATGTGGGTAAAATTTGTAGTTTGAGGTGTGCAAATTGTTAGCATCTTTGGTTATATTTCGTGCTTTTCTCGAGAAATTAAAGCTTCATGCACAATTAAAATAGACGAGAGGAATACGAGGTACTTTTTATTTTACCCTTTTCCCCTTAATCTATTAGGGTAAAAGGGAAAAATCTTGCCCGATATACTCCTTGCGTTCGAGATCCACGTGCAGTTAAATTTAACGAGAGGGACTTTAATGCAAAACACGGGGTAGTTTGAACACGGAGTAGTTTTTTGGCTTTTTCTCCTTTGAGAAGAATGTAAGAAAGTGGAATGATTATATCTTAGTTGAAATGTTTCATGTAAATATGGAACTAAAATGAAAAAGGGGAACTAAAATAAAACTTGATCTCTATGGAGTTTGCATACTAAACTTATTGTTGCATGAACTTCAGTAGCAATTCATGTTGAGGAGTAGTTGTTTTTACACTAGATACTATCATAGGCGACTTATTATCATACTGGAAATGATATGTAGGCCTTGAAAGGGGTTGCTAGAGAAAAGGTGCAGATAGCTACCAAGTTTGGGATTATCACAAAGGATGGGAAGACGGAGATACGAGGCGACCCACAGTTTGTGAGGGAAGCATGTGAAGGAAGCTTGCAGCGCCTTGGTGTTGACTACATTGATCTCTACTATGCTCATAGGATCGATACTCGAGTGCCTATTGAAGTCACGGTTTGTTCTCTTCACTCATTAGTTATTGGAAGCGAGGTGCATCATTTCATATTTGAAGTATCATAGTTCTAGTAGTGGCTTCTGCAGTTTATGCATACAGTTATGTTGAAAAGTCATAATCTGCTGAATGTCTATTGCATTATAACAAATACATAGTAATATTAGTCAATAGCATTTAGAGACTACAATACTTTCTTGTGTCTTTTTGCATGGAGAGTAATTTTCCAGAGCTTTATAAGTTGCTACAGATTGACACTAGTAGCAACGTGGTTAACAGTTTTGACAAACCGACAAGAGCTCTGAGGCGTTACGAAAGTAGGTAGACGAAAAAGTTCAGTACAATAAAGCTAGCCTTTCTTATAGATGATGATTGCTAGGGAGAAGAAAACAACCATGTTATAATGTTATGAATGTGTCATGGACATGCCTTTATTTTTTATCCGCACTTTGTTTTCGACTTTTCTCTTGGTATCTCTAGAAACAAGTCTTTAGTTTATACATGTATGTTTTGGTTGGGAAGAGAAGGACAAGAAATTAGAGCCATTCACTCTGTATTCTCTGCTCGCTTGGAAGGTGAAGCTACAAAGGACAGGGGAAAGAAAGAGAATGGAGCAGAGGGAAAGAGAGAATATGGAAAAGATTAGAAAATAGAGAGAGAATGGTTGTGATTTCTCGTCCTTTTCTTCCCCACGGAACAATACATATATAGACAAAAGACTCGTTTCTTCGTTATGTAAAGGTGTGTTCATGAAAATGTGTATGCTTTGTTATGTTGACTTAAGTGGTGTAGTGACTAAATGATTGTGTCGTGCTTTTGAAGATGGGAGAAGTAAAGAAACTCGTGGAAGAAGGGAAGATAAGATATGTTGGTCTGTCCGAGGCCTCTGCTTCAACGATCAGGAGGGCTCACGCCGTTCATCCATTGACTGCAATTCAGAACGAGTGGTCTTTATGGTCAAGGGATTTGGAGGATGAAATAGTTCCAACTTGCAGGCAAGAGTTCTTCACCTCTTTCCTTTTCCTGTATTATAGATATGAAATGCTAAACATTAGATTCTGTCTATGTTGCCAATCTCAGAGAACTTGGGATTGGGATTGTAGCACACAGTCCACTTGGGAGGGGCTTCTTTTCCTCAGCTGCAAAGTTGAGGCAAAATTTGCCGGAAGGCGACATCCGAAAGGTTAGTCATACCTTCTAAGTTGTGCTCAATGTTTCAACTCTTGGAGTTTAAAAGTTTTGAACCTTCAAATTGTCGATAGACTCCGCCTAGATATATATAAACCATTCTTTCGATTTCAAAAGTCAAGAACAAAAGAATAAAGAAACAAAGAGAGGTTGGTTCTCTTGATGGAATAGATTTATGCATTTCTGAAAGCTCATGGGATCTTCGGTAAAGTTTAGCCAAAAGTATAAGGGAAATTGGCAATAAAGTACCCGTTTTCACTTAAAACTACGTCAAAGTATCACGCTTTTGTTTTATTGCAAATTGTGTTCTTGAATAGTGTTGCACTATATTCCCTGCCATCTCAATTTTTCACCCAGTTACTTTGTCAATAAAATGACGATACTATCCTTTTATTTATAATACTTTGCAATTCAAACGTCGGGCACTCCAAACATTTTTACACTATCATTTTCTTCTTCTTCAATGGCATGGGCTCAAGGAAAAGTCCTAGCTTTTCTATTTCTGAATTTTCTGAAATGTAATCAGACAGTTTATAGTGTATTTTAGACATTTTATTGTCCCATCGTGTTAGGAGTGAGTGGGTCTCACGTACGGTTAAAATAAGGGTAGTGATTTTGTTGCAATATTATTAAGAACGTATAGAAGCACTTATGGTATTTTTTGCGAGAAATCAAATATGATAGTTTGACGTAGTTTCAAGTGAAACAATACGGGCACTTTTTTGTTTCGTTCCTAATTGTTGCTGTTTTTTATCTTCTTCAAGGATTTGATTGGTTTCTTTTCTGGTTATGTGATGAAAAAAAGGAAACTAGTATATCATTTTGTACTAATGATAATATACACAAACAAGGATGCTGATATTACTACACCATTCTTCCTTTTCCAGAAGCAGGTGGTATTCGACAAGGTAACTGAAATGGCTGCACGAAAGGGCTGCACCCCATCGCGTCTAGCATTGGCGTGGGTCCATCACCGAGGAGACGACGTGTGTCCCATCCCGGGTACGACCCAGATAACAAACTTGAACCAGAACATAGGTGCACTCTCTGTTGAACTAACTCCACAAGACATGGCTGAGCTCGAGTCCTACGTGTCACCGGATGTCGTTAAGGGAGAAAAGCATGCGTTGATGGCGAGCACTTGGATAAACTCCGAGACGCCTCCACTCTCCTCTTGGAAAGGTGAGTAGCTTTGATCATTCTCCATGTAACTGCAATAATTCCAAGAGTAGGATGAAACAAACTGAAGTGTTGAGGTTTTATGTTCGATTCTTTCGATCGAACACTAGTATTATCATGTGTTGGTGTTTCTCTATGATGTTGTAATTTCATAATATCACGTGTTGTAGTGATATTGGAATATAGAATAGAGCAATTAGCTAAATTTGATTTCATGTTGATGTAATTTTGTTGTTGGTTTGAGTAAAGCAACTACTAATGCTTTCTAGTTTAATATATATTTGCAATGTTTGACGTATCCGACCTTAGCTCAGTTGGTAGAGCGGAGGACTGTAGTTTGTTGGCTGAAATCCTTAGGTCGCTGGTTCGAATCCGGCAGGTCGGATTTTTTTCTATTTTTTTTTTCTAATTTTTTTCCCTATATTATTTATTTTGAGTAGTATTTAATATCGACAATTCAAATCTATACATGTAATATCTTAATACATACAAGTACAAAGTGACATTTCCTTTCTAACAATCTTGTCAAATTGATTATTAGATCCCTTAATTCTCATTGTTTCGATTCTTGTGAAGTATCGGATGAATCCTTTTAAAAGTACTCCCTCCGTCCCATTATTAATGTCCCACTTGTCTTTTTTGTTGTCCCATTATTTATGTCTCATACCAAATAAGGAAATAAATGAGTGGACCACAATCAATCTAAGCAAGTGGACCCCACCCCTTTATACTTTTACACCACAACTTTACACATTTACCTCCACTATCTTAATTACCGTGCACAATCCCAATGGGACATAAATAATGGGACGGAGGGAGTATTAATTATGTTATTACATTTAAAATTGTTTCGCTCATAGGAAGTTATTAATATTATGGAATATAAACACTATATATTGATTGAATTTTAAGATAAAATGCTTATTTTGTTAATTAACCGCTGATGTTTAATATTCGATAAAGTAATAATCTCGTTTAAATAATAATTACTTTCGGTCACGGCTCGGGCCACTGTACTGAAGTAAAAATTTGGCTAAATGCATTAAGTAATAAAAAAAGTTTAAATCCTTAAGTTCCCAATGAAGATATAAAGTAATAATTACTGATTTCAGAAAATATATATAGATAATTATAATACTACAACAGTGCAATAATAATTTCTTATGAATATATGCTTCATAGTTAATGTTTTTTTCTTCCCTCCTAAACCAAAATTATCATCATTAACTTTATGTAAAGTATAGACAACTTCTGAATATTTTGTTTGTGTTGTAATAAGTAATTATTTAAGGTGGTTATTGTTTGAAATAAACCTTTTAATGACACAATTGGAATAAATATATCATTCTGTTTAGGATCATCCTCTTCATCATCATTACTGTTCATAAGTGTTTCAATAATTTCTTCATTAATTGGTAATTTAATAGTTACATCATTCTCGATAGCTAAAAGATCTTGAATATTCATAATGTTTCAGTAGCGTAAATTAGATATGACATTACCTAATGTTTGAAATCTTTATCTAATTCAAGAACTTCGATTTCGGTAGATCATTTTCTTCTGAAAGAATCTTGCAATGCCGAAAACATACTTTTAGGATAATTTTAATATATGCAAAAGAATAAACTTTTCATTTTTTATTTATATGAGCTTTATTCTTTTATAAAACTACTAAATTTTTCTAAATTGAATAACTTGACTTGTTTTATATTTAGTACATATTCAATGTACATTTTAATTTAACATGATTTTTTACTAAAGCAAATACTAAAATCTTTTATTTTATAATTTTTACACGAACTAAGTTATTAAAAAAATTAAGTTGAATACACACATTTAACTTGTTTTATATCGTAAATTTTTATAAATAATAAATATTCATTTATTGATAAATAAATAATTTATTCATTTATCGATAAATGAATAATTTCGCTAAATGTATATTTTTTTTCTGATCCCAAGTATATTACTTTAAAAAGGTTTAACTATAGTATGTTAATATGAGATTAATAGATTTTAGAATTTACTTTCCAAAATAAATATTAATATTTACGTGTTAAGCTCAATAAACTACACAAAAACTTAAACAACTTTTGGATGGGTAGGTAATGTTACATGAACAATCGGGGTGGATTTCTTTGTACTCTACAATTAGTTATATTTTTATTTAAAAGATTCGGTAACTTAATTTGATTAGGTAGATTTTGAATTTTTTTATCTATTTATGTATAGTCTTGGAGAGATGAATGAGTCGAGAAACTAAGCTAGGGTTTGAGAAATCGCTCTCTTGTAGAACCAGAGTTTCGAGTGTCAACCTACCATGATTGTGGTACAATGGAATATGATTGACAATGTAATTATTTTTTTCTTTACTTTATAAAGTTAAAGGCATCTGTCACATGTTGAAATCAAGTGATTCTTTTTTCTGTAAGATCAAATATTCTCCCTAAAAGATTCGTCAATGGAAATATACCCCCACGTACAAAGTAGACAATATCTTTGTTGATCGAATGGCCATTTGTGCAACACTTGCAATCAAAAGAATGGATCAATTAAGAGTCAACCGTTTGAACAAGATATATTTATTGACATGCATATCCGAATCTATATAAAGGTGAAGGGCCGGGGTAGGGTGGGTAGTGGGTTGAGGGCCCACAAAGAAGATTACTAGATAAGAAATTCTCACCTTTGTGGAGACATATCCCATGCAGATAGGTCAAAGAGTAAGAGTGAATCTTGCTTCGGTAACGGCTCGTCGTCCAAAAAAAAAAGAATGAATCTTGCTTTATTATGGACTAGTTGATTGGATTCCTCTTACAAATTGCTAGCTATATTAGTATAGAAAGAGATGCAATGGTTGAAGTCTTGAAGACACAATATGGGATCTCATAGAGATTTATTTGACTTGTTTGGTATCACAGTGTATTATGCATAAGTAATACAAATGAATGAAATAAAGTACGAGATGAGATACTATCTTCATATAAACGGGACGTCATATTTTCTTAAAGGGTTGTCTATAAATATGGACTATAGAGCATTCCGTTTTCTACACACTCAGCCCTCTACCATCTAAATTTCTAGAGCAAGATTTATCTTATCTTTTTCTTACTTCAAGAAAACATCCAATTAATAATTTTTGGAAATGGACAGACCAAATAAGCAATCCTCGTCCACCTTCGCAGTAGATCTATTTGGTCGTAAAGATTCATCCTCAAAATCCTCAAACTCGTCTAATGATTTCTTTGGCTCAATCTTTGGGTCACAAACATCTATGGTAATTCTTCACTCCTATCTCTTACTTTATTGATTTAGGGTTTAGGGTTCTTTTTTGTTTCTTTCTTTTTGCTGCTCAATGTTCTTAATAGGTTGATTAGGGATCGTATGGGGACACCGTCCCAACTTCTTTACGTATTTTTTGAAATTTTACTATTTCGCCGGCTAAATTATTTTGTAAGAAAATATTTAAAATCGGATTCCTGGGAAAGATCCTTCTCCCCACTTGCAAGTGAAGGGCAGTTTGAATGCGATGAAGAAAGATACAAATCCGAGTTATGAAAATGGAAGAGCTGTTGAGCCCTGCTACTACAACTCTTCCATCTATTACGGTGGCCAAGAAATTTATTCTCCACAAAATGTAAGTTGATTTCTAGAATATCGATAAACCCTTCGATATATTGTGTGAATGTTATGATGATTAGCTTCGCCTTATTTGATCAGTGCAAGAAACATGGAGCGAATGCTGATCAAAGTGAGAGCAATTCTAGTTGTGCCTCCAAAGGAAATTGGTGGCAAGGATCTCTCTATTATTGAAGACTTAAAAGAGAAGGTAATCATTGAAAAAAAAAATCTAGATTAATCCTTTTTTCTGGGAATTTTTCTTGAATTGGATTGCGTGTTATGTAAATTGTTATAATTTTATATTAATTTCTTTTCAGGAAGAGGGCATGGTAAAACCGTAAGCAATTTGTAGAGGGACATAGAGTATAAGAGGAGATTATATGAATCATTAATCGTTGTAGCATTTAATTTCCCATTTGATAGGATTTAATGTTTAAGTAATTATCTCACCGCTCGAATTGCATATTTCGTAGTTCTGGATCCACCCTTCGATATCTCCATACAACAACTAATGTATCAATTCTCAAATAGTATCTTAACACTCACCATAACTTATAGTACTATTTGGTATTCGCAACATGCTCCACTGGTGATCGTTGTTTTACACCAAATAATCCTGCAAATTAGCTAGAACTAAAATTGGTATAGCTACAGGTATCGAACACAGGGAACGGAGATTTTTAAACTTATAAACGTATTAATCAAGATTTTTGGTTAGCAACCACGCAAGTTTGAGGAATTTCTATATTCTAATAATAAGCGAAAGCAAACAGAAAATTAACACGAAATTGACTTATGCAAATAAAAGCGGGTCCAGCAAGATGATTCACACACACACACAATAGATCACTGACACTAATAATTAATTAATCCACTTAAATCAGTTAGTTGTAGGACACTGTAATTAAACTGACATATCCCCTATTCCCCCTTAATTATTCGGTAATCGCCATGGTGGGCATTGAAACAACTACTCTCTAAATTAGATGCAACCTACGTTGGTGGGCAATCAATAGATTTAACACCTAATCAGCTTTAAGAACTAAGGGAACCCAATTTAGGAGCCTACTTGTATGGTGGGCATCTAATAGTCTCCTACCAAATTAATCATAATTGTCCTACGAACAATTTTGCTACTTATTTAGCCTAATCCCACGAGAAACAATGGAAGTACTAAATTAGCGATGAATTAAATTAAGTATGGTGATCAAGCCTAGATTAATTAATTCAATTAATTAAACCTAGATTAATTCAGAAGCTAAGTGATTAATTTTTAAGCCCTAGTCTCACGAATTAAAGTGGTGTGTGTTTCACATCTTGATGACCCCCTTAAAAAGACTTAGCTACACATATTAACCGGACTAGCCAGACAGAACACAAATCATGCTGAAATTCATAAAATAAATATGCACGAAAATTCTAACAAATTACCAGAAATCAGAATATTAAAGAATACGAAATATGGTCCTAGAAATTATAAACTCATAAATTAAAGACTTCAAATCAATCCACAGGAAAATAAGTACGGAGACAATTCAAATTCGGGAATGCAAAATGAAAGTGATAACATGTTGTTTCTTCCAAATCAAACTACAATTCTTGAAACAAAAGTAAGAAATGCAAACTTTGAAATTGATAAACCCTTCGATCGGATTCCTAGGCTTCGGCTTTTCGGAATTCTTCTCTCGGTGATTGGTGGCGGATGAATTGGTGTCAAATGGATTATGATGAATCGGCAGAATGGCTTTGGTTGATGAAGGCTACGGGAATGAATAAAAGAGATGAATGAGATGATCCTTTCTTCCTCCCTCAAGGTGTGTTTATATAGCCTCGTTCTTTCCTTTTTGGTCACATGAATCATTAAGGGACTTAATGGTAAGAATCCCTTTATTTTCTCTCCTTAATTGACCATGTAATATGAAAATCAAATTAAGGATTGATTCATCTCTTCCGTTCCTTCCTTTTCTTCTTCGGCGCAAATCAAGGGAGAGAGATAAGATTGATTACTTCCTTTTATTTCCCTCCTTCCCTATCGGTCCTCCTCAAAATAAAATATATACTTCTCTTTATCCCCTTCAATTAGGGTAATCAAATATAGAAGAAACTAATATAAGATAAATTATATTAATTCCTTTCTATACTTAATTCCCTTCTTGATTTCTTCCAATTTGAGCATATATTCCTTAAATCTCTCAACCGCCACCTCGATGCCTCGTCAATGCCACATCATCTACAAACACTGCAAAACAAATACCAAAACAAATCCAAACACCACAAAATATGCCAAAATAGGTGGATTATGGATAGTACGAAATAGACCTATCAAACCTCCTTACACTTAGAACATACTTGCCCTCAAGTATAAGGAAAACAAAAGTATTAGTACTATCCAAATTCCAAACCTCCCCAAAGACTCAAGACTAATAAAACAAAACAAGGACAAAACAAGACAAGACACGAAATAAAGAAACACAAGACCACGGACAAGAAAGAAAAACGACACAACAAACGAAAGAAGCAATGCCAATCATATCCATAATCTCCGCACTCAATGAACTAGCAAAGCACGTCCAACTATGCAAGTATGAATCTCAACAAACAAGTAGAATTGAAAATTTAAGATTATGCACACAAATATCAATTTAGTCAAAAACATAAGCAAAAATGGATCATCCTCACGGTTCACTCACCACTCTCTAATCTAAGTCCGATCAAGCCACTCAAGAAAATATAGTTCATCCATCACGATAAAAGAGTGTCACAACTGCAATATCAAGGAGGTCTTTTTCTTTGGTTGTAATGGGGCTTAGGACATATACAAATTTTTGTTGGTAAGGGTCCTAGGGGTTCTAAGCTCCACAAATTGTATCAAGATGTCATGCATGTTATACTTTGCTAAAATTGGAATAATCAAAAATTGGGATTCAATACTTACCATAAGATCATATCAACTGTTGCCAATTTATTCGAAAACCCATATGCTGCATACTGTTTCGGATTTTTTTTTTAATTAAACAGCAGCATTTGAAACAACATCATATTCAGCAAACTTAGCCTATTTCTTTTCCTGGGTGCTGAACGAATTGACCATTCCAATAATAATTCTCAATTCCAAAATCGGTCAACAATTATTTTGCACCACAATTATAATAGCAAGCATATTTAGTATGTAATAAAATAAAATTAGATCAATCTCAATTAAGCTTGTAAAACATACAATGACATAGGAAAAAGAGAAGCTAAAAAGGCCTTGGTTTGTATATTTCTGACTAAATCAAATAATAGGACAAGGCACAAATTAGCTCACTAGGGGATAATGCAAGGTAGGAAATATTGTCGCGGTTAAATGGCTCAATCCCTAATGCCTCCTATCACTTATCACAAATGACTCACTTTTATTGCAACTTCATGAACAAGCTCTCTCAATGAAATTAGTAGGAAGTGTCCTACTTTAATGGCTCAAATCTAATATAAGGAGTGTGTAAAATTCGATCCACAATTTACTAATTATTTGTCATCCCAAATCACATACAAATGTGCACCATCTCCTACTCTTCACAACAACTACAAGTTCGCATATTGAGACATAAAATACAATCAAACATGCTTAAATCAAGAACACAAGTGCATCAACAACTTCAATTTTTGGCATGCTTCGACGACACAAAAGAAAATGACGAAACAAAGAGAAACGAAGTAGAGACATTCCCCTCCTTACACTTAATCCCTTGTGTGCCCTCACACAAGAAAAGACAAAGCAAAAAGACGGAGAACATGACAACACACATAACAATAACACCTCCTTACACTTGATCAGTACAAACGAGCAAGTAAAAGAGAATGAAACAAAAACATAACCACAAAAACACACAGACTCAAAAACAATAAATAAAAACAAAGGGGGAAAGATGGCATCACCGATCACCCGGAGGCGTAAGACGAGAGAGAACCGTGCGCTCCAATTCATCGAAGCGCCGCCGTAAGTAACAAACCTCAGCCCTCAACACTCGGACCGAATCATCGGGAACCTGCAAAGCTACATAAGGGGCAGCACTCGGGACTCGAGGTCCCGGTGGATAAAATCTAACAGTACCATCAGGCTCCCTATAGCAAATACGGGTATGTCCCATCAACTCAAGGTCAAACAAAGGTGGAGCAGATAACCGAGTAAGCGGAGAATCATCAAATATAACAAAGTTACGAGCAAGGAAAGTAGCAAACAAGTGGCATAAAGTCAAATGCCTAGCCGGATGGGTAGCAAGATCACTCATACAACGGGCTACCCAGTACCCAAGATCAACCCTCCTCCCCGTATGCATACACCATAGAAAGTACAAATCATTGTCCTTGACTGTGGTAAATCCAGTTCATCGGCCAGTCAAGTTATGACACAAAAACTGATGACACATACGTAAAGCAGGATCCGTAACATATGAAATATCAAAAATAGAAGGACGAAATATCTCGGGATCAGAAGGGGCAATCAAAGTCCAAGCATTCATAGGACCAATGTAATCACCAATCGAAGACGGAATACCACGAGGGGTAAAATCATAAGTACCATCATCTAAATCCTCCAACAACACAGTACCCAATCTAGTAGACCATTCTGCCAAGGACATCTCATAAAACACACAACCAATCCGAAAAGAAATACTCTTAACATTCACATCAGTAGTGAAAGTAAAGGAGAAGGAATTAAAGAACTCAGCAATCAGAGCCTGATAACATGGATAATGGTGTGATTCAGTCAACCATAACCAACCAATACGGCGAAAATAGTCGTAAAACTGACCTTGGACGCCAGTGGAGTGAAGAAATGCGTGGCTAATTGAACGGCCATTCCGAAAATTTTTCCCGCGTCGAGTGAAGGCGCGTCGGCGGTAGGGATCATCCTCAAATGTCATCGTAGCTTGCACAGCCTCGCGGTCCGAAAATTGGAGAACGATCAAATTCCCGTACACAGTGGAAGACGGAAATGAGTCGGAATTCGCCGAATCGGCAAGTGACAGCTGCTCCAATGAAAGATCTTCTTCCTCACTGGACGGTTGAAAATCGGAGTCATCCGAAGGCAAATTAGAATTGGCCTGCACTTCGGTAACCCAATTGATTCCGTCTACTGGTGGTGGCGGCACAAACGAACTCGGTTCCTGCAGAAACCGATATCGGGTGTACAAATTCTCGGAGTGGAAATCGGCAGCAGTATTCGACCAATCGAAATCATCTTCATCGTCGGCGGCAGGCTCCTCTTCGACTAGAGCTTCAATGGCCGGCTCCTCCTCATCAATGAGGAAAGGGCCGGTAACCGTGGGAGTTATTGCACGTCGGATTCGTCCAGTGCGACGCGGTGGTCGGCGGGTAGAGCTCTCGTCCATTGTCGGCGTCGATGATGAAGTGGCGGCAGTGGAGACTCTCAATTTCTTTTTCGGGGCCATTGCGTCGGATTGGGTAAGGAGAAAAGGCGGTTCTTCGGTAGAATGTTTGAATTAAAAAAAAAGGGAATTGTGATGCAACGTTTTATGTTTGTCGTACAAGAAGCTCCGTTGAAGATGTTGTAGAGAAATGAATTAAATTATATACAAGAAACACCCACACAAATATTATATTTCATACACAACAGCAGTACAATACAACGTTTCTTTCCAAACGATCTCAAACCCTAGCCCACACAAATACGAAACCCTAGCCAAATCATGAATCACTCCCCTATACGAAATCACTTGATTTCGTCCCCTTCAAGACAGAGTCTTGACCCATCTTTTCCAAAATTACCGATACCCTCCCATACCTCCACTACCACTATTTATTCCATAATGTAACTACTAAGAAACCATAATGTAACTACTAAGAAACCACCACATAAACTCCCACAACCGCCATCACACATACAAACCGCCCCATCTCCTAACCGTCTTCACGTCTCATGTCCGAAACCATAATGTTTCTTTCCCATGCACGCGATGCTCGGCTCCGTCCCATGCACACTTGGCTCTATCGTCCCATGCACGCGATATTTGGCTCGACGTACGTACACATTCTTGAACCTCTCGTCATCCGCCGATGATTGCTCTCTATCAACTCCCGCCCTCTCAAAATCGGCCTTGACCTCAAGGCAGAAATCCGGAAATTGACGTTGAAATTCGGTATACTCCACCCATGACGACTCCTCCTCATTTCGATTCTTCCAACGGACGAGTACTTCACGAAATTCACCTTCGTCGGTTGTCCGAATACGCGTGCTTATAATCTCGGACGGATCGAATATATCCCCCGATTCAAACTCCAAAGTCGATGGTAAATTCGATTCAGTCGGATGATCCCCGATCGCCTTTTTCAATTGACTTACGTGAAATACGGGGTGAATTCGACTACCAACGGGTAATTTTAATTCGTAAGCCACGGCGCCCACCCGCCGAACAACCTCAAATGGACCATAAAACTTCGTGGCTAACTTCGAAAATGATCGGGCCCGGATTGAGTTTTGGCGATATGGGCGCAACTTCAGGAAAACTTGGGCTCCGACTTCAAACTCCACTTCACGTCGATGTTTATTAGCTTGCATCCGCATTCGCGCTTGAGCTTGGTTCAAATTTTCTCGTAACTGTCGTAACACTTCATCACGGGAGATAAGAACTTCCGTGACTGCTGCCACCTTACAATCCTCGGGTAAATGGCGAATTAAAGTGGGAGGGGATCGACCGTAAACGAGCTCAAAAGGAGTTGAGCGTGCAGCTGATTGATACGATGTATTATACCAATACTCCGCCCACGACAACCATCCTACCCATTTGCGAGGATGCTCTGATGTGAAGCAACGTAAATAGGTTTCCAAAATTCGGTTTAGAACCTCCGTCTGACCATCCGTTTCAGGATGATAAGCAGTACTAAACTTTAATTTCGTACCTTGTGCCTTGAACATTTCACCCCAAAAAGCACTCACAAAGATTGGATCTCGATCACTGACAATGGAATTTGGGATCCCATGCAATTTCACAATGTGATCGATAAATTGCAAAGCCACCCTCTTTGCTGTGATGGGTACTCGGAGCGGAATAAAATGAGCGTATTTGGACAGTCGATCCACCACGACCAAAATACACGAGAATCCCATGGACGTTGGAAGACCGGTGATGAAATCCATAGAAACGTCCTCCCATATACGCGTAGGAATCGGCAATGGTTGTAGTAAATCTGCCGGTGATTGTGCTTCATATTTGGCGCGTTGGCAAGTCATACAACACGCTACGTAGTCACGTACGGTAGCAAACATTCCCTTCCAGTAGACGCTCGAGGCAACTCTTCGATACGTCCGTAATACTCCCGCGTGACCACCCGACGGCGTATTATGAAATTCGTGAAGCAGAATCGGTATCCAGTGAGACGTAGGCGATAGCACCAATCTTCCCTTAAATAAAAGTCGTCCGCGATGATAGAATAATGTGGCTGAGACGTTGGCTGCTTCACTACGGCCGAAATAATTTCCTTCAGAATGGGATCGGCTTGTTGCTCATTGATGATGTCCAGAAGGTTCTCCCATATCGGCCTACTCATAGCGAGGAACGAGCCATCCTGCTGAACCGTGCCCTCATAACAACGAGACAAGGCATCCGCCACTTTATTTGATACCCCCGATTTAAACTCAATGTCAAAATCATATCCCAATAACTTTGCGACCCACACTTGTTGTGCCGGCATAGATACCGGTTGACCGAGTAGATGTTTGAGACTGTGATGATCTGTCCTAACCACAAATTTACGGCCGATCAAATAAGGTCGCCAATGTTGTATCGCTAGTACCAAACTCATGAGCTCCTTCTCGTACGCCGATGCTATCGGTTGTTCCACACGAAAACCTTTGCTGAAAAATGCCACCGGATGTCGCTCTTGCATCAATACCGCTCCAACTCCAGAATTCGAGGCATCACATTCAATAATGAAAGTCTTCGAAAAATCCGGAAGTACCAATACCGGTGCGGTAGTCACCGCGTTCTTCAATTTCGTGAAGGCCTTTGTTGCTTCGTCCGTCCACTGAAAACGTTCAGCCGTGGATTCTTTTCGGAGCAATGATGTTAGCGGCTTAGCTATCATCCCGTATTCCTTAATGAAACGGCGATAATACCCCGTCAACCCGAGAAAACCGCGCACCGCCTTTAACGTCGTTGGTGGTGGCCAATCTTTAATTGCCGCCACCTTTTCCGGATCCATGGCCACTCCTTCTGCCGAAATCAAGTGCCCCAAGTAATCCACTTGCGTTGCACCAAAAGTACATTTTTTCGGTTTGCAAAAAATGCATGCTGCCTAAGAATTTCCATTACCGTGCGTAGGTGATTGACATGAGCTTCCCATGATTCACTATAAATTAGAATGTCGTCAAAGAACACCAACACTCCTCTCCGCAAATGCGGCCGAAATAGATCGTTCATGGCGGATTGAAAAGTAGCCGGAGCATTGGTTAGCCCGAACGGCATAACCAAAAACTCGTAATGCCCGTTATGCGTCCGGAATGCCGTTTTTGGAATATCCGCCTCCGTCATCCTTATTTGGTGGTACCCTGCACGCAAATCAATTTTCGAGAAAAAACGTGATCCGGCCAACTCGTCCAAAAGCTCTTGAATTACCGGTATGGGGTACTTATCGGGAATCGTCACTTTATTCAATTCCCGATAATCCACGCAAAACCTCCAGCTCCCATCTTTCTTCTTCACTAATAACACTGGACTCGAGAAGGGACTGTAACTCGGCCGAACTATCCCTGCCGCTAACATGTCGGCCACTAACCTCTCCATCTCGTCTTTTTATAGATGATTATACCGGTATGGTCTCACTTTAACCGATCCTACATTCGGTTTCAACGGAATTTTGTGTTCGACTCCCCTCCCCGGCGGTAGACTTGTCGGTTCCTCAAAAATATCCGAAAACCTTTGAAGAATTGCATCGATTTCGAGTTGTGATGCATCGGATTTAATCACCCCCGCAAGACTCCAACACTCCGATACGTCACAAACCCACGCTGCCATCTCCGTTTCGTCCCACCTTCGCAACGCCTTTAAGGTGGTTTGAGCCCTTAGCCGTGCCCCATCACCCCTTAATGTTATCAATTGGCCATCTAGCTCGAACTTAATATATAATCGCGCGTAATTTACCCGTAACTCACCCAAGGTTTTAAGCCAAGCAATTCCAAGAATTACGTCCACTCCACTTAGAGGAAACACGTGACAATCAACGGTGATGGCCCCCGGTACAAATTCGATCCTTACTCCTTGACATGAGCCTTCCGAAAAAACCTTATGACCATCTCCCAACCTCACGGGAAAAGTCTTGGATGTATCCACTCTCAACCCTATCTTGTGGACCAACTTATTCGAAATAAAATTGTGTGACGCCCCACTATCCACAAGTATAGTTATTTCCCTGCCCTCAATCATACCAACCAGGCGCATGGTCTCGGATCCGGATAAACCGAATGCGGACATAGCTCCTAAATTGAAATCCTTCGCGGCTGTAGGTATCTCGTCTTCCACCGGTGTTACCACTTCGTAGTCCCCGCTCTCGGATAACACCACCTCCTCCAACTCAAATTGATCCCTATCGTCATCGTCCACCAATAACACACGCAAATTCTTTAAAGCGCACACATGATTAGTTGGATGATACGGAAGCTTACATTTATAACATAGACCCTTCTTGCGCAACTCTTCCCTCTCGGCATCCGTCATCCTTCTAAACGGCGTACGAATGGCTCCGGTCCTTGATCCCGACGTTTGTTCCGGTGTTGGTGCCGGCAGCGCCAACGTCGCCAAATTTTGAAACTGTCGTGGGTATTGTAATGGCGCCCTTCGATTCTGCCACGGTTCCTTCTGTCCGCTGTAGGTACGATTGCTATTACGTACCGTAATTTCGGCCTTCCGTGCTAACTTGATAGCGGCCGAGAATTCCGTTGGCTCCACAAACCAAACCTGATCGCGAATTGGCTCTTTTAACCCCATGATGAATAGGCTAAGAATATTTTCCTTCGGCACCGTCTTCACTTGATTCGCGAGATGCGTGAATTGATCAATATAATCTGAAACGTTACTCTCTTGCTTCAGTGCTGCTAACTTGGCGAAAGCACTTCCTTCGCACCCCTCGTCGAAACGCTCTACCAACGCCCTTGAAAATGCCGGCCAAGTATATTCCGGTACATCCGTAGTGAACCACCCGTACCAATTAAGGGCTGGACCCTCCATGGCTACTCCTAGCAATTGTCGTCGCTGCGTCGTTGTACTCCCGTATAATTCAAAATGATGGTTGACCCGAGAGATCCATCCTAATGGATCGTCCCCATTGAAGCTTGGCAATGGTGGCGGAACTGATTGGGTTCCTTCATGTCCATCCCCACGTTGTCCGTCCCTCGCGACCAATGACTCCAATTGCGCCTGGATTTGCAACAATGTTGTATTTGTTTTCGCTGAATTTGAAGTCAACGATTCAATCTTCCCTTCTAGTGCTGATACTCGACCTTCCATCGTGATCGATACTTGTTTACTGGTTCTCGTTACCACCATGCACTTGCGATCCGGTAGGTCGGACCAAGTTGATGCAACGTTTTATGTTTGTCGTACAAGAAGCTCCGTTGAAGATGTTGTAGAGAAATGAATTAAATTGTATACAAGAAACACCCACACAAATATTATATTTCATACACAACAACAGTACAATACAGCGTTTCTTTCCAAACGATCTCAAACCCTAGCCCACACAAATACGAAACCCTAGCCAAATCATGAATCACTCCCCTATACGAAATCACTTGATTTCGTCCCCTTCAAGACAGAGTCTTGACCCATCTTTTCCAAAATTACCGATACCCTCCCATACCTCCACTACCACTATTTATTCCATAATGTAACTACTATGAAACCATAATGTAACTACTAAGAAACCACCACATAAACTCCCACAACCGCCATCACACATACAAACCGCCCCATCTCCTAACCGTCTTCACGTCTCATGTCCGAAACCATAATGTTTCTTTCCCATGCACGCGATGCTCGGCTCCGTCCCATGCACACTTGGCTCTGTCGTCCCATGCACGCGATATTTGGCTCGACGTACGTACACATTCTTGAACCTCTCGTCATCCGCCGATGATTGCTCTCTATCAAATTGAATGGTGAAGAACTTAGGGTAAAATTTTGGAGAAGGTAATTAGGGGAGAAAGAAGGTAAAGTGGGAAAAGAAAGTGGGAAGTGGGGTAAGAACGTGGTTCCCCGTTTTTTTTTTTTTTTTTTTTTAGAAAATAACTCCTTTTTTTCTGAAAATTGCAAAGAGGCCCCTAATAAGAAATAAAAAATCCATCCAACTTCATTTCTTCAATATTGTTACTCCGCCCTTAACTTCCTCCTTACACTTAAGCTTTTTGACAACTTCATAGCTTAGATCTAGAAAAACAACAAGAAAAACACGACGAAACAGAAATAAAATGAACTAAATAAGAACAAGAAAACAAACCGGGTTGCCTCCCGGTAGCGCCTTTCTTTATTGTCTTTGGCTAGACTCCTTCTAGATCAAGAATAAGAGGGAATGGACAAGCTAAACTCATCCACTACCTCCATTCGTTCAGCAATGTGGAAGAGTTTCAACCGATGGCCATTGACAGTAAATTCTGTGTCAGAATCCAGCTTTGAGATTGTAACTGCTCCACTCTTCGAGATGGATCGAATCCGGAAAGGACCGATCCAACGCGAACGGAGCTTGCCTGGCATGAGACGGAGGCGAGATTGATATAACAATACCAATTGACCCTCCTTAAAGTTCTTTGTACGGATGTGTCTGTCATGCCATGCCTTCGTATGATCCTTGTATCTCATTGCCTTGTCGTAGGCCTCACGACGGATCTCTTCAAGTTCTTGTAACTGATACTTCCTCTCTTTTGCACATTCTTGCAAATCCATATTAATCTTCTTTACAGCCCACCATGCCTTGTGCTCCAATTCCACAGGTAAATGGCAAAGCTTCCCAAAGATAAGCCGATACGGAGACATACCTATAGGAGTTTTATAAGCAGTACGATAAGCCTATAAAACATCATCTAACCTTAAACTCCAATCCTTCCTAGAAGGATTCGCGGTCTTCTCAAGTATAGCTTTAACTTCCCTATTGGAGACCTCAGCTTGCCCATTTGTTTGTGGATGGTAGGGTGTAGATATACGATGCTTGACACCGTATTTCTTCATGAGTGCTTCTATAGTGCGGTTGCAGAAATGACTTCCTTGATCACTAATGATGGCCGTCGGCACTCCAAATCTGCAGAAAATATTAGTTCTAAGAAAACCTGCAACCACTTTAGAATCATTAGTCCTTACGGCCTTAGCCTCGACCCATTTAGACACGTAGTCTACAGCAAGCAAAATGTACAAGTTCCCGCATGAACTCGGAAAAGGTCCCATGAAGTCCATGCCCCACACATCAAAAATCTCACAAAAGCGCAACAACTTCTGGGGCATTTCATCCCTCTGGGATATGTTACAGGTCATTTGGCAACGTGTACATGTCTTGCAAAAATTGTATGAGTCGAGGTTTAAGGTCGGCCAGAAAAAATCTGCATCCAAAACCTTTCTTGCAGTACGTTTTGGACCTAAGTGTCCACCATAAGGGGACTAATAACAATGAAAAAGAATCTCACCTTGTTCAGCTTCAGGAATGCAACGACGAATTACTTGATCTACTCCCATCTTCCATAGTATTGGAAAATCCCAAAAGTAGTGTCGGCATTCGCTCTCCAATTTTTTTCTTTGGGCATGTGTGAAATCGGATGGGATCTGCTTGGAAGTCAAATAATTTACAATGTTAGCAAACCAAGGGATTTTACAAAACTTACCAGTGGTATTAAGCCCTTCTGGATCGGGAATCGGTCATGTCCAGTCGATGCGGCCGCGATCGTGCGCATAGGCCGAAAAACATCGAACATTGGTCCGTCCCGTCCGCATGCACTGCATCGGGTGACAGATTCGGGAACAGCATATAAATGCTCCTCGGGAAAAGTCTCTTTGATTGATCCTTCGTCTTCTGCTTGAATCAAACGGCTTAGATGGTCGGCCACTTGATTCTCTGCTCCCCTCTTGTCTTTTACCTCCCAATCAAACACTTAAAGTAAGAGTATCCATCGTATCAATCGAGGTTTAGACTCCATCTTGGATAGAAGGTGTTTGACGGCAGCATGATCAGTGTAGACCACAATTTTGGAACCAAGTAAGTAGGATATGTACTTGTCAAAGGCGAAGACAATAGCCAACAACTCCTTCTCCGTGGTAGAGTAATTGCACTGAGCTAAGTTAAGTGTCTTCGAAGCATAGTAGATCACATGGCTCTCTCTTCCATTTTTCTGTCCCAAAACCGCTCCTACGGCCCGATCGGATGCATCACACATGATTTCAAATGGTTTGTTCCAATCAGGTGGTTGCATTATTGGGGCAGTGGTGAGCTTTGTCTTAAGGAGGTTGAAGGCCTCCTTACACTGATCATCAAACACGTACTCAACATCTTGTTGTAAAAGCCTTGTGAGAGGTTGAGCTACCTTTGCAAAGTCCTTGATGAAACGCCGATAAAATCCTGCGTGTCCTAGAAAACCGCGGATCTCCTTTGCAGATGTAGGTGGCGGCAACTTTGCAATCAGGTCGACTTTGGCTTTATCTACTTCAATCCCTCAGCTAGAAACCACATGAACGAGTACAATTCCTTCGGTCACCATAAAATAGCACTTCTCGTAGTTGAGCATCAAGTTCTTCTCCACACATCGAGTAAGGACTTTGTCTAGATTCTCCAAGCATCCCATGTATGAATTCCCGTAAATAGTGAAGTCATCCATGAACACCTCAATGCAATCTTCGATCAAATCCAAAAAGATGCTCATCATGCACCTCTGAAAGGTGCCCGATGCATTACACAACCCGAACGGCATACGTCTTTATGTAAAAGTGCCAAAGGGACAAGTAAATGTGGTCTTGTCCTGATCCTCCTCCTTCACGTGGATCTGAAAATAGCCGCTATAGCCATCCAAAAAACTAAAGTAGGCTTGACCTGCAAGCCTCTCTAACATCTGATCAATGAAAGGTAACGGAAAATGGTCTTTCCGTGTAACTTCATTCAACTTCCTATAATCTATGCACATGCACCACCCAGTCACCAATCTCATCGGTACTAGCTCATTCTTCTCGTTCTCCACAACTTGAAAGCCAGACTTCTTTGGTACCACGTGAACAGGGCTCACCCATTTGCTATCAGAAATAGGGTATATGATACCCATAGAAAGAAGTTTAAGTACTTCTTTCAAAACCACCTCTCGCATGTTGGGGTTGAGCTTTCTTTGATGATCGCAGAATGTCTTGCTATCAGGTTCCATATGTATGGGATGAGTGCAGATGTCGGGACTAATGCCTGTGATGTCGACTAAAGTCCAGCCAATCGCCTTCTTGTTCTTCTTCAAAACTGTCAACAAGGCGTCCTCTTGACTCTGATTTAGCTCTTTGCTAATGATTACTGGCAGCGTATCATCATTTCCAAGATAAGCATACTTCAGATGCGTGGGAAGTTGCTTAAGTTCGAGAACTGGGGGTTTCACCAATGAGGGCATAATCCTCGTCGATTGCTTTGCCTGCGGGAAGATTGGCGATACTGGCGCCGGCACGAAAGAAATTCCCGGTGCTGCATAGAGTGCCTTGATGCTGTCTCGGATCTCTTCATCCCTAATATCCTCAAGATCAAGGTCAGTCAGTCCCTTTATCAAGGTAAGCTCCATTTTATCCTGCAACAAATGCGTCTCAAGATAATCTTGGACAAAGCTCTCAATCTCGTCAGCAGAAAAAGCCATTTCATTCTCATGATCATAAGGTTTCTTAAGTGCACTAGTAATATGATGAACATATATTTCATTGTGATATCGCACACTTATTGAACCTTCATCTACATCAATTACGGCCTTTACAGTTTTTAGAAATGGTCTTCCCAATAGAACTCCCGCAGTACCCTCAACTTGCATATCGTTAGTATCTATAACATAGAAATCAGCAGGATAGACAAAGTCATTAATTCTAACAAGGATGTTTTCTAGTAACCCAATAGGTGAAATGCATGATCTATTAGCTAACTGTATAATCACATTAGTAGATACCAATTCAACTCCAGATAACTGATTATACACAGAAAGTGGCATAACATTAATGGATGCACCTAGATCACACATAGCTTGCTTGACCATCACATTCCCCATAAGACAAGGAAGGGTAAACATACCTGGATCCACATATTTTACAGGTAGCATCTTTTGGATAATTGCTGACACAGAAGTATCCATCAATACTTTTCCTGTTTGCTGGATCTTGCCTGCTATGAAATCTTTGACAAATTTCCCAAATTGGGGAATTTTCACAGCCTCCAAAAAAGGAATGTTGATTTCTAGCTTCCCGAACAACTTCACATAATCCATATAATCTTTGTTCGGTGTCCTTTTTCTCTCCAATGCTTCAGGGAAAGGCGGAGGTACAACAATTTTTTGGTCTGTCAGGACAGATCGGCCTTCCTTGTTTGGCAGAACTTCATTAGTAAAATTCTGCAACTCTGTCAGGTCGTTCTGGGCAGTCAGACCTTCTTGGTTAGTCAACTCACTCTTATTGAAATTCACCCTTGGTTCTAGTTCGGACAACTCCTTTCCACTTCTCAATAAAATCTTACTGCAATTATGAGAGTTTGGGTTAGGCTCAGTCTGAGACGGGAGTTTTCCTTGACCTCCTCTTATTTCTTGAACAGAGGAATTTAACTTGGAAATTTGTTTAGCCAAATTCTCAAAAGTGCTTTGAGTGTCCCTTTTAGTCTGGGTAAATTCCTCCTGCATCTGCTGTTGGTAGGCTATGGCATTCTTCTGTGAGTTGATCATCTCAGCCATCATTTTCTCAAGAGGGCTGCTCTGGTCTGTCTGACCAGAAGGGCCGGTTTGCTGCTGAAACTGCTGTGGATATTGCCTCTGATGTGGAGGTCTATAGGGTTGCTGAAACCCTTGTGTCTGTGGTGGCTGATAATGTTGATGTTGATAAGTAGGTTGTTGGAATGACTACTGTGGAGGATTCCTAGGCGCTTGTGGCACTTGTTCATCTTGCCTCCATCTCAAATTCGGGTGCACCTTGTTTTGATTATTCCAATTACCTGCTGCATTAACATCTTCTCCTTGACATTGTAGAGATGTATGCCCTCTTTGTCCGCATGCTCCACATGTATGATCTGCCATTGATCGGGCAGATGAGGAGGAAGAGGAAGGAGGATTCCTTTCCTTGAATAACCTGTCCAATTTATCTTCAAGTTGGCTGAACTTCTCCTCCATTTTCATTCCAACCTTCATATCTAAATCATCTAGGAAATCTCCGCTTGAAAGGTTAACGGATTTCCTCTGCATTCTCGGTCCTTTATACTGCGATGTGGATTTGGCAAGTCCTTCTATGATTGCCTTTGCATCAGTAAAGTAGCTATTAGTAAAGCTACCTTTCAATCCAACGTTCACCATGGTTTTAGATTCATCTGTCATTCCTTGGTAGAAAATTTGCAGCAGGACCACTTCAGAAAAACCATGGTTCGGGCAGCTATCAACTAGCTTCCCAAATCTCTCCCAGTAGGCACCAAAGGACTCATCAAGCTCCTGATTGATTCCGGATATCTCTTTCTTGAGCATATTCGTCTTGGATTGTGGAAAGTATTTATCCAGGAATGTTTGACGCATCTGAGCCCAAGTAGTGATTGATCTAGGTCTCAATCCGGAAAACCATGCACGAGCTCCATCTTGTAGGGTAAAAGGAAATGCCTTTAACTTGAAGGCATCCAAATGACCTTGTCTGTGCAGATCACAGACCTGATTGAATTCCTCTAGAAAAGCAAAGGGGTTTTCATTCAGCTTCCCGTAAAACTTTGGACATGCCGCTACCAAATTCAGCTTCACATTTATCTGCTCCGTGGTAGTTATGTGGATTGGTCCGGGCAAGTCCTCTCCCAAGCTCCTCGAACCTGAGTTCATCCTCAGATTGGCTCCTTCTTCTTCAGCCATTCTTTCAAATTCAGAATTGATGCTTTTAGAATACGGGTCTATCTGACTTGTCGGACCGATTTCAGACTCTAATTCACTGGTTCTGTCCTCTGTCTGGTTAGCCGGACCTGTTTCTGCTCTTGACAACACCGGTTGCTTCTGCAGCTTTGTTGCCTTCCTATTCCTTTTCGCAGTCTTTTCAATTTCTGGATCAAAGTATAGAAAAGGGCGGGAAGACCTGCTCATGCAACACTTAAAAAGCGCAAAAGATCAGTAGGAAAAATAAGCTTAAATAAAACACCGTTCCCCGGCAACGGCGCCAATTTGGTGATCGTTGTTTTACACCAAATAATCCTGCAAATTAGCTAGAACTAAAATTGGTATAGCTACAGGTATCGAACACAAGGAACGGAGATTGTTAAACTTATAAACCTATTAATCAAGATTTTTGGTTAGCAACCACGCAAGTTTGAGGAATTTCTATATTCTAATAATAAGCGAAAGCAAACAGGAAATTAACACGAAATTGACTTATGCAAATAAAAGCGGGTCCAGCAAGATGATTCACACACACACACAATCGATCACTGACACTAATAATTAATTAATCCACTTAAATCAGTTAGTTGTAGGACACCGTAATTAAACTGACATATCCCATATTCTCCCTTAATTATTCGATAATCGCCATGGTGGGCATTGAAACGACTACTCTCTAAATTAGATGCAACCTACATTGGTGGGCAATCAATAGATTTAACACCTAATCAGCTTTAAGAACTAAGGGAACCCAATTTAGGAGCCTACTCGTATGGTGGGCATCTAATAGTCTCCTACCAAATTAATCATAATTGTCCTACGAACAATTTTGCTACTTATTTAGCCTAATCCCACGAGAAATAATGGAAGTACTAAATTAGCGATGAATTAAATTAAGTAGGGTGATCAAGCCTAGATTAATTAATTCAATTAATTAAACCTAGATTAATTCAGAAGCTAAGTGATTAATTTTTAAGCCCTAGTCTCACGAATTAAAGTGGTGTGTGTTTCACATCTTGCTGGCCCCTTAAAAAGACTTAGCTACACATATTAACCAGACTAGCCAGACAGAACACAAATCATGCTGAAATTCATAAAATAAATATGCACGAAAATTCTAATAAATTACCAGAAATCAGAATATTAAATAATACGAAATATGGTCCTAGAAATTATAAACTCATAAATTAAAGACTTCAAATCAATCCACAGGAAAATAAGTAAGGAGACAATTCAAATTCGGGAATGCAAAATGAAAGTGATAACATGTTGTTTCTTCCAAATCAAACTACAATTCTTGAAACAAAAGTGAGAAATGCAAACTTTGAAATTGATAAACCCTTCGATCGGATTCCTAGGCTTCGGCTTTTCGGAATTCTTCTCTCGGTGATTGGTGGCGGATGAATTGGTGTCAAATGGATTATGATGAATCGGCAGAGTGGCTTTGGTTGATGAAGGCTACGGGAATGAATAAAAGAGATGAATGAGATGATCCTTTCTTCCTCCCTCAAGGTGTGTTTATATAGCCTCGTTCTTTCCTTTTTGGTCACATGAATCATTAAGGGACTTAATGGTAAGAATCCCTTAATTTTCTCTCCTTAATTGACCATGTAATATGAAAATCAAATTAAGGATTGATTCCTCTCTTCCGTTCCTTCCTTTTTTTTCTTCGGCGCAAATCAAGGGAGAGAGATAAGATTGATTACTTCCTTTTATTTCCCTCCTTCCCTATCGGTCCTCCTCAAAATAAAATATATATTTCTCTTTATCCCCTTCAATTAGGGTAATCAAATATAGAAGAAACTAATATAAGATGAATTATATTAATTCCTTTCTATACTTAATTCCCTTCTTGATTTCTTCCAATTTGAGCATATATTCCTTAAATCTCTCAACCGCCACCTCGATGTCTCGTCAATGCCACATCATCTACAAACACTGCAAAACAAATACCAAAACAAATCCAAACACCACAAAATATGTCAAAATAGGTGGATTATGGATAGTACGAAATAGACCTATCATCCACACATTAGAAACAAGTTACCAATAGATACGAAGATAGAAGTTTTTTATTTATGAGATAATTACATTATTAATTAGCTTAGGGATACACTACTCTATCCCATGACCATCCACACTTTCTAATAACTTCTTCATCATCCGTATCAATGTCTTCCACTTGTTATCAAGGCAAAGTGCAGGCTGCAAAACATCCATAAAAAAGTAAGTCAATAAATAATTAATCAATGCCCTAATATATACATCTCCGAATTCGTTAATGAAATAAAAAACGAGACTGAAACATAGCACGTAAAAGAGAATTAAGGATGTTTTATCACCTCCACATTTGTATCCGACCGGTCGGTCGGCCAAGTTGCATCTCTTGGGAATGGTAAGCGCAACCTCTGGCTTAACTCCGGCGCTCTTGGCCATATTCGATAGCATCACGGCGCAGAGGCACTTCGGATTCTGTCCCAGTTGCTTCACCTAGGGGTGTTCGGTACGGTATACCGTAACATTTTTCTCATACCGCTTACCGTACCGAAAATGTTCGGTATGTGAAAATGCATACCATTACCGTACCGATAACTTCGGTATACCGTAGTTCGGTATACCGAAAGTTCGGTATGAGCAATCTCCATACCATTGCCATACCGCTATTTTGGTATACCATACCGTACTTCGGTATACCGAAACTTTCGATATACCGAAGCAAACGATATACCAAAACTTTCGGTATACCATACCGTACTTCGGTATACTGATATACCGTACTTCGGTATACCGAAGCAAATAATTATTACGATTTTAATTTTACTTCATTTAATAACTTTATTTAATATTTAATACAAAGGAAAAATTCTATTCTACTTCATTTAATATTTAGAAACTAATTAATAGAATATATATCGAGAAAATGTAGAAAGAAATTAAGAATATAATTTTGCCCAAAATAGAATATTTGATTTACATTTGTCTTTGATGTTTCTTTTCTTGATGGAATATATCACAATAATCGATATAAAGTAACTCTTAATAATATAACTAAATTTTTTTATTTGTATTTCATTTTATTTTTCTTTTCTTGATTAAATTAGTGTTTCACTTGGAACAATGATAATATAATACAATAAATTATTCTCTCAATCATATATATATATTTGATTCATAGTGACTAATGATTGTTAAGTTGTATGGTCATATTATCATATGAACATTTAATGAATTAGTTTATGTTTCTTAAAAATCAGACAAATTAAGAAAAAGTTAAATATTTATTTAAAATATGAACCATAAGATGATATAAAATTTATACAAAATAATAGAGAACAAAAAATATAATTTTTTTCAATAAATAAACTTAGATTATTTTTTCAGTCCACTTCAAGTATTATTTAGGCAATTCAAATAATTGGTTATGTAATTTAAAATTTTTTGAATTCATTTCATGGTTTAATAAATAAATAATGCGAATTTTGCTAAATAAAGTTATGTCATTTAACTGGTATGTACGCACTACGATTAATTTATTAGGCAAACATTAATCTATAAATGTATAATATAACATTAAGATTGATATAATGGACAAACATTAATCTATAAATGTATAATATAACATTAAGATTGGTATAATGGATAGTTCGGTATACATCGATATAGTTCGGTACAAATTGGTATAGTTCGATATGAATCGGTATAGTTCGGTTCGAATCGATATAGTTCGGTATATCGGTATGTTCGGTATACCGGATATAGTTCGGTATATCGGTACACGGTATGTACCGAGGTTTCGGTATGCAACGGTATACCGCGGTATGAGAGATCTCATACCGTTGCCGTACCGAAAAACTTCGGTACGGTATCATACCATACCGAAAATCACGGTATACCAAATTTTCGGTACGGTATGTGCGGTATACCAATTTTTCGGTATACCGTAACACCCCTAGCTTCACCTGAGTGCAGCAACTGGCCGAGACACAAAATGGTAGTTTAAGAATTATAGTGCAGCACTTAAAATAAATTAGTGGTTATTAGAAGCTTCGGTTGTTGATTACTGGGCGATTATTTATTGTATTGGTTGTAAATTTATAATGTGGAGTGGTGGAGTTTAATTTGTCGAGAAAGCCCCTTTACCTACTACTCTGCCTCTGTTTTAATTTTGATATACTAAGGGTACGTAATACGTATATCACCTGTGTGTGGGATGGTGAATATATATGCATTTCGAATTTCAAATTATATGTAAATGGATAAGAATATAGAAATTTGAAAGGTTGATTAAATAATAATCAATTTGTATGTTAAGAATATGTAATTTCACCCAAAAATCTGCATTAGAAATTAATCTCATCGTTGTTTTTTTAATGAATATGTTTCCTAAAATTATACTCCAGTAATCATGTACTGATATATATTCAAACTTAAAAATATCGGTAGATTTCAAACGTTCATAGATAAAGTATTTGGTGACTAGGCCAATCCCACGCAAGGAGACTCGATATATCTATCCTTAATTGTTCAAGCATTTCAATTCTCCTCAAGTATGTGAATGACTGACCCTCCACACGTGTACCTTTCATAATTGTAGATAGTGGCGGACCTAGAATTAGTGGTATATCCAAAAATTCTAATCAATTAAGTTTGTCGTTGTTTTACAATCTCGAATTCAATACTATTTGAACAAAACTTCAAGATCTTACTACTAGACTAGAAATATTAATAATAATAAAACACAAGATACATTTATAGGTTTTATAAATCCTAGTAGGGTCACTTATTGTCCCCATTGGTGCCTATGTAGCTCTGCTGCTGCCTAGAATTAAGAATAAGTGGAATGAAATGAACAATTTCAATAGAAAATGAGAATGAAAATTCTAAATTATGCAAAATTAATATATAGATAGCTAACCGTACGTGTTAGCAAATTAATTTTGAGAGTATGTCTCTCTAAGTCAATAGGTGAGAAAGGGAACTCCATAATTTGAATAGCTTGAGGGGTTTCATTCTTGTTTAGCTTTCCTTGTTAATGTTTGAAATTCTTGATTATTATAGTAAAATGCAAGGAATTTCGTGCCTCTAATTAGATAGAGATTTATTGGATAGGTGATCTAGTAGAAAGTGAATTCATGATGGGACATTATTGAAATGAAATATTATATTTATATATCAAAGCGGCAACTCTTTATTTATATGATAATTAATTACATTATGAAATAGATAGATGTGATATCTATTTTCACTAGAAATCAAACTACGCCGCATATCCATCATCCACACTCCCTTCTCGTCCGCCTCACGGCAAAGTATAGGCTGCAAAATAAACCAAAAAATTAGTTTAGAACGAGATAAAATATGAAATTTAAACATAACATATAGACCTAGGCAGATAAGGGTTCTTGCCTCCTGGGTTCGCATAGGGGCCACCCTACCCCTAAATTCGACTCTATTTATCTTTGTTTGAGACATTGTATTTTATCCTTCTAAAATTCGCACCATAAAATTAAAATTAAAATTTCACCTCCAAATCTGCACACCCGAATTTTGAACTTTCAAACTCCAGTATTATATAATGTCTAAATTCCACCCCTTCAATCATAAATTTTTGATCCGCACTCAAAAAATTTGAAAACACTAATTTTTACCTATGTTATTTAAGAAGTTACTATTTGCACATTCGCACTTCCAAAAGATTATAAAATCTAAATATCACGCCTAAGAATCGTGAATCAGCACAGCATATAGCTTAGTCGGCATTTCTACTTCTGCATAATTGCTGGTTGATCTAATATTCAATCCATAGTGGATTTAATAGTGATAAAAATAAAAATAATTATATAGAAGAGTATTAATTAAGTCCATGGCTTACATCCACACTTGTACCCGACTGGCCGGTCGGCGAAGTTGCACCTCTTCGGAATGGTCAGCGCCACCTCCGGCTTCACACCGGAGCTCTTGGCCGTGTTCGACAGCATCACCGCGCACATGCATTTGGGATTCTGCCCGAGCCGCTTCACCTGGGCGCAGCAGCTCGCCGCCACCGCCGCGTTCGGGTCCTGCGCCGCTGAGGCGCACGGGAAAAGCTTCATGGCCTCGGCGTCCGGCGTCGAATTCTGGCACTCGCCGGCCGCATCCGCGGCGTTGAAGCTTGCGATTCCGGCGACAGCGAGGAATGCCATCATGCAGAGGGACTTGATGGACACTCCCATTTTCTTGAATTTATCGACGTTCTTCTTCTTGTTGTTGTTTTGTTTTGAGATTATGGTTTGATGTAATGAATTGATGCTGGTGTTTATATAGTGTTTGGGTTGATGGAAGTTTCAGTTCGATGCGGGACGAGTGGCAATCCACCAATTAGTGGGGTGAGCTCTAGAAGCGCACTTAGGGTTATTAAATGTTTGAATTCTTGAATATGTGGGGGCCTTCTTATAGGAATGCAAAAGAAAATCAAGAATGCATAATGTGGAGTGGGGGTGTGAATTCTCAAGAAAGCCCCTTTACCTACCCTTGATATAATTTTGTAAGGATTAATTTACCATAGTTCAAACCAATTATCGGAATTTTTAAGTAGTGGGATTTTTGGAGGACCCTGTCCCTGTCTCAAAGGAAACGGGCATACTAGAAGACGACGGGATTTTTTGTAGCGCCCCAATTTTCAAAACTTAACTAGGGACGCTACTTCATACTTAATATGCATATCTTAATTCTTTCAAAACATTTCCATGGAAAAGAATCATTGAAAAACTCAATTTATTTTACTACTCAGCGGAAGTCTTAAAATAAAAGCAAGTGCAACAATTAGTTTTCGAAAATAAAATGCACAATTCATGATAAAACTAGTTTTAATGCAATAATAAGTTCATAAATCTTTCCTCGTGTGACCATCACCACCAACACCTCTACGCATCGGCCGAGCCTTTTCCTGAAAAATGTTATAATGATTGGGATGAGTACGACTACTCAGTGGGAGATGTACACATTTATCAAAATTATAAATCACACCGATAAGACATGGAAAATTAGATCATGCAAAAAGATATTCGGCCACACAGACCACATGAACTTGTAATTGGCCACAAAGACCACATGGACTTTTCAAACAGTCCGATTTCGACTTACGACCGGATTTTGACCGATTTTTCATAGAGGATCCGAATTCGAACCTATGGCCCGATTTCGACCCTTGCCTTTCCTTTCAGGATCCGATTTCGATCTTAGGGCCCGATTTCGACCCTTCCTTTCATTTAGGATCCGATTTCGATCCTAGGGCCCGATTTCGACCCTTCCTTTCATGTCTGTCATAATCACATGAAATATCGAGTACAATGTATAATAAAGATAAACGGTAACATTCCCACCTTAACCTTGACTTGAATGAAATTGATATCAAATTTTTAAATCCTGAGCGTGCGTCCTAACATGAAAATTGAGAATTCTTAATGATTCATGAAAGTCGTGTATGTATTTCACATATAAAAATATTTCATAAATTTCTTATTATATAGCATGCCAGTCAAACGTAACACAAACAGTTATCTTATAAATAGGTTTCAACGTCCTATATTAACTTGTGCAGAAAACCTATTTTAAAAAAAAACTTCTACAGAACATGAATTCATTCCATAAATTTTAATTTTCTAATTATATATTCCTTAATGAGTCTAAATCACACCAGATTTGATTTCATATCAAAATAATAAGTCCTCTAAAAGTTATAACCAAAACAGTACCTATTGCGTCAACAAAGGCGGTTTCTGACCTATTGACCTTTAACTATAAGCTTCGGGAACTAAACATATCTTAAAAATTCTAATATTTAACATACATCTAGGGGACATACGTAGAAATATCATACCAAAATTTCAATCTCTATGGATAACTAACGACTTCATAAAATACAGAATAGTTTCCACCAAAATCCTAATACGAAAATGCATGCTCCGACTGACTACCCGGACATTTGTATTAAATTGCTTTCATACACATAAGTTAAAAATACTAAATAAATATTTTTACAAATACCTACGTGTATAGAGTATTTAGGAAAAAGAATCAAGTCAAAACCATTTTTGTGGAGTGAGATATAAACATTTTGCTAAGCCCTATCCCGAATGCATGGTTTTTCGGCAGTATAAAAATGAAAATTCATTAAAAATATAAAGACTTGTTTAAAATTCCAAAAATTTACAGAAATATTAAAGACATCCTAAATTGTATCTATATAATTTTTAGGGGTGTAACGGTTCGGTTTGGTTCGGTTTTTATGTATTTTAGGAACCGAACCGAATACATAGAAATGGTTCGGTTCGGTTCGGTTCGATGTGTTTCAAAATATCGGAACCGAACCAAACCGAACCGCTTATAAATGGTTTGGTTCGGTTCGGTTCATCGGTTCATCTTTTTATTTATTTATTTTTTTTTTAAATCCTAAATAATGCAAAAATAATAGTTTATAGGATGTCACTCATTCCGAACTCATAAGTATAGAGTTGTTACTCGTTTCTCTTCCTTTGTATTGATTAGAATTGATCTGAACTTATATCTAATATCTAAATCCAACGATATTCTCATATAAGAAAGACAAATATTAAATTAAAAAATTAAAAAATAGGACATTGGTTCGGTTCGGTTCGAACCATTCAAAAATTATTGAAACCGCGAACCGAACCGAATGTAAACGGTTCCTAAAAAAATAAAACGAACCAAACCGCGAAACCGAACCAAACCACATTTTTCGGTTTGGTTCGGTTCGATCCGATCGGTTTCGCGGTTCGGAGCAGAACCACTTACACCCCTATTAATTTTTATGGAATTTTTCAAGTAGCGTAAGATCGTGTGATTGGCTTTGGAACTCTCGGAAGAAAAGGTAAATGGCAGGACAGATTTATATTCTCATGAAACTTAAACATTTTTAACAACAAATCAACAAGTTCTACAACGAGTATTGATAGAAAATCATACCATTAATTTAGAGTGTGGAAGTACCTTGAAATTTAGAAGAGATTAAATACTTGAGTAGATTGAGTAGAAATAAATACGAAGGATGAATAATATATGAAAGTTTGAAGAATCTCCTTTAATTAATGATAACGTATGTACTATATATATATATATATATATATGGACAACTGGTCATGCGAGCTTGAAGGAACTGGTCATGCGAGCTTGAAGGATAAAATTCTAATCCTAGCAGATTTGATTTAATAAATACATGAGGAGATACACATAATGATTATTATTAAAACTAATTACATATTCATCCCCTAAACATGCTACGATTATAAAGATGAAGGAGAAGATTAAAACTGCTTCCATAATTATAGGGTGTGACCGTGTATTGGTTAGTTATAAATTGACTAAAAAAGATGCTATCATTATCTATGAGTATCTAAAAGATTTTACATTAATTCTAATGTGTATCCGTAATACTTGAAGTTTTTAAATTAAAAGGATAAACAAATATATTTCTTAATTTCCTAATCATCACCTATATATATATATATATATATATATATATATATATATATAGGGAGTGGTTCCCGTGTGAACAGCCTTTATCGTGTGAACGTGTGAACACTGCACTTTAAAGACAAACGTATTGCACTTTCAAGGTAAATATACTGCACTTTAATACTGCACTTTACGAATTGCACTTAAAGACAATGTACTGCACTTTAAGTATTGCACTTTATAATACAGTTTGTTTGCCTTTAAAGTGCAGTACATTTGTCTTTAAAGTGCAGTGTTCACACGTTCACACGATAAAAGGCTGTTCACATTTGAACCTCCTCCTATATATATATATATATATATATATATATATTCAATCTAATTAATAAGAATCCTACATATTAACTACACGTACGACATCAAAAAAAATGCAAGCCTAATATAATATATATATATATAATCTTATGATCAAATAATTTAGTCCTAAGGCGCGACTTATAGGATTTATCCACAAGATATCATGCATGAGATGCAAATGAATTTCTTATTTAAATTTAATTTTTTACATAAGAAAATTTCGGGTGTTACATTTTTCGTTTAAACTTCATCGACTTGGGTTTACAGTTTACACGGACCATTTAATGATTTTTTCTCACATTTTATTTATTTATTATTTTTGTGCTTTTTTGGTTTGGAATCTTTAATTGTCTTTTTGTGGGCTTTTGCTTTTGGTTTTGGGCCTTTTTGGAGCAAGAGTAATTATACAATCCTAGATTTGTACTAATATACTCCCTTCGGTACGCTATTACTATAATCGATTCTTAATCGGTTGTCACGTTATTATTGTCCTCTTTCCTTAAATAGCAAAACTTAATCCTTAAATTTATGGGTGTTTGCAACATCTTACAACTTTCTTGTCTTGAAAAGAGAATTAAATGGGTGTTTGGATGAAACAAATTATAAGACAGCTTCTCTATTTTAGGTCTAAGATAGAGAATTTTATAAATTGCTATTTGCCTACTGAAGCTGATAGCTTTTAAGATCTTTAATTTCTTTGTTTAATTACTATATTCTTTTATTCTTTTATAATTATTTTTTATTAATAACTGATTAATATGATAATTATTTATATTATAATTTATATTTTTCCTATAATATAGGATACACAAATACGATCGATTATTTTATGCACATAATTTTTATTTTTTATTTTTATTATAATTAATAATATTATTTATAATTAAAAGTTTAGTTATTATTTTCTTAACAATATATATTAGTAAGTATTATTTTGTATAAATAAAAATAGAAATTATAAATTTATATAATAATATGTGAGGTAAAATAAATTTTTTATTTAAAAAATGAATAATCTATTATATTATTAACATTTATAAATATTATTATTCTACTCTCAGCAGTTTTCAACACTTTTTTGCAAACACTTACAAATTATTAAATTCAACAATTTTCAGCAGCTACCAGATTCTTTTTGCACTTATCAATAAGTTCCAGCTACTCCAAACACCCACTTAAAATCAAGTGAGTCCCTCCTTACTCACTATCAACTCCCACATTCTTATACTCTCTCTCCAAAAATCTATCTTTCACACAACTCAAAAAATTATGATTTTTAACTTTTTAAAAGCTCTAGATTACTTCTTCAATTACAATTTGAAAAAAAAAAAATCGATTGTCTCAACTATGCGTTGCAAAAAATTGGATGAATTATCATTTATTTTCACCAACCACTCTTTGAAAATTATGTCAATTTCTTAATACAATTAAAATTCATAAAATATACACTTAAATAAATTATCTTAATCTCCATGCCAAAAAGAAAGGGGACAGTAATAGTGGAACGAAGGGAAATATTAATATCTAGTTTTCAACTTTTGATGATACAGAACGACAAGTATACTTTCCCTAATTTTCGAATTTCTTTGTGTGAGTTCAATATCAATGGTGTCCATTAGCTTTAGCTTTGCATTAGTTGAATGAATAAGTTGGTGAGGGTTATTTTCCAAAATTACGCGGAATCTCAATTTGTTCACTCGCTGCACCGATTAACAATCAAGATTATACAAAAATGGCTCTAAGATGATAAATATACACGGTTCAATACATCTCTCTATTACACACTCATTCTAGCCGAATCATTTCTCATTCTTGCCTCCTATGTAACCCAAGAACAACACTACCGGGCTATCGTCTCCAAATTCGACTCATTCCGTATTGAAGACGATTCCTTTTCATTCCCAGTGCTCGCCTTGGCATCACCAAGGTAGTTCGTGAGGACTCTCTTGACTCCCAACCCGCGGTGCGGAGACTTGCTAAGACGTGAAGGCGTTTTCTCCCCTCTCGCCGGGCTTGCAAGAGGAGCTGGAGAGAAGTTAGGCGTTGTGTAAGCAGTCCGGTAAGGAGAACCGGAGGCAGGCAATGAGTAGGGTAAAGGGATCTTCCGATGAGACATGAGACTAATAGAACGCGCGGATGAGAGCTTATCCTTCTGCTTGTTTATATCATCCACGTAGAGTAGATCCTCGATTCGTGCTACGATGTTGAATGCTAGACTCTCCAAAACCCTTGAGTAGCTCTCTAATATAGACTTTCCAACATCCTTAAAACACAAAACAACATTAAACTTGTGTAAGGAAGGCAAATTCTTGAAAAAAAAAAAATTAAAAAAAAACTTGAAAAGTAAGCTTTCTTTGATCAAGATTTTGAACAAACCTTATTGTGTTGAATCTTGCTTGTGTCGAGAGTGGTTTGTGATAGGGCCGGGTATCGGTGTTTCAACGACTGGAGGAGGGTTTGAGCTCTTTGTGCAAGAGAATACTCCCTCTTGTCGGAATGGTTTACAAGATCTTTAACCATCTCCCACGATGATTTGGCTGAATTGCAGTGGCTGGGGTGAGGAGTTTGTTTGGCGTGTTGTTGTCTTCTACGCCACACGTAGATCGCTGCCTCCACGCGGTTGGCCATATCGAGAGCAGCATGCTCGGATGATAGCTCGAGGTAGTCGAGCAAGCACTCGGAGGAGAAGTGCTCGGATGTGATGTATCGGTAGACGACATCGCCAAGACAAGCTCTCCCATTCTGAGTATTCAAACATAAGAATGGTGTCAAAATTTCAAGAACGAAAGGAATAAACAAGACATAAATTTACGTAATTAGGTCAATGTGACGTAGAATTTATTTCACTCTTAATTAATAGAGTTTATAACTAATTAATAGAGTCTATTAGCTTATGTGATTCGGTCAAGGTGAGTCTAAAAACTGCCGAAAGTCCGAAAATACATTAAAAACACACGGACTGCGGTCAGAAAAAACTTTGACCGCGGTCCAAACATTAAGAAATGTTGATCAGGTCAAGAGCACATTCTGGCCGTAATCAAGCCTAAATAAAATTTTCTCGAACTCAAACGCGGACGCACCCCCAAAATCTATTTTTCTTTAAAATTTAGCTATGGTTATTTAGAATGTTACTACATCGTCCTCCCGTAATTACATATTGACACCCCATAGCTATAAATCCTAAATTTCACTCTTCGAATAATAAATTCTTAATCCGCCCATCAGACTTCACATATAACACATAGAAATCCCAAATCACAAAAAAAAAACAAAATTTGTATCATATTTGCAAGTAAAATAGAGGTGAATATTGCAAGATCAAGATAAACATAACACTTAGTTGGATGAAAATCAAACCTTTGGAAGAGTTTCCAAGTATGATTCTGGAACTTCCATATCAGCCAAGGCAATACTATTGATAGCAGTAGCAGCTTTAAGAATCTGACTTGCAGACTCAAGCTTGTGACCTAATTTCTTCCTAGCACACTCGGAAAGACCGCCGGGAGGCACCCGTGGCACGGGCAGCCACCACTTGTCCTCCTGCCTCTGAATCGCCTTCTGGAAGGAGGCCGATCCATCAGCCTCCGCTGCTACTATGCCCTTATCGACGTACCAAAACTCTGTATCGGAGAATCCATCGAGTATTTCCTTCACATACAATGATGGAGTATGAGTATGACAATAAAGAATAAGAAGAGTTTAATAAAGTAGGCCTGATTCTCTTACAAGAAGCATGTTGTCAAGTTTCTGAAGAGCTGGGAGATTTATGTAAAGATCTGTTCTTGGTTGGCAACTCATAACCTAAAACATGAAATTGATAGTAATGAGAAAAAAATCAAGAAAATACGATTACAGATTAGTTAATATCATCTAATCAAGTTGCATATAAATTTATGCTTCAATGTGTTACTCAAGTTTGCAGGATCAAGAAAAGGGCTCAATTAGAGAGCATGTGTGATTGAGTGTGGCTAGGTTTGAGATTCGAGCAAGAAATGAGAAAATAAAGAAAACAAGATTATACATAACTCCATATCATTCTAATCAAGTTGCATATAAGTTTATGCTTCAATGTGTTCATCAAATTTGCAGGATCAAGGAAAGGGCTTATTGAGTGTGGACATAGTACGATCGAGATTCGAGCAAGAACTTAGGGTGAATCGAGTAATACCTCGACCCTACTGCCATTAGGAAATGTTTGCCAAGAGGGTTTGAGTTCAACAATATGATCACTCACAGAGAGAAGCCATCCCATCTCTCTTCTCCACATTGATTTCTTTTCAGAAGGCAATGGTTCCAACCTCCACAATTGTCCAAACACAGTGGCTAAAGATGAAAAAACAACTAACTTTACACAATTCTTCAAAACAAAATAAGAGAGGTTGAGACTGCATACTAGGGTAAGAAGTTGTTATTACCACATAGATTGGTGATGGCGTTTGAGATTGTGAGTGCAGGACAAACTCCTTTGCCATTTCCTGACATGTCTTCACCAAGCAACAACTTTGCAAACCTTTCTTTCATCATCTCAATTTCTACTCCATTCAACACTCAAATCAGTCACAAAAATGCTACTTAATCAATCCATATTCAATTATCACAACCCAATAAACAGCATCTACTAAATTGATTAAGCCAAATTTTAAATTTTAACATATAAAACTAGCAATTAGCCAAATTCTTAGAAAACAAAAGAAGGCAAGTCTTTTTAACTATGCATCTTTAGTGTCTTTAACACTTAACAACATAATCTTATATAAACTGTATGTATAAATACACACAATTATATACTACAAATTAATTTCAAATCAACTTCTACTATTACTAGGAAGACCCCCCAAAAAGGTAAAAAAAAAAATAAGAACAAGAAGATTAACAAATGTAAACACTATTAATTAACAAACCTGAAGATTTTGAACCCTGTTTTTCAATCCTAGATTTATCATCAACACTCTGAACATTCAGAAGAGACTTTATTCCATCATTTTTCAAGCAATTTCTCGACTTTCCAATGGGCAATCCAAATTGAGCCGAACCATCAGCACGCGCGCTGCCCCTGCTCTCTCTTGACTCGGCCGTCACCGAGTTAGACCCATCTAAACTCTCCATTTAAACAGCAAGAAAGTGGGAAAAGCCCGCTATTTCTGTTCAAGAAAAGAAGGGCTCAGTTTGAATTCCCCTCTTCCCAAAATGGGTACATGAAAAACCCATTAAAGGTTGAATCTTTAGTGGTGGCTAAGCGTAGAAAAGGTGGGATTCAAACGGGAGAAGAGTTCAAAAAGGATATGGAGAGGGTTTTGAACATGAATGGACTCTGGGAAATTTGATTTTATTCTCTGTTGCTCTGTGGTAGTGTGTGAAAATTTGTATTGTAGGCTTGTAGTGTGGGGCAATGTCACGTCACATTTCGAATTTTATAAGTATTTTTTGTTTTGAAAAATAAGTGAGGTGACATTGTTTTACACCAAAAGGATTCGATAGTGTGTGTTTTTTGTGAAGAAGTTTGATTTTTCAGGAGTTGTAAGACAACTGCCAAGTGACTATAATAAATCCAACGTACACTTTCTTTGTTTCTACTTGGATCGGAGTCCATTCAAAAATAATGATATTATAATGTGATTAGCCTTGGGATTGATCGACGACAGTTTACTTTCACCCAATAACTTACTAGGATAGTAAAAAAAAAAAAAACCTCCTCAAATTTATAATTTGTGCACCTTATTATGTGGAAAACTCGAAATTACTATCGAAATATGGACTTATAAATCATGCTTTATAGATGAAAATTTATATTTATTTGTTTCATAAAAGAGGTCAACATCCTCAAATCGTGTACCATTTCAATTCTTTTTTGTTTTTTTACTCCCTCTTAAAATATGCCTTCAAGTGTCATGCCCCAATTTAGTAGTCCACTAGTCATACATGAGAAACAAATTCGTTAGATAAACGTGCATCAATTTGAATTCTTTTTGGTACTAAAGTTATTATTATAAGATAAAGTAATTTAACTCATTTAGCCATTTAGGTGAATAATAATTATATTCTCCTTATTTGGAAAAATGCTTATAATTGATGGCCGTAACTAGAAGTTGGTGAAAATTATATAAATTAGGTGATATTGCTTCACATATTCACCTAACTCAAGATTCTCCTATTTTAAGTATAAAGTGATTATTGGATGTGAAATTTGATTGGTTGGTTACATACTTACATATACTATCATTTAGGTACACAGAACGTTACATGACACAATTCAGATTGTATGAATAGAAGAATATGAATTCATATTTCATCAACGTCGTTTATCCACGACAACAAATTCATAACTTATTAGTATTCCCAAAAGTTCATGAATCTTTGGAATTAGTGAATTGCATAACTTATTAGCTATGTTGCATGGATACAAGACACGTTGCACGAAATACGACACGATAAGGAAACGGATACATTATTTTCTAAAAATTAGGATACGAAGCGGTAATTGGACACAACATTTTGAGTGAAATAAATTAATATTGTGTTTTTCATTAGAATTAGGTGCAACATATACTTAAACATATGAGCCACAAAAATTAGAATATCGTATCGTGTCAGAGTATCCGACACGTGCATGACACGATACGTTGAGGTTTTTCTAAAGTGCCCGTACAACCTAGCTTATTAATATCCCCAAAAGTTCATAAATCTCTAGATTAATTCTAGAGATGGAAATGCATAAATGTAATATGTTGATGTGATTTGTATAGGTTTACAATTAATATTGGGTTGAAATTGAATGTTTTGACATTACTATAGCTTAAGGCATCATCTTGGCGCGAAAATTCCAATTCCTTAAAATATGTCCATTTAATTTAATAATGGGTTTGTCAATTAATTGCTATTTTGACAGGTTAGCGAATTTGGTCAAAATTAATTGACTTCATTGATTTTCAATAATACACCATTAATGTCTATATGTGAGCTTTACAATCTATTAAATAGAAATATGGTTCTCTGACACGCTCTTCAGGAAACAATACGATTATCCACCAATATATTTAAATTTCAAAAATATCTTCTTAATCAAACTCGTCACCCAATTTCTTTAAAAAAAATAAAGAAAAAAAAACCTCAGTATTTATCGTGTTGCTTAGATTTAGGCAATTTTAATTTCCTTGTCGTAAAGTTGAAGATGAAGATTCAAGTTTTGAAAAACAAGAGGTGAAGTCTTTTTGAAGCAAAAATTGGTATTTGTCAACATAATTGTCTCTCTTTTAGTAAAAGGTACTATACCACTTGAAACTTATCAACTTTAACTAAAGCATCCAAAATAGTATGTGGCCTTTTGGTTTGAAATCACAATGCAAATGACATCATTCTATAGGTCTAAAATAGTTTTCCATTTTTTTTTTTTCTATTATAGGATTTTTTTGGTCAAATAAAAACAAAGAAACTATAATGCAAATTGTAATATAAATGGGCCTTTTTACATCATTTAGGCCTAATTACAATATTGGGCTACGTATCGTTGAGTTCTCTTACTGGGCCAAGACCAAGTCATATTAAAGTCCCCTAAGAATTTTTGTTATGGGGGTTTTAATATGTCATATCTATTTTTTCACAAATATTTTGAAAAAAAAAATTAATATAAAAATCTCCTTTTCCCTCTAATAGTAAGATAAATGTCGGTATTGGAATTTAAGCGAATTACAGTGAATTATTAAAAATTTAATGAGATAATTGTATTTGCTATTATAAAAATTGGATACAATAGTTTTTTCTATGTTATCATATTATCTAGGCTTAATTGAGTTAGTGAAACATTTATAGTTAGGTACAAAAAAAAATTTTAATAGGCGTATAAATTTGAAACATAAGAAAAAGGAAAGTAAATATATAAATTTATGACGGGAGGGAGTAGTATTTAGGTTTGTGTGATGAGACATCTGTGTTTAATTTGTATATTTATCTACTTGCTTCATATAATAAAAATAATACATCTTGTTGATGATTTAGATGTTGAGGTAACTATTTTAGGAGTTAATGTCCAGTGTCTAAATTTACCATGACAATTCTAGACGTGAGTCACCTACACATGATTAGTCTTTGTCGTATCTATCATAACAATTAAATTAATATATGTAACATGTTGGCATGTAAACTACATTCCAAATACAATTGTGGAACATAATGAGTCAATATCATTACACATTCCACACAGTATATGTTTCATAATTGATAGATGGATAATGTTTTCTAAGTATGCTTTAAGATGTTCTATAAAATTATCCAACCGTCCAAAAAAGTGTGAATAAGTTAAAAATTGGAAGATGCTCAATTATTTATCTAATCACACTATCTAGTGACAAATCTAATTGTAAAGCTTAATACCTTGATAAAGAAACAGTTTGCTTAATGGCATGTAGAGCCAATTATCCCGTAGCTACTCAATGTTTCTAGATCCAATATGTAAATATTACTCCCTCCGACCCACTAGTAAAGTTTCTTTTGAGTACGAAAATTAAGAAAGTATTGTTTTTTTTGCTGTATATTATATGGACACTTCGAAAAACCTCAATGTATTGTACTGAACGCATGTCGGACACTCCTACACGATAAGACACTCAAATTTCCGTGTCCTATACATCTCTGTAAATACATCTAATTCTATTAAAAATATAGTACAAAATTTGTTTATTTAACAAGTAACTTTATATTTTTATATATGTAAGCACGTGTCCAAAAATTTTCATTAAATGCTATTTCACGTGTCCGTATCATTTCGTATCGTGTCCCTTGTCAGTGTGCAATCTAATTTTTGTAGTGTAATCATTTGACCTTTGAGTATAATTAATTTATGTCCACATATTCAGAGACTTTTTTAGAAACAAAATATGTTTAATGGGATACTCAATTATGAATGCAAAATCTACTATTGGAATGAAGGAAGTATATTGTACTAGTGGATAGCGGTAGATTTAGATTTACTAGTACAAATTACATGTTAAATCATAATTTCTATAAATTTACTTTTAGGCCTGCATTCCCGAAATTATAATTTTTAATTACGAATCTGGCCACGATTATCGGAAATTAAATAAAATGTCAAAATCTATTAAATTGAAATTAAATAAGACCCAAATACAAATAAAGAACTCTCACTACAATTCCAAAATTACCCCTACTTCCAGAAGGTACATTTCCCATCAGCTCACCCACGCCGCTCCACCCCAACCTACCCCCCACCTGCTCCCCCGCCAACGCCAAAGTGAAGCTTCTGTTTACAGCAAAGGGAACAAAAGAATCTGAATTCAATATTAATCCTCTCTTCTTCTTCCTGTTCCATACGCCTATTCATCTCTATCTCTTCATCTCCCCCACAGCAAAAAACAAGAAAAAGGGACAGTGCAAGCGAACGAAACGCCTGTCCCCATAGGCCCTTTCCCATTGACTGTCGTTATCTTAAAGCTCAATTTGTTCCCACGCACAAGAAACAAATTCAGTTTTTTTGTAATTCTCTTCGCCCTATTGTGTTTGTGATTGCAGGTTTATTATTATTATTATTTCCTTCCTTGGGTTGAGATGATTGTTTGTCGTGCCTAATCGTAAGTAGAATGATTTAGCTTTTTTCTGATGGGTTGTAATTTGATTTGGTCTAATTAAGTTTTTTTTTTTTCACGAACATTGTGTTTGTTGGTTGTTTGTTTGTTTTCTGAATTGAGGAATTTGATATTTTTGAAGATGATTTGATCGCTTATATATGGTGGAGTGATAGAGTTAATTTCGATTTGAGAGGATGATTGTTCGATGATCATCTGTGGATTTTATTGTTCTCAAGTTGTTTAGGTTTTTGGATTTGCTAGCTTGATAGGAGGGATTTTTGGAAGATTATATGAAGCTTTGACTTCTTGTATGATGTGATTAATCAGTTGAAAGAGGAGATCAAGTTCTGTTAGTGCTACCTATGTAATTTGAGACTTGCTTAATTTCATGAATTATGGTTATATTATGATTGGCAACTGAAATTTGGTCTATTTTCCATTGAAGGATCTGATTAAACACAAATGATTGTTCGTATTCGCTGTGTTTGAGAATTTGGGGTTCGATAATTGGTGCTATGAAAATATCAATCAACCTATATTGAAGGATGCTCTGCTTTTATTGAAAAGTGAAAAGAAGATACAAAAGGATGTGGTCAATTAATCTCTTCGTGAACAAAGTTCTAAAAGCGGTTGAAGAAAATCTTGATGAGTCTGCCAAAAATCGCTTTAATTTTGTCGATTCCTATGCTATCCAGCAGTCATCAAGCAAAGACCAGAGAACTTCAGCTTCATCCCACTTTATTGAGGTAGTCTTGCATTCCCATATCTATGTCATTGACTTGCTATCTTTCTTAGTATATTCTGCTATTAGATTATATTTTTTCTATATTAAAATTCAATTTTGTTTTGATATCTTCCTATAATTTGGATTATGTGTCTTGACGCTAGGTGCCTCACATAAATCAGCATAACACATGGGATTGTGGTCTTGCTTGCATTCTTATGGTTTTACGAGCTCTTGGTGTTTATGAAGGTTCTATTCAAGAACTAGTGGATCTTTGTTGTACTACGAGGTACCTTTGTTTAATTAAAGTTGGACGCCATAATCATTTTTATATTCTGTCCAGTTCTTCTCGATATGCTTTACTTATATCAGCTATTTAAGTTGGACGAAAATTCAGTTACCTTAACATATGGTTATATGACAATCAGTTCCTTTGTGCTAGCAAAGTAAGCTAAGTAGTATATGTCAGTTACCATTGTTATTGTCTTCTCAACACTTTAAAATCTTATTTTCTTATACCTAATTTTCTTAGAAAAGGAATTAGTACAAGCAAGTTTTCGTGTGGGCATGGCTGAAGCTGGGAAATGTACTATATCCATAAGCTAGAGCAAATTGGCCAGGCAGTGTGACACTAAGCAGGGGTCTAGGGGTGCCTTTTTATTTTCATTGTCCCACTGTGATAATGTCTTGTAAGCAACTTCCCGGCAAGTTTTTTTGCCTTCTCTATTACTCATTATACCACCTAGTAATGAGCAGTGATGTGTATTTCTTCTACTGTCATGCTATAAAATGGATAGATCTCGACTTATTTTTCTGATCATATTATATTTCTGTTTTCAGCATATGGACTGTTGATTTAGCGTATTTGCTGCAGAAGTTTTCTGTAAGCTTTACGTATTGCACAGTTACATTAGGAGCCAATCCAGATTTTTCTGTTGAGACTTATTACAAGGTAGCATTCATTCTAACCAGAAACTGATCCATAGCTTGCATGTCCTATTAACAATTAACTTGTTTTCTGAGTCTTTTTTAATATCAACGGCATCATTTTGTAGGACCAACTGCCTAATGATCTTTTAAGAGTCAATATGCTCTTCCGGGAAGCTCGTGAAGCTGGAATCAGTATAGAGGTATAATTTTCTCAATAATTTGATAATGTCTTCTTATATTCATTGTGACACTGGCTATAGGATATACACGCATTAGCCTCTATAAACCATTTTCTCCAGTCCATACTTGCAATTTCTGAACATGCTAAGTATGTTATTGTTTCTTTCAGTATGACACTAATTTTTAAATTATACGATATGCATAAGAATTGGGGTGATTTCTTGTGGAATTTTGGTTAGGCAATGATTACATATCACATAAGCAACTTTGAGCAGTGTCTTGAATCATTTTACATTGAATTATAGAGTTATTCCCACATAAGTTACTCATCTATGTTAACTTGTTGAGTAATCTATTTCTGTTATTTATATTTTCCTCTCTTTTTCACCTGTCATTCTATTTACGACACAAATGCTCAAATTTTTGCAGTGCAGATCAGTTAGTGCCAAAGAGATTTCTGACTTCATTTTGTCTGGAAAATGTATTGCTATTGCTTTAGTTGATCAACATAAACTAAGGTATCTTGTACTTTCATCTATTAGAATGCATGTTCAACCAGAGTTGGCTATTACTTACTTCATTTTCCACCAAGCAAACCGTTTTTTATGCAGGCCAGTAAAACGTCCTAGTAATTTGTCATATTTTCTAAAAAAAATTCTCGAAACACAAATTCTGAACCGCCAAAAAGAACCTCAAGTATCGATGTAGTCATTTCAATTGAAGATTTGTCAGTAATCAGTAATACTTATTGTTCTTTTCCATCTTATACTTCATTATTTATGCATGCAGCCGTAATATTCTTCGAATCTAAACTTTTATGGATTATAAGTTTCTCTTTTTTATTGTCATAGTCAGTCTCAGCTCGAGAATGTTTGTGTCTTCGACTACTATGATGGCTACCCTGGCTACACCGGTAAGAATGCGCGTTTTAGGTTCACTAAAAGTAACGAAGCGAGCAGAATTCACACCATATTTTCATCTCCTTGATAGCAAGTTAGCAATTATGATAATATTCTTCATCATGGCTTTTGCCCGTTATATTTTCTCAATGTTCGACTTATACTATCACCCCTGCAGGTCACTACGTGGTTATTTGTGGCTACGATGCTGCTACAGATGAGTTTGAGATTCGAGATCCTGCCAGCTCAAGGTTTTTAATGTTTCTTGCATTTTTTCAAACTTAGCTTGTCGGTTGATTCCATCAAAAACTTGGGAATCAAACTGCATTTCTAGTCATAATCTCCTTTGTAATTACTGTACTGTACATAATCGATGTTGTAATCCATGAAGCACTAATTATGAAGCCTTCTTTTTCGCAGGAAACACGAGAGGATTCCTTCATGGTGCTTGGAACAAGCTCACAAATCCTTTGGCACTGATGAGGATTTTCTTCTGGTGAGTTCATAATATACCAACTCATATCATTCATTCCTTTGCTCGTGGATTATGTGTTGATTATCGTAATGAAATTGAATAAAGTCATTAACATCAACATATGGAGTTGTTGAAGGAAAATACTTTACTCAGCATATATGCACTTGTGATGTTGGCCAATCTTGCAGATATCTCTTGAGAAGGGAGAAGATCAAGCCAACCCTTTAGGGTTCTTATCCGTGTAACATCGATTTCTCGAGACGGGACGCAGCAGATTCGCCAAAATGTTGTTTGAACCATTCTTGGAGTGATTACTAGTTCACTTTCGTCTCCGGCATGGCGGATTTTGAGCTTGGGGCGTAAATTGTTTGATTGATCTGAATTTACTGTTTTGCCCTTCTTAATTGCAGATTCAGTATCTCATCTTACATGTTATGCTTTTCCTTTCAACTGCACATAGCTGTGTATATTTACCTTCTCTCCCCCTAATACTTGTTAAATCATGTTACATTTTCTTCTTACTCCATGTAATGTAGATATTGTAAAAAATATCACCACTTTTCTTAGTTTATTTGGTTGATGAGTTCTTGATGTTTTGGTCATAATTTTGCCTAATCCAGTAAGGATTGAATTGGGATGGGTGTAAATAAATAAATAATTTTGTGGATAGTGGAAGACAGACAAATACTAAAATAAAGCTGTCTTTTTTATTAAGAAATTCCGACATAATGCTTCTCTTTTGTCTAGAATCTATGAAGACATGTCCCTCCACACACAGACCCCAATATTCTGCATAATAATTAATTTCACTAACTTATGTTGTAATATAGTGGAGAAAAAATCATAATCTCATATGCATGCCTCCTCAACCCTTGTACCTAAAAAGTAAATAAAGGAAGATAAATTTATATAAGTGTAGTTTCTTAGTAATTTGTTGAGTATGTGGAGTATGATGTTTCTCGAAATAATTTAAGATCTCTACGTGTATGGATCTTAATTAAGTAAAGAGGAATATGATTTCAATAAGATCGTGCATGGATGTAGATGAAGTGCGGTCCGGGGATCCAATACCAACCCAAAGTTTTAAAACATTATGTATCTTACTCTCTAAAAAGAATTATATATTCGCATTTTTAAAATTAGAAATTTTAATTTTCACTCGATTTTATACCTTTATCGCATAGGTCATTCACCGAATTACGTAAGATCATTTCTTTTCAGTTCCTTTTCACCGCTTATTCTTATGATTGCTCGTGTGTGCCATACAATTCTTAATGCAATTAAAATAATTATTTCCCATGTTTTAGCATGTTATGTAATGTAATAATCATGTGGATGCATGATGGGAATGCAATCAGTTAGCAAATGAGACAGAATTTTAAATTATAAACTATAATACATTGGATAAAATACACTTTTGCAATGGAATCACATAAATCATATAGCATATGATTAAGACAACCTCAAATGGGGCGAGTATTTTTTTTAATGTTCCATCATTCATGTGATGTTCAGAGAACATAACTTCAGGATAAGTATTCTGTTAAACTCTTTTGGTCTAACTGCAACTTGTACACTTTGTCTCACATTTTGCTGCTACCACTTCTATTTATTCCCAATCCATCCCAAAATTATGCACTTAAAAGCCTTTTATAAGATCCCAACAACAATTTAATTTAAAATACAATAAAATTCGAACTTATAACATTTCAGTTGTGGACTTATTTATCTTTCGTTGATGAGTTGTTTTGTGGGCAGATTCAAGAGGCATGCAGATTGTCTCTTTAAATCGTACATAATTTCAATTTTTGTGTACATTTTTTTAGAAAAAAATGTTTCAATCCTCTTAAAGTAGTGGGGCTAGTGTAATAAATTGGAAGAATTTAGCATGCACATTCATTATATCCTCATTTAATTTCATTAATGATGTTCACTATTTCATAATGAAATTGTATGCTATTACTTTGTTCTAATTTGCAATTTTTGGATGTAATTACTTTATCTTGGATACTTAGCTACATTAATTACTAAGATTGTTTTGTATGAGTTAATTTTAAGAATTTTCTTGAAGGTTTTTAATGATGTTTTTTTTGTATAAATCTTATCGGAAGTAATCATTTCATCTTTGGATTATTATTATTATTATTATTATTATTATTATTATTATTATTATTTTTATTTTTATTTTTATTTTTATTATCATTATTATCATCATCAATGTGGAATGAAATTATGGGAGGATTGTTGGAATAATATATATTGGTAGTTTTGGTCATTATGGTGTTGAGTTGCTACAAAGAATAAGGTGAGTGTAAAGTGCACCGATTCATAATTAGTTGCATAATTGTATATCTACTTTTTGGTGCAATTCTTATACGTGGCAATAACACTTCAATATTTCTAATATTATAATATGAAATCAAGAATATGTATGTTGACCTTTTTGAGGTGCTTTTATTGACTTCAAAAACATTAAGGTATTTACATATTTTTAGTTATTCAAAACTATAAAATTAGTAAAAACTGGGAGGAAAATAGAAGAATGGCCCAATATCATATCTTATCTACAAACCAGTGGTAGACGGATGACTTGAAATGGTCCAACTTCGAATTTCAAATATTTTTCCCTCCAAAATTTTCATCTTCAAAAGATTCTTAGCTGCACAAGGATCTTGGCTACATGACAACAAATATTTATGTATTGCGTGGTACGAATCCAAAGTTATGATTCATGGAAACTACTCCCTCTATCCCATTAATAATGATAACTAATTGAGTTGTCTCAATAATACCGTCTTATTTTCAAAAAAGAAAATAAAATAATACTATAAATCACAAAAAGCCATTTGGACTCACATCATTTACATACAAAAGTCAAGCTTCTTAAACTTCGTGGCGAAACTCTACATGACAATACTAATGGGACGGAGGGAGTATATTTTACGAATCCAAATTTATGATTTTCATTTGCTCTAGCCTGCAAACAAAACATGAAAGTTCAGCTTTCCTAGGCTAACCATGTGACAGACTCACACATTGGTAACATGACAATCAATATTTATGTATCTCCAAATTTAAGGTTGAATCCAAATTTATGATTCATGGAAAGAAGTGTAAATTTTAGGAATCCAAATTTATGGTTCTCATTTGTTCTAGCCTGCAAACAATACAAGAGAGTTCAACCATGTTAGGCTAAACATAGATGGTGCTCTAGCCTGCAAATGTATCTCCAAATTTAAGACTGAATCCAAATTTATGGTTAATGGAAAGACGTATATTTTTTTTGGATGACGAGGGTAACCCGCAACCACTATCCTCAGCCGCTATCGAAGTACGCACTGGGTAAATCTCGCTCCTGTGCTCTAGCCTGCAAACAACACAGAAGATTTCAACCATCCTAGGCTAATGACAGACTCACACATAGCGGTCTTTGTGGATTTTGAACCCATGACCTTTCGGCCACATGCTACCCACCTTAACCGCTATGTCATCCCAAAAAGACAAGGAAAAAGTATATTAATCATAATTTTGGAGGGTTAAGTATTTAATTTTAGAGGGTAATATAGTAATTTGTCAAATATTATAGATAAATTTGGGATGGTAATCCCCTATTCGCCACTGTGGATGCTGGATGTGAATTTAGTAGGGAAGAAAAGACAAATCTTGAGATTTGAGCAACAAAATAGAAAACCATAATTGACATTTGAAACAGTTCTGCACCATTAAATAATACTTCATTCATTTCATTAAAAGCTTCATCTTTCTTTTTCGATACGGAAATTAAAAAATTTTATTTAAATTTACATATTTTATGAATTTTAATTATATTAAGAAATTAACACAGTTTTCGAAAAATAGTTGGTGAGAATGAATGAGAATTTATTCAAATTTTATTAAATCATAGTTGAGGCAATTGATTTTATCTTTCGATTTTTTAAGTTGTAATTAAATAAATAATCTAACGTTTTAAAAAAAGTTAAAAATCATAATTTTTTGAGTTCGAAGTGGAGTGGAATCGTGTGAAAAATAAACTTTTGGAGATAATGTGTATAAGAATGTAGGATGAGTAGTGGGTAATGAGGTCCACCTCATTTTTGAATGTAGAATTAATATTGTCATTTTTGGAAAATGATCACTTATATTGGGACAGTCTAATCCGAAAAGGTGGACGTTTTTAATAAGACGGAAGGAGTAGTTCGGACCCTCTCTACACAATTTTGTTTTTTGTTGGTACCATTCTAACATTTTAAATAGTAAGCACCTATGTGTTTAAAATTGAAAAAACAGTAGTTACACACGAGATTGTGAAATAAAAGATGTTGTGGGACCAAATAGGGCTACGAAAAATAACAAAAACTCCATTCATCAATGGTATAAATTTTAAAGGCAAAAACTTGTGTGCACCATGTTGCACATGCAACATGATCCAATTACCCAATTTTGACCCCCTTTGACCCGTATTTGACCCGTTGACTCGCTTTGACCCGTGTTGACCCGTGATGTCAGCATGACATCATTAATCATTTTTTAATTTTTTTATATAATTTTTTATTATTTTAAAAAAAAATTATATTTTTTTCTCTTTATTTTAAGGACGGGCGTGTCACTCTTTGTATACGGAAGTGTCAATAGTAAGAAACAAAAGTGTCAATCGCAACAAACAATTTTTTTAAAAATTGTAAAAAAAAATTCCTTTTTTTAACGTTTTTCCCATTTATTTTAAGGACGGACGTGTCACTCTTTGCATACAAAAGTATCAATTGTAACAAACAAAAGTGTCAATCATAACAAATAAATTTTTTTTATTTTTTTTCGTTTTTTTGATAAGTAAGGCATGTCATTTGTAATGAATAAATGTGTCATTTATTTTTTATCCAAAGTGTCAATCATAACAAACAAAAATATCATTTGTATTTGAATAAAGTATCATTTATTGACTATCAATTATTTTTGAAAAAAGTGCGATTTGTTTTGAAAAAAAATGTCATTTGTTTATAAAAAAAATATCAATTGTCTATGATATTTGTATCAATCATGACAAAAGAACGTGTCAATGATGAGCAGAGTGTTTGTTTAGGCCATAATTCATAATAAATAGTAGTCAATTGTCTATGTACGTGTCAATCACGATAAAAGAACGCGTCAATGATGAATAGAGTGTTTGTTTAAGTCATAATTCACAGTAGAGAGCAGAGTGTCAATTGTATCTGTTGTGCGTGTCAAACATGACAAAAGAACGTGTCAATGATGAGCATAGTGTCTATTTAAGCCATAATTCACAATAGAGAGCAAAGTGTGGATTGTCTTTGTTATGTGTGTCAATCGTGACAAAAGAACTTGTCAGCAGAATGTCTATTTAAACCATAATTTACAGTAGAAAGCAGAGTGTCAATTGTTTATGTTATTTGTGTCAATTATGACAAAAGAAAGTGTCAATGATGACTAGAGTGTCAGTTTAAGCCATAATTCACAATAAAGAGCAGAGTGTCAATTGTCTCCATTGTGCGTGCCAATCACGATAAAAGAACATGTCAATGATGAGCAGAGTGTCTGTTTAATCATAGTAGATAAGAGTGGAACAACATATTTAATAGTTGCCTCTATTCATAAGAAAATCACATAATTTCCTTCTCACTCTCAAATCAATAGACAATAATACGATTAAAAAGTACGATAAAAGAAGAAATATAATGCTCTAGCCCTTACAACCTCTAAGTTAAGCACTCAACTGTAACTAGGAACTTTTGTGATCAAACCTAAGCGTGTAAAACCAACAGACGAATGACATCTAAATTTTGTTTCAAATAATAAATTAAATAGTCCACATCAAAATTGGAAGAACCAAAAAATTAGGGAATCAACGAATCGTAAATAAATAACGAATTGATCAAATGCCAGACAAACACCACTATCATCAAATCAATAAACTAGCACAACCAATCATCCGCTCCACCAAGAACACTGAACTTGAGAATTACAATTTCAAAAACTTAAGAAGCAAATTCAAGCAATTGCAGAAATTGATTTTGGCGAAGCACTAACCCGACGGCGGCGACGTTTTGCGGTTGAATATTGACGAGTTCTTCAGATCTGTAGGTGCATCTATTTTTCGGAGAGAGAAACGCGCGCGCGCGAGAGAGAGAGAGAGAGAGAGAGAGAGAGAGAGAGAGAGAGAGATGACGGTGAAAGAGGTGAGAGAGGAGACGACAGTGAAAAAGGGGAGAGAGGAGACAACAGTGAAAGAGGGGGAGAGAGAGAGAAAGGACGGGGGGAGAGAGCGGAGGCGGATCTAGAGGATGGCACAGAGGTGGATCCAGCCATCGGAGCAATAGAGGCGCAAGAAGCAACGACGACGGAGACGGAGAGGAGTGACGACGGCGGAGACATGGAGGATGGTGGAGAGAGAGAGAGAGAGAGAGAGAGAGAGAGTGGAGAAAGAGAGAGAGAGGGGGCAGAGGAGAAAGAGAGAGAGAGAAAGTGGGTAGTTGGGAGGGGAGAAGATGGGAAGAGAGAGGGAGTGTAATTCAATAAAAAAAAATTAAATATTGAACCGGGTCAAATTCGGGTCAAAATTGGGCAACATACAATATGATGCACTCTAGTTCATCTCAATTTTAAAATATAATCGGATGTGCATAACATTATAAATTTAAAATTATACTCCCTAAAATTGCGTCATAATTATGGAACAATTCTTGCACCAAAATTTATAGGCACGATTTTTAATGAGATTTGTTGGTTGTGTATAAAGATGTGGACAATGAAATAAAGTATTTGTAATAAATTACTACTCCCTCCGTCCCATTGGAAGCGTCTTGTTTCCAATGGGTAGGGATGTTAAGAAAATGTTAATGTGTGGTGTATATTGTTTGACTTTTGGATAGTTAAATATTGTCCACATATTCTTGCCTTTTTTAGAAACAAGACGCTTCCAATTGGACGCCCAAAATGGAAAACAAGACACTTCCAATGGGACGGAGAGAGTACTATTTTTGAAAAGGGATCAACAATTCCGAGACAACACGAAAAGGAATGTGAAGCAAAAATTGTTGGACGGATGGAGTATATTTTTTATGATGCAAACTTTAGTAATCCCTCCGTCCCACTATTTTTGTTAGTTGTGTTTGACGCGAAGTTTAAAAAAATGGGTGGAGGTATGGTAAAATGAGTGAAAAGTGTGTTAAGTGGTAGGGTCTCTGTTTAGATTGATTGTGGCCCTTAGGTTAATTTTCTTTTTCGAATGAAGACAATAATAACGAGACAACTAAAAAGTAGACTAAAGCAAGTTTGTGGAGTATATGATATATGATAGGATAAAAAGAATTTTGATGTACCGTAACCCCTGCCCCTACTGTTAATCAATGACTCCATAACATTTCTTGGTTTCCCTCCATAAAATTGTTTGAAATCATTGTAACTGTGTGAATTACTCCCTCTGTTCAATAATGTCTCATTTATTTTCCGCACGCATATTGTCATAATTTTTATATACTCCTTCTGTCCCATTAGTAAGGTTCTGATTCTTTTGGATACATGGATTAAGAAAGTGGTATTTTATGGTGTATATTGTTTGATTTTTGGGTAAATAATTTTTGTCCATTCACTACTTTTTTTTGGAAACATGACATTTGTAATTGGACTACCTAATTTGAAATATTCCTTCTGTCCCATTAATATTGTCTTGGGTCGTTCTAATAATATTGTCATGTTTCTCTTAATGGCAAAAAAAACACTTTATATTTAAAAATGAGGTGGACCCCTCACTACTCTCTACCATTATTAACTCAAAAAATTTTGATTTTTAACTTTTTGGAAACTTTAATTTATTTATTTAATTACAATTTGAAAAAAGATTGAAAAAAATTTAATTGCATCAATTATGTCTTAATAAAATTTGGAAGAATTATCATTAATTCTCACCAACCATTTCTTGAAAACTGTGTTAATTTCTTTATACAATTAAAATATATAGAATGTACAACTAAATCAATTTTCTTAGTTTTCGTGTTGAAAAAAAACGAGACAATACTAACAGGACAAATGAAGTATAAGACATTACTAATGGGAATGACTGAGTATTACTCCCTCCGTCCCATTGGAAGCGTCTTGTTTTCCATTTTGGGCGTCCCATTAGAAACGTCTTGTTTCTAAAAAAGGCAAGAATATGTGGACAAGATTTAACTATCCAAAAGTCAAACAATATACACCACACATTATCATTTTATTAACATCCGTGCCCATTGGAAACAAGACGCTTCCAATGGGACGGAGGGAGTATTTTTTTTCCTTAAAAAAATATTAAAGTCAAATATGATACTCCCTCTGTCTCGTATGTCTTGTCTTATTTTTTTTCGATACGAAAATTCAGAAGAGTGATTGATTGTTTATAGAGATATAGGTTCATAAATAAAAAGTGAATTTGTGAAATTATTTTTAATTTTAAAAAAATAATTATAATGAATAATGATTGTAATAGTATATGAAACATAAGAGGACGAATTGGAAATTTGGAATGAAGTATATAAAGCTTAAAATTGAATGGAAAGCTACTTGTCTAGCGCTCATCTCCCCAAATTGAAAGCGACGCGATAGAATAGACACACAGATTTATTTGCGCGGGAAAATTGGAACGTCTCTTTCAAGCAACAGAGAGAGAAATTAAGGAATAGGAAGCAGCAATCGCCAATCCCCATCGACGATAAACAAATCGCCCAACCAAATCGACGCCCCGCGCTGCGCTCTTCACGGACCAATCGTCAATCCCCTCAGCCTTTGGGGTTATTTATCCATGAGTTTTATGGCTTAAAAGTTCGGATTAAATACATCAAATCCCATAAATTAATATAGTTTTCTGAATTTTGCCCGATCTACCCTGCCCCTTATTGATTTTGTTCATTTTGCCTCTTGAAATGCATAACTTGTCCCTAAATTATTTAATTTGTTGCAGAAGTAGAAGATTAAAGTTTCAGCGAAAAATTCCAAGGATATTATTTAGAATTATCACAAAATTAATTTTTTATGGGTAAATCGTACAAAACTAACAAAAAAGAACATGACATTACCCCTGTATTTGCACGTAAGACCATAAATTTTGCCAAAAATTTACATTTCTACAACAACCTAGATAGTTCATGAGTAAAATGCATATTTTTATAGTTAAGAAGATAATATACATTTTTTTTAATTTAGGGGCAAACCATAGAACATTAATAATTTAGAAGGTTTAATGTATTTAACATTAAAAGCTTTAACCTATCAACTATTAATTTTGTGCAATTATTGATCTTAAACTGTAAAAATGTGCAATTTGCCCAAAAACTATTAGTTTTATACGATATCTAACCTAAATTTTAAAAATGTGCAATTTTCCCCTCTCATCTCCTAAACTATCTAATTTGTTGTAAATAATAAAATTTGGACAAATTTTTTCATCCTCATGCTTAAGGTTATAGGTAATTTCCATTTGGCAAAATTGCACAAAACTAATTATTCAGAATGTATTTTTCCATAATTTTGTACGTGTGATCGGAAATTTTAATCCCTGCAAATTACACTTTTTCCTCTCTGCAATCAATTATAGAATTCAAAGGTAAATAACACATTTTCATAATTTAGTGAGAAAACCCCCCAAGATAATATTACAAGAGATTTAAATTTTGCATCCCTTTGGTATTCGGACATAAATTTGGTAACTCCAATTTTTAATTTATATATATTGAAACATTGCACAAAAGGACTACATTATGATGTAATTACAATTATGGATTATTATAGTAAAATAAAATTAGGGCAAGAAGTAAACGGTAGTATTATACTAATATACCCATCTACACTATATCAAATACAAAATTACCCAATTTTATAAAAACTATCCACTATATACCCAAATTTACTAAAATACCCTCACTTTTTCAATTCTCTCACCTAAAAGTGTCAGAACATGATCGGACCATGTCGGATGTGTCCGACCGGTCAGACATGACCGATCAATTGGATCGGCACAAACAAATCGTTGCCGACCATGCATCGGCACAAATTTTTTATGTGCCGATCCATCGGCATGTGCCTATCCATCGGCACCTAAAAGTATTTTTTTTTTTTTGTGATCGGCACTATGATCGGCACCGACCGACCATGCTCGGTCATGTCCGACCGATCGGACCGTGATCGGGCCTTTTGTTCACCGTGATCTGACCATCCCATAGTAGGGATATTTTCGTCTTCTTGAGTATATAGTGTAGTTAAATATAAGAATTGAGTATAAATGTTTTTGTCTTTTCCCAAATGGACATTTCGCCGCCGGACTCAAGTAAACGATGTAGGGTGAATGTAGAGGCAGTGATGCATATGATTGGCCACCTAATTAGAACAGCCCAAATTCACCAACTTTTGCCAAACATGTCCTTGCTCGCCGCAATTAGAGGGACGACAATCATGCATGTCCGAGAGACCAAAATTGTAATCTGGTCGATTTATTAATTACCCTACTTAATTAATTGACCCTACTAATGATTCTTGGATGTTTTCTCTATCATTGGGTTTGACTTTTTTCAATGGTCCACCAACAAATTTGTAAATTTCTTTTGAAAAGTGCTCTGATTTTTTTTTAATTTTATTTATTAAAAATAAAATCTCGATTTTTGCTTAGTTGTATTTTCTCAACTCTTAAATCGAAAACCACATTTTATTTACAATACAGAAAACACAACAAAGATAAAAGATTTGATGCATAAATAGTGAATATGTTGTACACATGAATTACAAAATTTTAACTAAGTTAGATGCTATATATATAAGATTGTTTGATTACTATCTCATATGAAATAAATATTATATTTTTAAAAATATGTATATCTATAACAAAGACAAAAAAAACACAATTTATTAGTACGTTTAGGGTGTGTTTATGAATATATTATAAACAATTCTTAATTTTTATTTAAAGTCCATAATAACTACTTTTAAGTAATTTGAACCGAATAAATCAAATCAATTCTTTCTATTCGGTTATGGGTTTATTTATTTATTTTAATTAAAGTTCAGACAGTTGGTTACAAAATCAAATCGACTATTGCCGTTTGTTTTCTCTCATTTAGTTTGAAGAGTAAATGGAGGGAAGAGAGGAAAAAAAATATCTAACCTATTCAAAAATCTTCTTTTTCTCCAAATATAAATAGAAAATGAAGAGGAAGAAATATTTAAAATAAATAATTATTTTAGCTTTAATAATGTGTCTCCTTTTTATTTATTTAAATAATTATTTTATCTTTTCATATCATTTGTATTATTATTTATTTCTTTTTTTCCTTTTTACCAAACAATATACCAAATACCTCTCCTTCTCTAGAATTTCATTTTCCTTTCTTTCTTCTCATTATATTCTCCTAACCAAACAAAGGTCAATGAATTGTAAATTTAACTTTATTATCGAATTATCTTTTATGTTGGGAAACTATGTGTTTATTATTTTAAATAGGATTACGAATTTTCTTAATTCATAAAAATTAATTAAAATCTGAAAAGCAAGTGGAGCACAAGTGTGACAAATGTCTTGAAGAACAAGTGCCACTATTCAATTTTACTGCATGAATTAAGGATTCTTGTGACCTTGTCACACACACACACACACCTACACTAAATTAATTTTAAATTTTCTTCTCGAATTCCAATTTTTTTAAACAAATAAATATAGTATAATAAATCCGAAATCCAAAAGCAACAGCAAACCCATTTGATTTTTAAAATTCCTATTTCATTTTGTCCAAAAATAGCCCTGTAAGCTTAATAAAAGCTACTCCATTGTCTACTCGTCTTCCTCAACATTCTTCCCCCTTTTTCTCTCTCTAAGATTTCTCTCTCTCTCTAAGGTGGGACCCTCTGTTCACAAAATACTCATTTCCTTTTACCGCTCATTATTATATCTTCTTCGAGCAGCAACCTACTAAAAACACTCTACACTTCACTCCCTATCTCTCTCTCTCTCTAAAAAACGCCATGGCAGCTGATAGCGCCGAAGGAGCTGGGTTCTGGCTGCCCTCTGAGTTCTTCGACGATTTTATCATTGACAAAGAGAACATCCGCGAGAACAACGTGACTGAGTCAGACTCAACCGAGTTCCGATTCCCGACCGATTTTCCGTACGATTTCACCACTAAAAGAGATGAACTCCTCGAGGTATGCATAGACTCTCTCTCTCTCTCTCTCTCTCTCTCTCTCTCTCTCTCTCTCTCTCATATTCTCGAGCTTCTCTGAAATTTTCTCTCTCCCATTTTAATGGTCTCTCTATTACCTTCCATTTTCTCAAACTTCTCTGCAATTTTCTCACTTTCCATTTCAATTTATCTCAGATTTCTCAGAAGCGGTGGGTGACGTCTATGTCGACATCGCCGCAATCGACGCTTTCTCAAATCGGCGGCGGCTCGTCTAACGGCAGCCCTAACGGCTACCCCTCACCCCCAACAACGCCCAAACACGACGCCGTCGGAGACCTAATTTACCACGCCGCGGGCCAAGTCGCGAGGATGAAGATCCATAACGGCGACGTCGCTGGGCCCACCAAACACAAGGGACCCATGGCCCCACCCCCGGCCAAAACCCCCGATCCCTCTATTATCCGCAACATTTATGTACGAATTTTATCCCTAAATTTGTTATTTAATTTCTTTCTCTTTGAATTTGCATGAATTTTTTAATTAATTTCATTTTGTCTTTTGTTTGCAGTTGCAGCAGCAAATGATGAAGCAGCAGAAGCTACAAGGCCGTGAGATGTGGCAGCAACTGTATGCATGTCCTATTCAGCAGAACCCGACCCGTGTAGTCGGCTCCGGTGGAAGAGCAGCCCTCTACGGCGGCGCCGTTAAGAGGGGTTGTGCCGGAACTGGAGTGTTTTTACCGCGGCGGTATGGGAATAATGACTGCAACGCCTTTTCTTCCGATTCTCGCAAGAGGACAGGTATAATATTTGCATTTTTAGCTCATTTTCATTAACTCTGTTTTCTTGTTCTTGAAATTATTTGAATTTCTTCTTAATTGAAACATAATCTTATCTTAAATTTTTATCCCATCGCTTAAATCTGGAAGTACATTAATTTGTTTTTTAGAATACACGTGGCTATGATTTGGACTGTTACATTATATGAAATGGAATGTTGAACAGAGGATGAGAAATTGATTGTGTGTTAGAAGTCCCTATTTATGTCCGCCTTGGTATTGCTCGTGTTTTCCTATAAGACCCTTTTATGTCGGCCCAAGTTGAGCATATGTTATATCCGTGGCTTCACATGTAAAAGTTGATGTTCATACCGATCTACACTAAACATACCGATTACACGAAACCCCTTCTTGTAGTTCCTATTTGTGTTCCAATTGACTTAAGTGCGGCCTTGTTTTCTTTTTAAAATTTTATCTTTAGTTTCTTGATTTAAGAGCGTTGAATAAGGAGGAAATACTACTTGAGGAAAGAATAATGGGTTTGGACCGATAGGTGGACTCAGTTCTGTCTCTATCACTGCAAAGTATGTAGCTAGTAGAATGGGGCCCGAATTTGACCATTTTTCTTTTTTCAATTTCTAGGTTTTGGAGCCAATTCTTTTCGACTTTTGACCTATGTTATCAAACCCGGCCCGGTCATTGATTTGGAAAAATTAATTTTAATGGTTCAACCGGTCGAACCGATCGAACCGGTGGGTCAACCTGATCTAACATAATAATATATTAAATATCTTTTAATAATACTTATAAATATTATAAATAACTTAAACACTAGAAGATTACTAATATTGCTTATTGAAATAATTATTTACCTTTATTCAAAGGCTTCAGCCTTAAAGATAAGATTCAATTTGTAGAAGAAAATGCTCTAAGGCTCGATGGGAGAAACTCATAAACTGAGAAAGAGGAGCAGCTTAGCAGAAGCAGAGCTCGATGGAACCATCGGGATTCACTGCTCAGGCTCACGGCGAAGCCATCCAAGTTGATGGGATTTGGCAATTTGGGCGAAATTGGAAGAGAGAACGAGAGAAATCAGATTCAGATATAATGGATTAAATCATTAAATTATATATATATTTTTAATGTTACCGAGTCAATTGGGTACCGGGTGCCGGTTCGACCGGCCGGTTCTTCCGAGTCACACCGGGTCAAAGGGAAAAATGGGGTTTTGATTGGCCTGGCTCGGATTTTTCACCGAGTCACAATTGAACCGGGCCAACCGGCCGGGCTGGGCCGGGTTTGATAACACAGCTTTTGACTAGTAGTAACATATTTCAAAATAATTCAAATTCATGCTTCTTCTCCTCACATGAATTACTATTACACTTCATAATCTGTCTCCCATTTGTCATTACACAGGTTTAGTAGTAAATCAAGCATGCTTTATATGATCTTGTAATTAGATATTATACTTCAAGAATATCACCCATTTGTTCGTGTTGGGAAATGGCCTAATTGTTCTCAAATTCAGGTTATTCAGCTCCAGTCATTAACAGAAATGTGCATGCCATGAACAAGAACTTTGACAACATGAATGGCTTTCCTCAATCTCAATCGCATTATCAACCCAAGTTAGGCCGGTGTTTCGTCTCAGAATACGGTATGTACTCGAAAAAAATCTTGATTACATGTTACACAAATACGCACCCCTTTTTCTTATTTTCTCCTTACATTTGGCAATTTTTGTGATTAGATATCTTGATGGCTCGGAGGAATGCATTGTTGTTGCAACATCAACGGAGCTTACTCCTTGAGGGTTCGACCCAAATTAACCGTGGTGTGTACCTCCCTCAAGAATGGACCTATTGACGAAGGTTGGTTCATGTGGGCATGATGTTTTCCCCCTTTTCGGACGGTAGAAGGAAAACATGGTAGAAGCATATGATGTTTGCTTCGTTCTGTTTTTTTTTTTGGATGTTTTACTAGTCATATTTGATGAAGTGTGTAGTTAGGGAGGAAGGGTAATAAGATTCTTGGGATTGAATCTTTCTTTGGGTAGGATGTTTTGTAAATCAAGAAAACTAGCTTATTTTGACTGTAATGTTATGAAGAAATAAGGCTAGGTTTGTGTTTGGGTTGTTTTGGACATGTTTTTTAAGCTTTAAGAGGAAGCCACGTATGCCCCTTTTGATCTTATCAATTGATGAAGCATAAATGTAATAAAGATGGTATTTTTATTAATGACAGGGAATGTCTACCGCAACTATGAAGTACTTTCTCTGTTTCATATGAAACGTTTTGTATTTTATTTCGGGTTGTCCTACACAAATGTTCTGTTTTCTAAAAAGAAAATAAATCTCTCACAAAAAGTTATTTTTTGTGGGTTCCATTCACACCACTATCTTTCCTAACACACAAAAGTTAACCGCATAAATTATCGTGCCGAAAAGAAATCAGGCATTTCAAATGGAACGGAGGGAGTAATTTTTTTGGTTTAGTAGTCTGCACACAACATCAAAGATAAATTCTTGATATAAATTGAAGCAGCAGTTATAAAAAGGGTAGCTTTGTTTATTAATGTAACATATCTACTTACAATTATTACCTTATTGTGTTGGTGGCTGGTGGATGGTAATGTAATTATAATTCTCTTTACATTTTTGGATGGGTGGTAATAATGGAGTGGCAATAATCATGAATAGTAATTGGGAATGTACGAAGGATTATTGAGTGTAGAATTGAAGTGCAATAATTGATGCTTGGAGTAGGTTTTTATGATATGAATACAGAATTAGGTTTTCTTTGAATGTTGCTACAGTCTTTGATTATTTCATTACGTCTGTTTTTAATTCCATTTTTGGAAATACGCGTGTCGAAACGTTCAATGAATCGGTCCTACTTTGGGTAGGCTAGAAATTTATTTTTTTGTTTTAAAGTTTCAAAAAGTGTAAATTCATTTTTGGGTTTTCAATTCCTGGAAGTATCCGGGTCAAGCCAGTCGTCTGTACAGACCACTCTCAATTTTAAGTCAGGGTTGGATACAGCCCATAAGTAAATCGGATTGTTGAAAATTTCGCTAATCTAGTCCAACTCTTGACGGTGGGCTGAATTTGTCCAAATTGAATTATTTGTTTTTTCCTATATTTTTATAGCTTTATTTCTAATTCTTCTTTTTCTTATGTATGTCACTCCCTATCTCTAAATAAAGTTATCTCCTTTCTTTACGTGACTTAAATTAACGAGAGTTGTTAGTTATGAATGTTATGTGAGTTACATAAAAAAGAAAAAAAACCCTCCGTCCCAACTAGTTTGTCTAGTTTCTTTTCAACACAATTATTTATGCATATTAATTTTATATAATAAGAGTGTATGATCCATATAATTAAAAAATTATTTAGAATTAATTTCTGTAGTAAAAGTGTGAGAACCATCTGAATATTTAATTGTTTAAAATTTATTTGAATTGGTAAAGGTTTAAAATCCATTTCTTTATTTTAAAAGTAGACAAGTAAAATTGAATAATCCAAGAAGAAAATATGAACAAATCAGACAAAATGGAGAGTAATTACTTATTTGTGAAAAGTTTAAATTTTTGGAATGAAATAGATGAATGAGAAAATTTAAAAAAAAGTTAAGACAAAATGAATAAGACTAGTGTTGGGTTATGAGTCAGTAGATGATGTTCAGCTGATTAGCGGTTAAAATAATATTGGGGGAAATCATAGTAGTACTATGGAATTGAAGATCCCAAAACCCAGTTGATATCAGTAGTGTAGTGTCTCGATAGGATTAGATGATGTATATGTTAGACTTTTTGTGATTGATTATCTTTTTTTCTAAGTCCTGTACGGGGTAAAATGTTGGATTGATCTTCTGTCGAAGTTACTTTCCAGAACCCCACGTCATCAGTGTAAGAGCTTGCATTTTTCGAATGACGGTGATCTTTACATTCGATGAAGACAACCCATCAGCTGATCTTTACATTCAGTAGAAGACAACCCATCAGCAGAAGAACATAATGCAAAGCTCAGTACCTTCGCAGTCATCAGCTGACCCACCAAAGCCTTATCAGCTTGTCAGCCGACTAAGTCGAAGAAGACAGAGATTGTCTTGAATCTCAGTATCCAGAGTAAAACGACCCGGTCGTAAAAGTAATTTCGAAGTTCAGCAGAAGATCATACGAGGATGTGGAATAGTCAACTCTGAACAGTGACACATTCTCACCTACCACAAACCTCGACCAATGAGAACCCGACAACGCTTTACCTCGCTTCCGACCAACTAAAGTCTGCTCTCATGTACGGTGTCAGCGCCCGTCTGCAACAATTCGAAAAATATGGCCGTTTTCTTTGGAAGTTTGTGACACGTGGCATCGTCTTCTCCAACGGACATATGCCTGCTCACAACTATAAATAGAGAAGAAAACCGAGCTCCACGCACGGGATTCAGAAGGGAAAACACTCAAGCTCACAAACAACTCTAGCAAGCTTAAAGATCATCCAGCGAAAAACTTGCCTTCATAGAATACCATTAGTTCTTCTCTCTAGAGTTATTTAGATCCCTTCTTCTCTAGCTAAGCTCATTGCAAAATCTATAGCTTAGAAATTTCGAAGGAGTTCACTTTCTGTGAATTGTTCTTATTGTAAGAACTCCTTCTTAGTTGGAGATCATCCCCTCCCTTTCGAACTTAGGTTTGAATTGTAAAGTCGCTAAGGACTATAACTTCGAAGGGTTTGTCCAGTGTACAGATTCCTTGCTGAGGCTTGCTCAGAATAATCAACAAGTTTTCCTGATCTTCAGGACCGTGGACGTAGGATCTTGTGTATCCGAGCCACGTTAAATTGCTTGTGTTATTTACTGTTTTATTGCATTGCATACAACTGATTAAAAATCAAATCTTTGCATAAAACGTTTTTTCAAAGCGCACTAGCCAAAAGACTTTAACTTGCGAAAACACGTTTTCAAACTGAGACGAATATCCGGGCCCTACACACTTATCCGCACAACGTCTCCGACTGAGTTTCAAGTACTGACAAAAGTCAGTAGGAGAGCTCAGTAGTTGACACACTCTGACCCGTGATCGAAGGTTACTATCTTGCACTGTTCATCAGTCGCAACCTACAGCTCAGCTGTCCTTCACGTTCTGAGAAAAGAAACTGTGATCAGGTGTATTCACCCCCCCTCTACACCTGACTATCGTCTCCGGACCAACAACTAGTGATAACTATATGGGTATTGATGGAACCAGTGCCCCATGAAGCTTTGAACATATATTATTTATATAATATTTATAATGATTTGATTAATTGAACTAGTGAGTAGATATATGAATATTTATAATGATTTGATAAATTGATCTAGTGATTTAGATATCTGAACTTTCTCCTTAGGTTAAGGTTCAATTGCCTGAGCTTAATTTCTTGCTTTTTTACTTTCTCTTTTTTTTTTCCTATCTTTTCTTCTCACTCTTGCTCTGGTTCAATTGCCTGAGCTTAATTTCTTGCTTTTTTTACTTTTACTCTTTTTTTTTTCCAATCTTTTCTTCTCACTCTTGTTCTTCTTCTCCCATCAATAGGCTCAAAAATAATTTAAATCTTATCTTTTTATACTTGATAAAAATTTTATTTGATGAATTTCTTTCAATAGACTCAAAAATAATTTAAATCTCTTCTTTTTATTTATACTTAAATAAAAATTTTATTTGATGAATTTCTTTAGAATTAAGAAAAAATAAAAATGCTAAAGTGCAATATAATCTAAGTAAGTAATGTTAAAAGAAAACACAAAACAAAATAGATCATTTTTTCCTAAAATGCATTTTTCTATTGATCCCCCACTAATCTAATTCTCTAACTACGCCGTCACTGGATGAGTCGAAGTGTGTAATATTTATATTTGATATGATTCCTACTTGTGCAGCGCTATCGGTTTGCACTTTTAGCCAATTTGGAACAAGTAAATAAGTAAATAAAAGTTATTCGATGAACAAAGATTTTATTCTCACTCCATATTTCATATTACAATACATGCATTAGACTCGACATTGCACAACAAACACTAATTCATACAAACACTAATTCATACACATGCATATATATATATATATATATATATTATATATAAAATATTATTATAATTACACATATTCTCAACCGGAGATGTCAATAGCCTTCACCTCCGGCTTCTTAACCTCCGCCTTGGGCACGGTGACGGTCAGCACCCCATTCTCCATCGCCGCCTTCACCTCACCGATCTTCGCATTCTCCGGCAGCCGGAATCGCCGCATGAACTTTCCGGAACTCCTCTCCACGCGGTGCCACGTGTCGCTCTTCTCCTCCTTGTCGCGGCTGCGCTCCCCGCTGATCTGGAGGACGTTCCCTTCCTCCACCTCCACCTTCACCTCCTCCTTCTTCAGCCCGGGCACGTCCGCCTTGAACACGTGCGCCTCCGGCGTCTCCTTCCAATCCACGCGGGTGGCGGCGAATTGGGAGGTCTCGTTGCCGGAGCCGCTGATCGGCCAGTCGCGGAATGGGTCCCACAGATCGAGGGAAAATGGATCGCTCCGGCCGCCGAATACTCTGGGAATTAGCGACATTTTTCTGATTTCTTATCGAGACTTTGAATTCAATTGGATTACTGTGAATTGCTGTTGGAGCTTGGTTGAATTGGATAGCGAAACAGGACGGATTTATACGGCAAAAAGTGACAACTTTATTATTAATTTTAAATTGGGGATGAAGATTTGAGCGAATTCGGGAGTTTGAAAGATACTTCCCGAAATCACTAGCTCCTAGGATAACCATTCATATATCGACACGTGTCTGATCGAACCCACTATGTCCCCCACATCTACATTAGGATGTGTTTGTTGAAATTTAATTTTTGAACGTACTCCTACGTTCCCTTATTATTATCCTATTTTCCTAATTGAGTTATCTCACTATTACTATTCTATTTTTTAAAATAATAAAAATTAATTTTAAATAAAAAATAAAATAGACCCATCCTACTTAATAATTATCCCTATATTATCACATTCTTTTTCTAAAAATTTATCTCTTACACAATTTTTATTCCACTCCGAACTCTGAAATTTATAATTTTTAACTTTTTAGAAACTTAAGGTTATTTCAAAGTATAATATGAAAAAAAATAAAATTGGATTGCCTCAACTATACCCTGCAAAAATTTGGATAAATTCTAATTTTTTCTACCAACCATTCCTAAAAAATTATACTCATTTTTTAATACAATTAAAACTCATAAAATACACACTTAATCAAAGTTTCCTAATCTCTGTACCGAAACCAAAGTGGACAGTAATAGCGGGACGGAGAGAGTATTATACAGTGCAAATAAATACTCTCTTCATTCCTGCCGACTTGTGTTGTATTTCTTTTCGGGCCATTCCACCCGACTTCTCTTGTTTCTCCAAAAGAAAAATAATTACTACACAAACTCCAATTTTCTACATACAATCACCTATTCCCTCTTCACACAACCACTACTCACCAAAATATCCGTACCGAAACTAAACAAGACAAGTCGGCAGGGACTGAAGAAGTACTACTACTGATCGATAAAATGCGAAACTAATTATTGACAAAATCGAATGTGAGTGGAAATATAAACCTTTTTATTAAGTAAAAAAAATATTTATATTAAAAATTTATTCGAAATAATACTTTATGAAGAAGAATACAATTTGTATGACGATACTTGAGAAATTGTCAATTTAAAATGTTTTCGTTTTCGAAATGTCTTCACATTTGTGGTTTTTATGTAAATATATTGCTAGTATAGTAATGAATTTCATTATCATCATCTACTGGCTGTAAACCTCTACCACATATTCCCTTATAAGAGGAAGTTCCTCTCCCTCTGGAGGACATTTCTGTAAAATTCGTAGAATATATTCACGGGTTAAGAAATCAGTAAAATTATTTTCTTCCCCTTTTTTATATATAATTTTAAAATTAAATGGGGCTAAATGAACGCCACCTAGCAAACATTTGTTTTGAGACATCATGTTTAAAATCTTTATTAAACATAAATTTTGCAGATTTGCAATAAGTTTTTATAGTAAAATTTTGATTATATAAATCATCTTGAAATTTTAAAAAAACATTTGACTATAGCTAAAATTTCTCTTGTTATAGTAGAATAATTCTTTTGGGAATCATTCCATTTTCTTGAATGGAATCTTACAAGGTAAAGTTTTAACTTTATTTTTAATTTGTTGTGTACTTTTAGTATGCTGTTCAGTCCAAGGATTTGGAGCTTTTTTCAGTCTATCATAAAGTATAGCCGTATCTTTGACAATATATTTGGCAATATCTGTATAATATGGAGAAATATAATTCAAACTTCCTAAAAATCTTTGAAGCTGTGTTTTATCAGTAATTTATCTGGAAATTTTTCAGCAAATTCAATAATTATATTTCATTTTTCTATATTATGTCCTAAAAATCTAACATTTGTTTGAAATAAATTCATTTTTGGCTTAGATATAACTAATCCACTTTGAATAACAATATCTTTAAATATTCTTAAATGTTTAAAATGCTTCTCTAAATCATTAGAGAATACTAAAATATCATCAATATAAACTATAATAAATTCACTATAAAGAGTAAAAATATCGTTCATGATTTTCTGAAATTTTACATTTTTCAATCCAAATGGCATAACATTCCATTCAAATTGACAATTTGAATGGAATACTAATGTAGTCAGAAATTCTTTAACCCCTTTAAAAACTCAAAGTTAATATTTTGTGATAAGGAGTTGCAATACTCCATATGTGGCACAAGAGACAAGGGAGATTTATGTAAAACAGTATCAAAATAGTAACAATACTGAATAACTGAATTTAGAATAGTGGAGCATATATTTCGGGCCAAGGAGTAATTCCTATTAATATCTTTAGGGTATGCAAGCAGCAATATGAACAATCTGACCTTACTGTTGAAGGTTGTTTTATTAGGTGCAGATTTAAGAGATTCTCAGATACACCTTCATGTTCTCTGCAGGGGAATCGCAAGAAGATTCTGGTTTCTTTGGTGCTTCAAATTCACTGTGCAAGTTTGTGTTTTATCATTCTTGATTGAATGCTTATGTTCCCTCTCCGTCTCATTTGAAAACGTATTATTGCGTTTTGTGTTTTCCAATCCTATTGTGTATTTTTGTATGCTCTTCAATTAGTTGCCTGTACTGTCCCAAATTGTCTCAATTACCTTTTCTAAAAGCATCTACTAACCAGCAAGCTAATTAGCTAATATAAATAATTATTCTACCATGCTTCTTGTTGGAAATTGCTTCTTATTAGTTGATGGTATAACTATCAAGTGTAATGACCCGTAAATTTTATGTATTCTGAGATTAATATTTAAGCCTTAAGAGCGAGTCTACTAAATTTTTATATAGAATATAATAAATCTAATAGCGTAATACCCCATCGTCGCATTTTATTAACGTAAGTGTAATGCAGCATATCTCGGAGAATATAAAATACTGTACGGTACATACGCGGCATTATACCTTGGTATAGATTTATGTAGTCATGTTGCATAATATCATTAACTAGTATAAGCTATTTGTATATTATTAAGAGAGGGAGTGTCATTTTGGAACACACGTGTGTAGTAACGTAAAAGTCAACACCTAAGTAGCTTTAGATTACATCATTTACTTAGATATCATTAGATGAGAATCTATATATATATAATATGTTCTTAGTGGGTCACCTTGGTGTACTGCATGCATAGGGAGGGGTTGGTTGTCTTCAAGACTTCAACGTGATTAGGGGAAGACAAGACTAGACTAGGAAAGGATGAAGCATACCGAGGCACACCATCTTTTAAACACGCGTTCAACCTGCAAGGCTGTGTTAGGGAAATCATTTCTACCTAGACAACTAGCTTCTGCAAGGCTGTGTTAGGGAAATCATTTCTACCTAGACAACTAGTTTAGCACCATATTTTCCTTTATAATGGATTCACCTATCGTTGAACCCCCAGAACATCTGGAATCTCCAATCACGTTCACAAATCACCTAGCATTTGGAAGATCTTAGGCATCTCGAAGCAAACTCTAGGTAACCTTATTCACGTTATTGGTAAAGTTGTTGTCTTTGCTCATGGGTATATGGAATTTAATGGATGCATGCTAGAGCTAGGAGGATGGTACGTAGTAGATCACCTATGATATCTCCTTCTTCATGCATGAAATTTTGGTGAACATTTCTTTGTCCTTATTGAACCCGTCGCTTATCTATCTTGAGTGAAATTCTGATATGAGATAGGCATGCATGTTCCCTAAGCTGTTGTTAAATCTCATAATTTTTGGAGTACGTTTGATCCCTCATTTGTTACCTAGACTATAGCAAGGCAGAAACTGCCCCAGTTTAAACAACGAGCGATATTTTGATTATAACTGCTAAACGACTTAACATTTTGTCATGAGACCAATTTCTAAATAACCTAGACTCATAAAGGAATGCGTAGTTAAAATATTAGAATTTATGATACGAGAACGTGATCTGTAGAATTCATGCAAATAGGACCTCTTCACAGGTTTGTCAGAATAACACCATGACCTAGTCTAACCTATTACCTCTTAGGTTTTGCCTAAAGATCACAAATTGTACACTTTTTCTAGATCCGGACGTCAAAGCTTAGAACATTGTTGTAGGACCTATCGCGGAAGAGCCATAACCTCGGTGACGAGATTTCGCATAGATCAATTCGGTGAATATCGAGGTGGGTAATATTTTCATAAAAGTATTATTTGAGTTGTTGAGCTCTATGAACTATGTTTATCCATGAAAGTTTTTGTGCATTTACCTGTTTAATGCTTCTACGTGATAGATCGATCGAGGCTCCCATCTAGCCTAACATGCTAGACGAGGGTTAATACGAAAGTGTGTATACTATGTTGTTAGTAGCACAAAGATTGATCCTCTTTGTGTACCAAGTGCTAACAAGTTATGAGGGACCCCTTGAGTTTCGACTCAAGGGCCAAGGCCCAAGAACAAGTTATGAGGGACCCCTGGTGTTTCGACCGAGGGCCAAGGCCCAAAGATATGAAAATGAAATGGTAGAAGTAACAGGAAATGTGACACAGTTGTGCGCACCCAATGTTAAATGTTTTGTATGTTTGGAGCAGTTTTCTTTTTAAAACCCTCCAAGTCATACCTTATGCATGGATAAACTGTTTCAAATGTTTTCAAGCTACTTTACCCACTGAGTACTCTAGTGCTCAGCCCAAATGTTTTCAAAATGTTTTCAGGTTGAGCGGCAGTGGCGACGGAGAAAGAGCTGAGGGGGTTTCTGCCATGATCTTTTTGCACTCTTAAGTTTTGTAAATGAATAATTATGTTTTGCTATATATTTCGAAAGTTAATACGCTTTCGTATCTATTAATCAGTTTTCATAAGATGGTATGGAAGCGGGTTTTATAAAACGTGTTTTGATATGTTTTGAAACTCATTATGCTTCAGTGCATATTTAAATGCATAGTATCTGATCTCCTGTGTGTGAGTTGCATTAAATGGAGTGTTTTCTTTTAAAAGAGAAAAATATTTCAAAAATGTCAAGAAAGGGTATGAAAAGATATTTTAAATTATTCTTCCGTAGCGGCTCGATCTCTGTGATTCTTTGTGGAGGTCGGGGCGTTACATCAAGGGCAACCTATATAAAAATGAATTGTGTTTTTACGGTTAATTCAATAGCATAGTGATTGTTGTTTGGGTTTGCAAAATTGATTTCGTCAAATCTATTTTTATTTAGAATTCTTTAAGATAACTTAGTTTGGATTCATAGGTCCGTTTGTGAGATGGAATATCAAGCATTGTTTGCATGATGGAAGAGGTAATTAATTGCTAGTATTCACTACCTTCCTCAATCGAGAATTCTACTAGACAAATTCAATATAATTTGTAATAGATTAAAGTTAACTTGTTAAGCCATATTAATGCCAACAGTTTGAATGTTATGTTTCTTGCTGTAATAGTGTTTGATGGATTTGTTGATATATTACTTCCACTTTTCCAATTTGATTGTATGTTTGTTTTACTTTTACTTCTAGATGTGTTTTCTGCTAAATAAGTAGTATTATATTTGCATTTCAATATGCTAAAGCATTTCCTTTGTGTTTTTGTGATTTCCAAGTAATTAGGTGAATTTCCTAAGGATTGCCTCTTCATGACAACCCGTTACGTGTCCACCACAAGGGGATGCTTCTCAATGAAGAAAATATGGTTCCTATGATACAAGAGTAAATGAGCAATGGTCAGCCTTTGGAGTTCAGATAAGGGGAAGCATAAATACAAGACGTGAGCATATTTAAGTTTTATGTGAAAGTTCTTCAATGCTTATGTAGATGATCTATGATTTACTTAGGTGCCGTGCCGGAAGAGTTTGAAATGTTACGCTACTACGGTCACATGTCCCCCTGACTATACTTACGAAAAGTTCCCTAGGTTTATTAGCACACCAATTGGTATCTATATATTATTACTAGAAGTTGCGTACCGCACTAGCGCGGTGCCTGACCAAATAAAATTATCGTATCTTTTTGTTAATAATAGTGCAAGTATTGGTGCGGCGTTGGAATTGTTCCACACTCAAAATAAATAAGTTAAGCATGTAAATAATAATGCATTTCAATATACTTATAATAATATATTAATTTTGATAAAATATGCTATTAACATAGATGTTTCAAAATATTTACTGTCCTTAGGATACACAAAAGTTACAAAATACTTACTCCTAATTAGTCTATTAAATTTTTCTTAGTATAGTGGTGGCGGTAGATGTTTTCTCTTTCTGTTGCACACAAGATTATGTTAATAAAAGGTCAAAATACTAACAGTTGTTGCCAATTAATCAAGCTTTTTTTTTTCTTTCATGTGCATCTACGCTTAGATAGTTGTGATTCTTTTCCTTGATGATCATCTGTAAACCAAACATTGTATAATAGCATTGCGATCAGAAATTGATTATGCATAAATGTATAATAGATAGAAGAATGAAAGCAAACAATTTCATAATCAAGATCTGAATTACTAATTGAACATACATTTAAGTAATTCCGTTAATAACAAATGCTCAAAAATTATACTCACCACTGGAATCGCGCTAGGCTTAATAAACAAATAAACTCGGATGAATCTACTCTTCTCCACATAGTTTGTCAGTTGTTGCTTTTAAGAATTCATTGTTTTAAAGTTTGCAGTATTTGGTATACCCTATTTATTTGGTGGAATCTTATTTAGGACTTTAGAATAAATTCTTCTTTTAAGTAGAGTAAATCACGTCAATGAAATAATTTGAACAATTCTCATTTGTAGATTGAGTAGCTCGACTGGTCAGTTAGCCTAAGAAGAAGAATATATATCAATTGTTACAGATAACAAAGTGCGGATTATTTAAAAAGACAAAAAACCAATCTAAATTAGCTTTACATACTACATGATTATTAATGCTTAATTAAATATTGTCAATTAAAAAGAATATTTAATTTATCTTAAGGAACCGTCATAATGGTTTGCAAGTAGGGATTCCATTGTCGTTTTCATCACTCGGAAGGCTTAGTTTTTTGTATCACAAATTTAAATGCCTACAACAATGAGCATATATTTAACTAATATTATTAAAAGGTTTACAATTAGAAGTGAAAAATCTGGTTTGGAAAGTTTCTTAATTTATGCTAAAGAGTAATAATTTGCTTCTATTGTCAGTCACATCTAGTAAATGTACATAATATTAAATTAAGAAGGGAATAACGAATAACCTACATCACAAAGTATATGGCTACAACATTCAAGCAAAGACACAACTAATTCTAGTGCAATAAGTTAAATGACAGCTCATTAGTGAGTAAGTATAAGCGATCAAGGGGTAGTAACTCGTATGACGTGGGGAACTGGGGAATATAATTAACAAAAAAAAAGCATGGTTTGATATAAATTCAATTTGGAAACAAGATACACTTTGCATTGACACTCCGGATGTTAAAATTCTTGGCATAATGTAAATTGATGAATCTACGTAGAGTTTGCATATAAAAACTTTTCGTTTGGGTGTTTTTAAGCACATAACAAATATGAAGTTGTCAATGTTTGGGAAAAGTAAAAACACAAGTAAACTATTAAATCAAAAAGATGGAAATCGCGGTAGGAAAAATATAAAACAGGGTAAACTATCAAAGGAGATAAAAACTAAAGCTTTACAGTCGGTAGGAAAAGTATAAGTTTTGAATTGATGTTTGATTATGCTGTAAAGCTTTTGATGTCTTTTAGGTCTCTCTCTCTGTATTGTGTTTTGGTTGGTGTGGGTATTTCATCATGTGAATATCATGGTATTTGCGAAGGCTAAATGAAAGCGAAGATGAGAATGGAAAGAGTCAATTGCTCACACAAGTCGTCGGTTCATTAGAAAAAGAAAAGGAGAGGAAATTGAAGTCTCTACCGATTTCAAAGAGGATATTACCAAATCAAGAGAATAAAGTAAAATGCAGTAGTACAAAGTTGAGACTAAAGACTAACTCATGAACATGTAAGATCAAACTGAACTCATATACAATAATTTAAAGTTGTTAATTACCCTTATATTATATATTTGATTTAAAATATTAAGTATTGTGAAAACATTTTGAAATTGAAGGCAGCAATATTAATAAATAGTGAAGCACACATCTGATTATGTTACTTTGATTAAATTGGCATCTAAAGCATAGAGAATAAAACTGCATCATCACAAAGTTCTAAAACAAGATTAAAAATTGGCACCTAAAGCATAAAGAATAAAACTACAGAATCATATACTTTTTGAAATATAAAACAAATTGTCCAGTATGATGGTAATATGCATATACATGTAAGGATTTAATTGCTAGAAAACTAAGATAAGCTTATACTTGTTCTTCATAAATTTAAATCAAGTTCCAGAAAATGCATCCACTTAAAATTTGGGATTTAAGATCAATATATCAGTAACAACCAAGTTATTGCACTAATAATCTGAAAGGTTATTGCACTAATAATCTGAAAGAGTTTTTAGTCGTCAATAAGCAACTACATATCTTATTTTTTCGACAATATTATCTATTGTGCTGTAAAAAATGGAGACACCACAATAGATTAATACATTTCAGATGGAAAATTTTATACGAGGAAAAAACAGTAAAAAGAGCATATATTATTCGAATCGGAAAGTTCAACTGAAAACTCCAAAACAAACATGTTCACAAGAAAGATGCAGACTGGAGAGACCTCAGACGCCCAAATAACCCTATATTTTATCAGAATTATGAATTTCATTAGTAAAACAAAAGATGATGATGCGAGAAATGAAGAAATTGAAGCTACATACATTTTTACAAACATGTAACAAACATTGCACCAATTCCTCTCACATCCTCTAATTGCCCTTATATATATTTAATATAAATTACAGCTATTTAATAAATTTAATATAAATCACATCCTCTACTGTTAGCCACCGTCGCGACTCTCACTTTCCCTTCAGTTTCCTCCGTAAACTTCATAGATGTAAATCCTAAATTAGAAAATCTCTAAAGTAATCCATAATATCTATCGGTTTTGCTTGTGTGTGGGATATTTTCTTTTAATCTATTAATTACTCTAGGCCTAGGAAGATAATTGGCTACAATAGCTTGCGGCGTCCTCGGTCAATTTCAAGTACTTGTTAAATTACAGCTATTTCTGCATCTTTCTACTGTCTTCAGTTTAGGAACAACAGAGCTATATATTATGGCTAATCTTCATAATCATCAATTCATCATCATATACCCATCTTTAAAAACAGAAGGAAAAAAGGCAACAAATCCGAGGGACAAATTTTTTTTTTTTTTCCGAATAAATCAATCAAAAAACAATCGAATTATAAATTACCAGCTTCTCCCGATTTGATATGCTCTGCCACTTCTAGAAATTGGGCGAGGTGAAATAGGCGCTTTTGTTTGTCTTGTTTGTCCGAGAATATACCCCCCCTGTCCAGAAGGGGAGAGAGAGCATCAGCGTGGGAAGGGAACGATAATCGCAGCAATTCCCTCTTCTGCGTTCTTAATTTTTTGCTTGAGACATGTGTTGTTTGAGAGCAGAATTTTGGTATATCGTTGGTGAGATCAGGTTTGTTGGCTTTCAGACCTAGAAGCTTGGTGTAATTCGAGGCGTGGTAGTTCTTGGGGTGGAGAATCGATCCGCTGGCCTCGAAAGTCTCGCCGCCGATGGTGACGGTCGCCATCCGGCCTCTGACGACGCCATGCCGCTCGAAAATTGTGATCTTGGCGACGGTGTCTGGTGGAGAGTAGCGGTGGAGGAAATGCGCAACGGAGGTGCCGCTTATGCCGCTGCCGATTATGCAGACTGTGTGGGAGTGTGCGTGGGAGAGAAGGATGGGGATTAGTAAGAGGAGAGTTGTGATTTGGGGCAAAAAATTTGGGGGAGGAGCCCTTTTTTTGCCGTAGTTACTGTTGATAGGAACAGTGCGCGTTGTCACTGTAGATAGGAACAGTGTTGCCTCGTATCTTCTTATTATATAGGGTAAAATCTTGCTGAATGAATTTTTAACTAACTGCCATGAAGATTATTTGTACGACTGTTATTTGAAACGGGAACAATTAGTTTTTGTCATTAAATTGTTCTCGCATGTTTTGTAATTAATCATGATTTTCCCACGGTTTACACTAATTATTTACCTACTCGTGAAGCATGATTGTCTTAAAAAACCAATTGAATTGTTTTGAAGAGATTCTACAGTTATTGTATTAATGAAGTATTGTATTTGGAATCTCACAGTTTTGTTGGTGATTGATTTCTTAAGGTGTTAATTAAATCGTCTTTGCTAACTTGTGTTTGTTTGTTATATGTGCACCATCTTCAGCTTAGGTATCTTAAATAATTAAAAACAGCTAGAAATATGATAAAAAGGGCTGGATACTTGTGTAACTGTGAGGATTTCAATCTTTAATAGTTAGTGTCTATGTTTTTAATCCTTATTTTCCTTTGTTTTAAATTAGTAATGCGCTCTTCAAACTTTATTTCCCAACTTATGATGTGCTGACTATCATGAGTACGAGTTTGAACATATTTTTTTTACATTTGTTACTTGCATATGATTGTTAAGGTGACAATGCAAACTTTGGGAGCAAGACTATTATGTGTTCTCCAAGTATCTCTCTTGCATTTGACAATTGCCTTTTCACAACACGTAGTAGTTCAAGAGTTTTATGTTTTATTTGAAAAGTATAGGTATTAGAAAAGATACTGAAGAAGTAGTCTAAGAGTTATATGTTTTATTTGAAAAGTATAGGTATCAGAAAAGATACTGAAGTGCAAGGGCTTTTTTAGTTTGAAATTTCATGTAATAACATCATTTTATAAATCAATCTATCTTATTATTATTATTATTATTTTTTCTTCAAAAGCATTTTAACATTCAATCCTTAATCTTTATTTTAGTTCGAAATTTCATGTAATAGCTGAGGTTGTTTCCATAGTTAGAATGAATGTCCTTTGTATTATGCAATCATTTTGCAAGTCAACAATTCATATCATCGTATGCAATTATAATAATTCAATTTGTTTTCTACAATGCTTTATTATCTAAATAGGACAAAATCCAACGTCGTGCATAGTACGATTAATGGTTGTTACACTTTATATTTCAAATAAATCGTGACACCTTTTTCTTTTAATTTTAAGAAAGTAATTCTTTTATAAAACATATTTCTTTATATTATAAAGACTTGATTTATCTATATCCAAAAAATATCCAAAAAACTAAATTGTAAAATGAAGCTAAATTATGAAGTATCATGATTCATGAAGAATGAAGAAACGTGTCCGCATATGATAGGTCACCCACACACTCTAGAGACTTCCGGTCTCGTTTAGCTCGGCAAATTCTCTAAAATTCTAGGACACTCTACAGACAAAACAACAAACACCTTCCCCGGATATAAATATCTTCTCCTACAACCAACTCAAGTATCAGAAATCACTCAAACAACAAATCGATCAAATCCAAACCCTAAACTAGGAGAGCAATGTCGTTGATTCCGAGAGTTTTCGGCGGCCGGAGCGACCCATTCTCCCTCGATCTGTGGGAGCCCTTCAACGACTGGCCACTCACCTCCGGCAACGAAACCTCGCAATTCGCTGCCACACGCGTCGATTGGAAGGAGACGCCGGAGGCGCACGTGTTCAAGGCGGATGTGCCCGGGCTGAAGAAGGAGGAGGTGAAGGTGGAGGTGGAGGAAGGAAATGTTCTGCAGATAAGCGGCGAGCGGAGCCGCGACAAGGAGGAGAAGAGCGACACGTGGCACCGTGTGGAGAGGAGCTCCGGGAAGTTTCTGCGGCGATTCCGCTTGCCGGAGAATGCGAAGATGGGTGAGGTGAAGGCGGCGATGGAGAATGGGGTGCTCACCGTAACAGTTCCTAAGGAGGAGGTGAAGAAGCCGGAGGTCAAAGCCATTGACATCTCCGGTTGAAGATTTGTTTTTTGTGTGGTGGGTATGTATGTATGATGCTTATGTGGGGGTTGTAATAAGGACGAAAGGTGTTTGATGTTTTCATTTGTTTCGTGTTTAATAATGTAATAGATAAATAAATAAAATAAAAACATACCGTCTCTTAATTTCGCTCTTCGCCTCATATTTCTCATCTCTGCTCTCTTCTGTTCTTCGCCTCAGATATCCTTTGCCTCAGATCCCCCCCTCTCTTCGTTATTCACCTCCCTCTGATTTCGCTTTCTGTCCTCCGTATAATTCATCTCTAAACTTTTTCCCAAATCAATTTGTGCGTGTCCTTTCTCTAGGGTGGGTTTTCCGACGCCACCGTAGCATCCTTCTATATCTGAATTCTCCACCGCGATTTGTCAATGCTTAAGTTCAAATTTGGTAGCGTTGTTATAATACTCCGATTTTTATCATGTCTAATTAATTTTTTATGCTATTAATTTTAGATTTAATCTCTATGTTCTATAATATAATTTAATATTATAATATATATGTCACAGCCTGATTTTTGAAAAAAAGTGTATGACCAAGTGTAGTACAATACGAGAAAATAATTCAAGAATTCATAATTTTAAATAATATTATATGGGAGTTAGAAATATTAAATTTATTATATTCTATAAATTTAAGCATAGCTTGAAATGTGATAAGTCTTCGATTTCACGGAAAATAATAATTGATAATAAAGATGAGTTCAGAGTAGCGATAAACAAATAGGGTTACATTTTTCGAATTGGGCAAAAATCATTAAGCACTAAGGAGATTTAATTTATTTACAACAACCCATGTCTCAGCTTCGTCCGTCGGTAGCGAAAATGTTTTTGAAAAAGATTTGGGTTGAGTATTAATGTACTCAGTGAGCGAGGATTTAATAAAATATTTCATAAAATCTGCAGTTATTCAGAGCATAAAAGTATGACTTAGCAGGTTTTAAAATGAAAAAGAACTCCCTAAGTATACGAAAATATTTTTTCTTTCTTTTGCGCGCACGTGCAGCGTTCTTTTAGTTACTCTTGCGATCCCGGAATATATCTTCGTCGGATCCACTTTTATTGTGATTCCGGAACGTATCTTCGTCGAATTTAATTTCATCTAGGGTCTCGAGTTGTTACTCAGAGTACCCTTTTTAATTTTGGATATCGAGTCTTTCCCCAGATAATTTCTTATAAAAGTTAGTGCACAGTGGAGATCAACCCACTACACAACTAACGGGGGTGTACACAATTCCAGTTTGACGTTTTAGGTCAGAACAAGAATCTCGATCGACCATACAAGAGCATTAAATTTAATCGAATGCGCATAAAATATTTTCATGGATAACATCATTTCATATCATTTACGAGCTTATTAACTCAAAGATAAGTTTAGGGAAATTATAACCCACCTCGTGGCGCGATAATATTATCCGCAGCTTTTTCGAGGTTACCGTCTTTTTCAGAGGGTTCTACAACAGAGACCTAATTTCGGTTAGGGTAAAGTCCCAAAGTCTTAAGATTTATCGAATTCTAACACACAAAGTTTGTCTCTTGTAATTAGGATTTTCGGTTACGAATGGGGAATTTTATTTCGCTATTTTTTTTGAAATAATAAAATTTATCTTTAAAAATCTTTGTCCGGATACAACTCGTTCACGTATTCATAGCATTCTCTCCTCAATCGGTAAATAATTTGACTTTGGTATTTGAAGGGATATTTGAGATTAATGGTATATTTGAAAGTGATTTTTTGCAGCAACTTTCGGCTTTATTTTCGGACGATCCGACCGTCGGTCTTTGACAAAAATTCACGTTTAGATTCCTCCCCAGGAGTGTTACAAGTCCTTAGAAGTAAGTTTTCTGATCGGGCGTCGTTACGACATCGAAAATTGTCCCCGAATTAGCCTCGGCGGATTCGCGGCAGTTTCGCCAGCTGTGCTTCGGAGACTTATATCTTTCGCATCCGAACTCGGTTTTGCGTTCCAAAAGCATCGTTAGAAAGCCAACGAACTTAGCTTTCCAACGATATAGTTTTTGACAACGTAAGGTTGGTGAAAACAAGCAGACTTCGTGCCGAAGTCTACTGTTTCGCGTAACGGTGCGATTTCAGCTACTCAACTTTGGCGGTTCGTATCTCCTCGACCCGGGCTTCGAAAAATACGCGAGACGTGTTTTCAGAAAGTTTAAAGGAAGGGTTTTTCAGTAGTATAAGTTTCGTTAGGTTTAAATTATTGGATAATAACAGATATTCAAAATCGTACTGCTGCTCCGTGCCGAGCACACTTCGAACAGCTCAACTTCCGAGCTTCATATCTCTTTGGTCCGATCTCCATTTAACGAACGGAAAGTGGAGTTGGAAAGCTGAAAGTACAAGGTTCATAGTGGTATAGGACTTAGGTATCGATTCTCATTAACCTGGTCAGAAAATGAGTGGCAAGTTCGCTGGGCAGAAAAGCGGCCGTTACACAAAGTTTCGTTTCCAGCAAGCGTTTTAGAATGGCCATAACACTTGGGTCCAAGCTCCGAATTGAGAACGAAAAAAAAATGCTTTGGAAAGCCAGTGAGAAGGGATTTCCAATGATACCTAAATTGTTGGGTTTAGGTTGAATAAGAAATTCAGAAATCGGGCTAATCGAGCACTTGATGTGCAATATTCAAGTTTATCTTTTTCCTACTGCACCGATTCCAAATTATTCAGGTGTGAGCAGCAAGAATGTCTGCACTAAGGATATAGTAGGAATATTAATTTCAATATGTCATTCCATAGGGAAGGGAGAAAATTAACACATAACATGAAGAAAGTGTTGAATCCCAAACAAAATTCAGAACATACACAAACAAAGAAGGGAAATACGAAAGAGACTAGCTTACACTTCCCAACCATAAAATATGACTTACAAATAGGAACCGAATCAAGAGAAAGTCTTCTTTGAGAAAGGAATACAAGATACAGAACATGCATTAGAAATCAAAATAAGCTGACCATTTATCGAACACTTGTTGGGCGAAGAATAAGAGGTATCTTAGGGCCGTAGCATGCTGTGAAATTTTCTAGTTTAGCATGTGATTTCAGATTGGTTCAGAAAATAGGCGAAGAAGAAAAGGAACTAGAAAACCAAATAAAAGCTTCTACCTTGACTTCCTTGATATCGATGGTGCGCAGATCCTAAGCTTCCGGTATGAGGAGAGACAACTTGAATGCTCTACTCCTTCTTGAGATTATGCAGATGGCAACGTGTGGAGTTGAAGAGGGGTGAGACATGGGATGAAGGAAGAAAAACAACGTGGGAGAGGGAGGTTATGGAAGAGTGGGAGTTGACGTGGGGGAAGGTTATGGAGGGAGAGGAGGTTGATGCATGCAGCATCAACGTTTTTATACATATATATATATATATATATATGTATACATACATTCATATATGTATATAACTAACCCCATATATACCAAAATAATTAATCTAGAGAGTAGCTTATACTATAATATAAATTATATTATCGAACACAAGACTTGATCCGAAATTAATCGCATAAAAGATAAATTTGGTATGACAAAATTTGAGGTATTACATCCTTCCCTCCTTAAAGAAAATTTTGTCCTCGAAATTTCACGTACCTAGGTATTGTAGGTCGGGATATTGAGCCTTCATTTTGTCTTCCAATTCCCAAGTTGCCTCTTCTTGCCCATGATGGTTCCAAAGAACTTTGACGATGGAAATCTGCTTACTCCTCAGGTTTTGAGTTTTCCGATCGAGAATTTGTATTGGTCGCTCTTCGTAACTCATATCCTGATCTAAGACTACTTCATCATGGTCGATTACGTGCTTTGGGTCGAAAACATATTTTTGCAAATGGGATACGTGGAACACGTTATGAATATTCTCCAGGTTAGGTGGCAAGGCTAACCTATAGGCTACGGGGCCTATCTTCTCTAGGATCTCAAAAGGTCCGATAAAACGTGGACGCAGTTTGTCTCTCTTACCGAAACGCACCACTCCTCTTGAGGGGGAGATCTTGAGAAACACCTTATCTCCTTCCTCGAATGTTAGGTCGGTTCGGCGCTTGTCAGCATACGACTTCTGTCTGTCTTGAGCTTCTTTAAGTCTATGTTGGATTACCACGACCTTGTCAAGCATTTGTTGCACCATCTCTGGACCTAAGAGTTTTCTTTCGCCCAATTCATCCCAGTAAAGTGGCGATCTGCATCTTCTACCATACAGAGCTTCGAAAGGAGCCATTCCGATAGAAGCTTGATAATTGTTATTATACGCGAATTCTATTAGGGGTAGTAGATCTTCCCAGTTTCCTCCCTTATCAATGATCACAGCTCGCAACATGTCCTCCAAGACTTGGATCGTTCTTTCTGCTTGTCCATCTGTCTGGGGGTGGTAGGCAGTACTGAAGTTCAGTTTTGTACCCATGGCTTCTTGCAGGCTCTTCCAGAATTTAGAGGTAAATTTAGGGTCTCGATCGGATGTAACAGAGAGTGGTACTCCATGGAGACGTACTATTTCCTTCACATAGATCTTGGCCATCTTATCTATTATCAGTGGCAATCGGATTGGCAAGAAGTGCGCACACTTGGTTAAGCGGTCAATGATGACCCAAATATCTGTGTTTCCACGAGCTGACCGTGGTAGCCTCACCACAAAATCCATGTTGATGTGTTCCACAACTGGTGATGCTTTGTGGTCCTTACCGCCACCTCTTAGTTTGTCTCAACGTGTTGATTCTCACAACGTGCTTGTTAAGCATGTTAATGTTCTCGTCATTTATAAAGATTTATAATGTGACTCACAAGATAAGTCCGACTAAATCTCTATCTTCTATAAGAAATCTAGGACCTTTATTCATAATCATTCTACCCTTGTTTAGACCAAAAGTCAAACTTATAAGGGATGAAGTCAAAACACGACGTTATCTAGTGTGTTGCTCCGACTACAAGATGATCACTTCTCTGAACTTATAGTTTCTAAGTCACCAAGGTGTTTCTGAGTCACAATGGCTGAGGGAACCGAATACAACAATTCATTAATCAATTTGAATTGTACATTAGGTAGAACTGTTTTACCAAGGGATTAGGAAACTCAAATTATTTCCCTTTTACTGAATCTGAGTCATAAGGATGAGAAAAATCAAACGGACGTGTTTCCGAAACTGGGTAATATGAGCTTACAATCTCAAACATACAAAAGTTTGAAGTCTCGAGTAACGTTCACGTTTTCACAAAAATTGAGGACGGGGTAGTGAAGTCCTCATAATAGCTTACTAATTTTCAAGTCTAGCGATTCTAGTCTAGACTTACATGAAAGATAATTCCATAGCGAAACAAAATTACTCTGGTAGAATAAAATTCAAATTTCTACTCAAGGAAAAGAAACCATAGTCACAAAGATGATGCGTTGTTGAAAAGAACATTCAAACAACACATAATCAAGTAAAAGACAAACAAGGTCATGGATGACTAGTTATAAATAGAAAGTCGTCTATGAGAAGACTTTTACAATGTTCAAGAAAGTGGGATAGTTATCAAGGAGATTCTGGACCATGGAAACACAAGGCCCGATTTCTCTGCAAAAGTTCGGATGATTCGTATCAAATGAAAATTTTTGACAATTCGATCCCCTGATCATCTTGGCGGTTTTCATAGTAGAGATGGCTGGAATTCCTCCATCCAATTTTACATCGCGATAGATTATTTCTTCCCTTTCGAGGGATTGAGGAATAATATTCCTATCATGACAAACTATGTGGCATAGTTTTCAGTTAATCGGCCCATTCCTAAGATTTCGTAGAGGTAACATACATGTCTGCCAAAATCTTGCCGCTGAGGTTCAGTTCTAGGTTAAAGCAATTAAGCCTAGAAGTCACTGTCCTATTGTTCTATCCATTTCTAGATCACGATTTGTTCTTTCAGCATCTAGGTTCATTAGGACACATTCGATAGAAGAGAGTGTGAAGCTCCAATATCAAAAGTATTGCACCGAATATGTCAGTGGTGTCAATAGTACTGACTAGGTTCTCATCATTCCAAGCATCTAAGTACACACTTAGAGTACTAATCTTATGTTCAAGTGATCTAATCTGCAGTAATCCGTGAACTAGAGTTCAACATTATCAGTGTATTATCATAAAAGCAGTAGGGAAGTTGGATGATGTCATCAACACACCATGCCATCATCATAACATAATCATATAGTTTCAGAAAACTCTCGTCAATGGAATTCCAAATTATCCGTCGAAAACATTTTCTTTGTCAAAAGGATTTTAAAATCGTATGATCACATTTCACTTTAGCTTCAGGGACACATAGGTCCCACTATGAAAACCTTTCTTTTCATAAAACTTTATCATATGAGCTCATAGAGAATTAATGAACACGAGTTCCTTTTTGTCGAGTGGACTCTTCCAATACGACCATAATTTTATTCTTTTGGTCATGTGTTTTCAAGATAACACAACATGACAACTTTCTCATCTCATGCTTCCTTTCAAGCAACATCATTTTGCACGCACTTTCATAAGTAAATTTTAAATAAGGCTTTAGAAAAAGATACCTTTAGTCGAGGGCATTGCGACAACGAGCCGAGGGTTGTTGAATATCATAATAGTCCAGAGGTTCTATTCTAGACTAACATGAAATGCACCTTTTTATTTTCAAAAGCGGAACAAATCTTGAAATCTAGGGAAGCGAGTCTAGATTTCCTTGAACGACGGTTTAGGTCCGGAGCTGAACGAACTACTCTGATACCAAATTGTCACAGCCCGATTTTTGAAAAAGGGCGTATGACCAAATGTAGTACAATACGAGAAGATAATTCAAGAATTCATAATTTTAAATAATATTACAAGGGAGTTATGAGAAATATTAAATTTATAATATTCCATAAATTCAAGGATAGCTCGAAATATGATAAGTCTTCGATTTCACGGAAAACAATAACTGATAATAAAGATGAGTTCAGAGTAGCGATAAACAAACAGGGTTACATTTCTCGGATTGGGCAAAAACCATTAAGCACTACGGAGATTTAATTTATTTACAACAACCCATGCCTCGGCTTCGTCCGTCGGTAGCGGCCACTCAACCTGAAAATGTTTTTGAAAAAGATTTGGGCTGAGTACTAGTGTACTCAGTGGGCGAGCATTTAATAAAATATTTCATAAAATCTGCAGTTATCCAGAGCATAAAAGTATGACTTAGGAGGTTTTAAAATGAAAAAGAACTCCTAAGTATACGAAAACATTTTTCCTTTCTTTTGCGCGCACGTGCAGCGTTCTTTTAGTTACTCTTGCGATCCCGGAATACATCCTCGTCGGATCCACTTTTATTGCGATCCCGGAACGTATCCTCGTCTGATCCAATTTCATCTAGGGTCTCGAGTCGTTACTCAGAGTACCCTTTTCAACTTTGGATATCGGGTCTTTCCCCAGATAATCCCTTATAAAAGTTAGTGCACAGTGGAGATCAACCCACTACACAACTAACGGGTGTGTACACAATTCCAGTTTGACGTTTTAGGTCAGAACAAGAATCTCGATCGACCATACAAGAGCATCAAACTTAATCGAACGCGCATAAAACATTTCCATGGATAACAACATTTCATATCATTTACGAGCTTATTAACTCAAAGATAAGTTTAGGGAAAGTATAACCCACCTCGTGGCGCGATAATATTATCCGCAGCTTTTCCGAGGTTACCGCCTTTTTCAGAGGGTCCTACAACAGAGACCTAATTTCGGTTAGGGTAAAGTCCCAAAGTCCTAAGATTTATCGAATTCTAGCACACAAAGTTTGTCTTTAGCAATTAGGATTTTCGGTTACGAATGGCGGATTTTATTTCGCTATTTTCTTCGAAATAATAAAATTTATCTTTAAAAATCTTTGCCCGGATACAACTCGTTCACGTATTCATAGCATTCTCTCCTCAATCGGTAAATAATTTGACTTTGGTATTTGAAGGGATATTTGAGATTAATGGTATATTTGAAAGTGATTTTTCGCAGCAACTTCCGGCTTTATTTTCGGACGATCCGACCGTCGGTCTTTGACAAAAATTCACGTTTAGATTCCTCCCCAGGAGGGTTACAAGTCTGTAGAAGTAAGTTTTCTGATTGGGCGTCGTTACGACATCGAAAATTGTCCCCGAATTAGCCTCGGCGGATTCGCGGCAGTTTCGCCAGCTGTGCTTCGGAGACTTATATCTTTCGCGTCCGAACTCGGTTTTGCGATCCGAAAGCATCGTTAGAAAGCCAACGAACTTAGCTTTCCAACGATATAGTTTTTGACAACGTAAGGTTGGTGAAAACAAGCAGACTTCGTGCCGAAGCATGCTGTGAAATTTTCTAGTTTAGCATGTGATTTCAGATTGGTTCAGAAAATAGGCGAAGAAGAAAAGGAACTAGAAAACCAAATAAAAGTTTATACCTTGACTTCCTTGATATCGACGGTGCGCGAGAACGTCGCCGGTCCTAAGCTTCCGGTATGAGGAGAGACAACTTGAATGCTCTACTCCTTCTTGAGATTATGCAGATGGCAACGTGTGGAGTTGAAGAGGGGTGAGACATGGGATGAAGGAAGAAAAACAACGTGGGAGAGGGAGGTTATGGAAGAGTGGGAGTTGACGTGGGGGAAGGTTATGGAGGGAGAGGAGGTTGATGCATGCAGCATCAACGTTTTTCATTTTTTTTTATATATATATGTATACATACATTCATATATGTATATAACTAACCCCATATTTACCAAAATAATTAATCTAGTAGCTTATACTATAATATAAATTATATTATCGAACACGAGACTTGATCCGAAATTAATCGCATAAAAGATAAATTTGGTATGACAAAATTTGAGGTATTACAATATATGGATATATATTTGTATATAAATATACATATATTAGATATGATAAATTTTGGAGAAAATTTTTATTATTAAAAAAAAAAAGAAAAAAACTTTTCAAATCCATTCATGATTTTGGCGGATATAGGCACCGCCCCTTCACCCAATCTTTCTCTCTCGCTTCTCGCTGCCACATATGAAGCCACACACATACACGCAAGGTTGGAAGGGGAAATCTTGTCAAAGATTGAAGAGAAGCTGCAATGATTCGGCTAGCTCAGATTTCCTGCAAGAGGGACTGCCTAAATTCTGATGTTACCGTCCACCAGAGAAGAGGAAGAGGCGTTGATAATATATACGAAGGAGGAGAATCGGTCACTCTTTAGCAACCATATGCTTGAATCACACTTTCATCTCATTTTCCCCTACAAAGTAGTCATTTTAACCCAAATTTTTACAATCAAGAACTCCCCACCCACAAATTAAGTTTCGCATACATTCCCATTTCGAAGTCGTCGGCGACGCCGCTAAAAGACTCACGCCTGACCAGGAAGAAGGAATTGAGGGTAACGTTTCTGGTCATTTACTTTCGTTCTGTAACTCTGAAATCTGGATATATTGGCATAAGAACATAGGGTTAGACCCCTTATTGTTAGAATATGGTTCTAGGATGTATTTCTTGCGTTTTGTAATATTTTGCTTGTGATATTTGTGTGGAAACTGTGAGATCTCTTGGTGTTTTGGACCTGCTTATCTCGTAACATCATTGTCGGGCTGAAATGGTGTGAACATGTCAACGTGAAAATTCTGCATGTTTGATTTATGCATACCTTGTGTTCGACGAAATGCATCAATGAACTTTCAATAGAATTTGGTCATGCTAAGACCATGGGCCCGTGCGAAAAACTTAGAAAGAATCCAGAACTTAAGAACCACAAAACAGTTTTCATATATTCGTTTTTGTTTGCCACTCTTCTTGACCGGAAACCATCTACCTTACGGTAGACAAACAACGAGCTTCGGCCCGTTTATCTTACCTCTCATTCCCCACACTCTCCTAGACATCTTTTAGAAGCCCTCGTTGCCGGCTTTCAAACGCTCTAAACCGTTCGCAAATCGGAGCCCTGATTGAAAAGTTATACACCATCGAAAGCGCATGCTGAAACCGCCCCCGTTTTGACGATCCAATAAACAGCTCTCTTCCGACCAAATTTTCTGAATAGACTAGCGAACCAAAAACCCCAAAACCAACACCATCAAGATCCTTGATCTTTTGGCTTTCCATAGCCGATTTTCGTTCACCAATTGGAGTTCGTACCAACAAGTTATGAACTCCGGAAAACCACAATTCGAAACCATTGACTTCCTAAGCATGCTGACCAGGGAACTTGCGACGCGATTTCCGACCGGAATAATGAAAAACAGTACCTAAGGCCTATACCACTATAAGCCTTGCACTTTCAGCTTTCCAACGCACCTCTCGGTTCGTGAAACGGAGTCCGAACCACGAAGTTATTTAACGTCAAAAACGGATCGTCGAACTGCCTAGCGTTTTTCAGACTGCGGAGAAGCCTCTTTCGAACGTTGCCAACACAATTTTTATTTTCCGAAACCCTTGAAAACTCATATCGTTGGAAAGCCACAACTACAGGATTTCCAACGCCGCTTGTCTCTCGAAATTTGAAGCTCGGACCAAAAAGTTATGCCCCGTCAAAAAGGCCCGCTCAAAACTGCCGAGTTGGCGAGAAGCGCAGAGTAGCAAGCTTGCGGCCCGGTTTTTACGACCCGATCGAACTAATAACTCTAGAAAACTTACACCAACACAAACCTTAATAAACAAGGATTCTAAAATATATTTTCGATTGTGAAACGGAGTCCCGACCGCTGAGATACGCTTGCTCGAATATAGCCCAGAAACTGTTTGATTTAATGCCTTAACCATAAAATTCAAGTGTTGAACAAAAGAGTTTAGCTACCACCCGTTTTGAGAAATCTTTTGTGAACAACCCTCGAATCTGGTAACCCCAAGCCCCATACTGTATCAAATCTTGTCATTCAAGGAATCTCTAGAACATTTCCGTTTGCCATTTGGAGATCGTATCAAGAAGTTACGGATCGACGAAAAGGCATCGTTGAAACGCCCATCCTTCCCGGAATGTGCTGAAGCCCCCAACTTTAAAATAGTCTATGAGCCTCGTTCCTTCTCGAAACTCACCGAACCTTATACCGATAAAAAACTGAGTTCGTTGACTTTCCAAAACCATGCTCGACGCATAAAAAGGAGTTCGAACGAAAGAGATACAAGCCTACAAAGTACCGCTGGCAGAACTGCCACAATTTCACCGACTCAAGTTCGGGGATTATTTTCGATACCGAAACAACATCCGATCGAGAAACTTATTTCTACGGTCTCGTACCTCTCATAGGGAAGAATCTAAATACGAGTTTTCGTGGAAGACCGACGGCTGGATCGTCCAGAAATAAAGCCGGAAGTTGTTGCTAAAATCATTTTCAAATATATTTTATTTTCAAATATCCCCTTAAATGGAAAATACCAAAGCTAAAATTAATTACCGAATGAAGAGAGGATGCTATCGAATATGCGAACGAGATATATATCCTGGCCAGATTATTGAAGACGAATTTTATCATTCGAGAAAATAGCGAAATAAAATCTGCCCTTCGTAACCAAAAATCCTATTTGTTAGAGACGAACTTTGTGGTCTAGAATTCGAAGAAATTCTAGGACTTTGGAATTTAACCCTAACATAAATTAGGTCTCTATTGTAGGATCCTCTGAGGAAGGACGGTAACCTCGAAAAAAGTTGCGGATAATAATAACGCGCCACGAGGTGGGTTATACTTTCCTCTAAACTTATCTTTGAGTTAATAAGCTCTTAAATTATATGAAATGTTGTTATCCATTGAAATATTTTGTGCGCGTTCGATTAAGTTTAATGCTCTTGTATGGTCGATCGAGAATCTTGTTTTGACCTAACACGTCAGACTAAAATTGTGTACACCCCCGTTAGTTGTGCAATGGGTTGATCTCCATGTGCACTAACTTTTATAAGGGATTATATGGGGGAAAGGCCCGATATCCAAAGTTGAAAAGGGTACTCTGAGTAACGGCTCGAGACCCTAGATGAAATTGAATCTGACGAGGATATGTTCCGGGATCGCAATGAAATTGGATCCGATGAGGATGTGTTCTGGGATTGCAAGAGTAACTAAAAGAATGCGGCACGCGCGCGCAAAAGAAAGGAAAAATGCTTTCGTATACTTAAGAGTTCTTTTTCGTTTTAAAATCTCCTAAGTCATACTTTTATGCTCTGGATAACTGCAGATTTTATAAAATATTTTATTAAATGCTCGCCCACTGAGTACACTAGTACTCAGCCCAAAATCTTTTCAAAAACATTTTCAGGTTGAGCGGCTGCTACAATTGGACGGAGCCGAGGCGAGGGTTGCTGTCAAATAAATTAAATTCCGCAGTGCTTAATGGTTTTTGCCCAATTCGAGGAATGTAGCCCTTTTGTCTATCGCCACTCTGAACCCATCTTTAGTATCAGTTATTGTTTTCTATGTGATCGGACACTTATCACATTTTGAACTATCCTCGAAATTAAAATATTATAATTTAAAATTTCTCGTACTATTTTGTAATATGACTTTCTTTTAAAATCACGAATTCTTGATTTATTTACTCTTATTGTACTATATTTGGTCACACGCCCTTTTTCAAAAATCGGGCTGTGACAGTTGCCCTAGTTTTTCATGGTCTTCGAACTGCACAATAATTGTCCGAACGGAAATCGGTGGCCAAAATTTTGTTTGTTCAGATTAGAATGTGCAGAAAATGAACCATAGAGAATTATCGGGTGATGATATGACTGATTGTTCGATGGTTTTTGCATTTGTTGTGTATTTGTTATTTTTAATTTATTTGATTATTTAATCTCTAAAATGGAAATTGTAGATTGAATAATTATTTATTTTAATTTTTTTATTTTTTATGTTAGTGGATTATTATTATTATTATTTTTTGTTGTTGTAAGTTGAGGTTTGAGTCTTTTTGGTATTTATTGAAATTTAATTTGATTTTATTTGGAGTATTGAGATATTTGCAATTCTTATGTGCTTATTGGTTAGGTGATTTATTGAAGTGTTATTTTCTATAACATAAAGTGTTATTTGTTGTGAATAAATGTATTATTTATTTAAAATATTTTATATTAAAAAAAGGATACTTTTATTTAAAATAATTGATATTTTTTTTCGTGAATAATTAACAATTTTTCAAAATAAATGATACTTTTTTTTCAAAACAAATGATATTGTATAAATGATTTTTTTTTTCAAAATAAAGGATACTTTTGTTCATAACATTTAACACTTCTTTCCTAAACGAATAACATTTTTACGAAAATAATTGATTACTTGATAAATGACATTTCTAAAAAAATAAATGATAAATTTGTTTATAATAATTAACAGTTCTTTTCTAAACAAGTGACACTTTTATGAAAAATAATTTTAATAATGACACTTTTGTTAAAAACAAATATCATTTTCTTTCGAAGCAAATGATACTTTTTTTTTAAATATATAAGACTTATGTAAAGAATACATGATAAGTTTCTTCGAAAATGACAATGATACTCAATAAATGAAACTTTTGTCAATGATAGTAAGATGGGGTTTCAAACGAAAATGGCACTTTTGTTTCGAAATAAATGATATTTGACAAATGATACTTCTATTCATAACAAATGACACATTTCTTCATTACAAATGATATGCATTCTCTCATAAAAAAAATGAAAAAAAATAAAAGTAAAACTTTTGTTTACAATAAACAACACTTTTGTTCACGATGAATGATATGTCCATTCTTACAATAAATGATTTTTTTTTCACAAAAAAGAAAAAAAATAGAAAAAATGAAAATAAAAAATAGAATAATGGCATCAGCATGATATCATGCTAACATCAGTTGGTGCGGATCTGAGTAGGAGCGGGTAATTAGATCGCAATTGGACAAAAAATAACTTGATTGCATGTGCAATCTGTTGCACATAATTTTTGTGTATGTATATAGTTGTAATGGAGTAAAAGTAAACATATTATCTATGATTTGTAAATCTTTTATTATAAAATGATAAAATATGGCCAAGGACCATTTATATCATTGCACATAGGGTTATGAATTTCAATTCAAAAGGATATCGACTTCTAGAAAGGGATTCTGGGGTATTCCGAAGGTATAACCTAGGCAACGAAAAAGGGGCCCGATCCAGTTAGTTTTACATTACTTTACATATAAAATTTAAATTTCTTAATTCTTGTATTGAAAAGTTTTGAACCACTTCTTAAAGGAACGAAGGAGTATTATTTAGTTGGTTTGCTAAATGAAAGATTCTCTTGAATCAAATATCATGATCTTACATTTTGGCTAATGACCACTAAAATCATAATTGTCAAAGAAAAAGATCATTTCTTTCAGATTCGAACAATCATATTTCCGAACATAAAACAACAAAATCTTGCGCTATAAACTAAACCATGTCCCTCTCTCTCCCACCGATAGCTACAAGCACCCGCAGACTCACTCCCACTCTCCTCAAACCCTTCAAATTTCAATTCCTTTCAATCATTCACATAACAATTTTGCGGGGTGGGGATGAGTAGTATAGTACCCGAACTTAAGGATCTAGACCTGCACGGGCACAAAAATTCGGAACCAATCCTCGACCCGCACGGAGCGGGTCTATTCGGTCCCAAATCTGTTGGTGTGATTTGAATTGCTAATTTTGAATTGTCTTAATTTTTTAATTATTAATTTTTATTGGTGTAAACTTTTTTGTTTAGATTTTCTTATTATGTCTGTCATCTATTATTACCTAGGAATATGAATTAGAGAATTAGAAAATTCAAATAACATAAAATAACATAAAATATTAAAATTAATAAGAAAATTAATAATGTGGGTCTGGAACATGGTAGAGAAATTGGCACCGGACTCATGCAGATTGGATCCAAATCCACCCTGTACTTCTACGGGTTTAGTATACCCGCTCCATTACGAAGCGAGGCACGGATCGGGTCCGACAGATCCAGTTTCAATTGCCATCTCTAATTCAATTTCAATTTCTCTCAACGGAGTTAGATAATTACTACTTTAGGTAGATGAATTGCTCGGTTCTTTTTTAGGTGGTGTATCTCGGAAGTGTTCGATACGTGTTTCATTACTTTTATGTAACTTTATTTTTAAAAATCAACACATTTTCGACGTGTCTGACGTATTTAACATAACATAATTTTCTCAAAGTAAGGGTATCCTTCTAGCCTATAAGTATATGCATATAATAATAAAAAAAACTAGGTTTCCGTATTGTCCTTGAAATTTCTGATTCATCATGAATAAGAGATTCATAAATCTATAATTTTAGGTTGGAGTGATATAATGAGGAGCTAGGACTTTATTATTTTATTAACCCGTCTATATGAACGTAGGTTGACCAAACCCGTCCCAAACCACCGGCCGACTCCTATAAATAAGGTCGGCATTAGTCCATAATTCACACCGACAAATTAAATATTTACAAGACTTGATTAGTACACCAAACCAATATGGGTTCCGTACAGCAAGATCTCCCACCGCATGTTCTCATCTTCCCTTATCCTGCCCAAGCCCACCTCAACTCCATGCTCAATTTCGCCCACCTCTTCTCCTTAGCCAACTTCCACGTCACCTTCATCGTCACCGACTTCAACCACCGCCGCCTCCTCCGCCACACCGCGGTTGCCTCTACCTTTGCCCGCTACCCTGGGTTTCGGTTCCGGACTCTTCCCGACGGCCTTCCCGACGACCACCCCCGCTGCGGCGATAAAACATTCGAATTCGTAATGTCTGTCATGAACATCACAATTCCACAATTCAAGAAAATGGTGTTGGATGAAAACTTGTTGGCTTCGGATGGCCGGAGACCGGTCACATGCTTAGTCGTAGATGGGATGATGAGCTTCGCCTCCGAGTTTTCGGAAGAGAGCGGCCTTCCGCTCGTCTCCTTTCTAACTTCTCCAGCCTCCAACTTTTTGGTTCTTTTGAGCTATCCTCGCCTCCTCGAAGCCAAAGAAATTCCGTTTCGAGGTAAAGACGAACCGGGTGAATAATCGCAAAATCATCTACTAACATTCGTTACCAACATTTGAATAAATCGTTTATTTTAAAATCTTATTCTTTGTATAATCGTATCAAATTCCAACATTCATGACGATCGAACTGACTGATTAAATCTTGATTTTTATTTCCTCGCATAATCGTATTCGATCCTAACATTCTTGAGTTTTGATAGGAAAGTCGATGGATGGATTAGTGAAAAGCGTATCCGGAACGGAGAGTTTTCTCCGGCGGCGTGACCTATCGAGTTTCTACCGAGCGGACGGCGAAAACGACCCGATACTTAAGGAGTTCGTCGATCAAACGAGGCAAACTTTAAGGGCTCAAGCAGCCATTTTTAACACTTGTGAAGCTTTGGAGGGGCCTTTAATTGCAGAGATAGAGAAGCACATGCCAAGAATATACTCAATCGGACCGATCCACGAGCACATGAAATCCAGGCTTATCGAGGAGGAGAAGGAGGAGGAGGCGTCGATGTTTTCCACGAGTCTACGGGCGGAGGATCGGAGTTGCATTGATTGGCTGAACGCGAAACCGGAGAAATCGGTGATTTATGTAAGCTTTGGGAGCATAACAATGGTGACGAAAGAGCAAGTGTTGGAGTTTTGGCATGGTTTGGTTAATAGTTCTCATAACTTCTTATGGGTGATGAGGCCGGATTCCGTCGACGGAAATGAAAACTTTCCGGCGGAATTACTTGAGCGGACTGAAAAAAATGGTCTACTAGTCGAGTGGGCCCCACAAGAGAAGGTGCTTAACCACCCGGCCGTGGGAGGGTTCCTGACGCACAGTGGATGGAACTCGACTCTCGAGAGCATCGCGGCCGGTGTACCAATGATATGCTGGCCGTATTTTGCTGATCAAATGACGACGAGTAGGTTTGTTAGCGAGGTTTGGAAGATCGGATTGGATATTAAAGACACATGTGATAGATTAATGGTCGAGAAAGCGGTTAGGGAGGTGATGGAAGTGAGGAAAGATGAATTCTTGGAAAGGGCAAGTGAGATGGCGAAGGTTGTGATGAAGGAGGTCACCATAGGGGGTTCGTCATATAACAACTTGGATGGGCTAATTGACTATATTAAATCATTGGTTATTTAATAGATTGTCATTAGTTTCTTTAAAATATTTCATCAAATATATATAATTAGTCAGCTAAAAATATGATGAATGATTTGAGACTACATATTTAATTTTCTTCCTCCTATGTATACAGTCTTAATCATCAACAGTGACTTGACTATAACACTCTTTCTAAATTCTATTTAAATGTCTAGAACTAACATTTATTGAAAAAATAAATACAAACGAAATATTATAAAATTAATAAAAGGGATGGACCACTTATTAAGCAGATTGATTTTGATGTCTCAATAATTATATCATCTCCACAAACTATTTAACATATGGAATTAATTTAAATAAAGTAACTAAACCAATATTAAATATGATGAGTTACATATGCTACTTGTGAACACTTCATAAAATGTAACTATAATATGTGACATAAGTTTTTGTAGTTATGATAATATTTAATATTATTTTATTTTATTTTGTTTATTAGTTTTCTCTCTTTGTTATTGTTATTTAATTCCATATTTGTATGAAAGCTTAGATAATTATAAAAGCTAATCATGTTTTGATATGAATAAACATTCGCATTGAAATTTAGTGAAATGACTCGAGGGGTGGAAACTCGACCGACATCTTTTTTGTCAGAGTAAAGTAGTAATTGTATTTATACATAAAATAAAGATTTAATTAATGGGGTCTCGAGACTAGATTCTTTAGTTTGTATAATATCAAATGAGTATAATGGAGGATATATTTTCAACTATTCTTTGTTACGTAATAACTACTGCAAACAATTAAATAAAATTTTGAGTGGATGAGAGAGGACCAACAGGGCATGGTAATGGGAATACTAATCAAATGGTCCTGCCAAACAATTAGCGTGTTAATAAAAAGAAAATTTCGAATTATCATCCTAGCTTCTAGAGAGATACTGTGGGGTCCATTTTCGATTGTCTGAATATTGTGATAACATTACCACAAGGTTGTAACACTTCTTAGGGGCAATACAAGTAAATCATCAGTGAAATATGAGAATGAAATTTGTGAGTGAGGCACATTCTATGACCGTGGACGAAAAAAGACATTGTTAAAAATTGTAGTTTCAAAAATAAAAACATTTTAAAAAATTGGAGGAACAAATTAATAAGGATGCAGCTATATTACTGCTCCCAGTCAGTGGCAAATCCAAGCTTGTAATTAAGGAGCGAGATTTATAATTTAAAGAATCCAAGTCTTTAATTTTAAGAAATAAGACAAACTCATCAATTTTGGTAGACAAATTGCAAATTTGAGGATGAAGGTAGGAGTCAATTGCCAAAATAATACTTTTAAAAAAAATAATTCTCAAAATAACATTTTTTTAAAAATGATTTCCAAGTAATACTCTTTTTTCTACCTATAAACTTATTTACCAAAATGAATATTTATATGAAAAATAATTTATATTTTTTAAATTAATTATACTATTCTAGTATTGTGAGGATATAAAAAAAAATACTTTGTTTTTTAAAAATATGAAAAATATTATTCTAAAGCAAATAATATATATACATTTATTTATTTTATTTTAAAAATACGGAAAAAATCTATTTCCGACCTAATCGTAACAATTGTATTTCTTCTTTATTTTTTATTTTTATTTATTATAATAATAAAAAATGTTTCAATTTTTATATAAAAATAAAAATACATAATTAACTGTAAAAGTGAACAAATTAAAAAAACATTTATTTATTTGGAACATACGGCACAGTACAAAAAAATAAAAAACTAAAAAAATACATTCATTCTTTTTATTTGTACATATGATTTTATTAGAACAAAATATATTGTTTTGCAATTAACTAATGTAAAAAGTAAAAAATATTATCTACGTAGGATTTAATAATAAATAAATAGGTGTGCAAAAATCGTGTTAGTTTAGGAATTACTTCTGAAAAAAATGTTATTTTAAGAATAATTTATTTATGAAATATTTTGGCAATTCACTCAATGATGGGAAAGTGAAAACTATAAGAAAATCTTATAACATGTAGTACATACTATTCGGGATAAATTCATAATTTATGGATTATCGCATCGATACGCCACCCCTAAATTGACTTATTTCCGGACAAAAACCGATATATTAAATTTGTAATCAATACTTTATCAAACTCCATTATTGATACTACTATTCTTCTTCTTCTACTTCTCTTTACCCACTTTAATTCAAACAAACCCTCCTCCGAAAAAAAATCATAAATCCGAATCCTATCAACATGAATTCCGACCAACAACAGAACCTCCCACCCCATGTCTTAATCTTCCCCTACCCAGTCCAAGGCCACCTCAACTCCATGCTCAACCTCGCCCACCTCCTCTGCCTCTCCAACTGCCACGTCACCTTCATCACCTCCGAATTCAACCACCACCGCAACAACTTCCTCTCCGCCGCCGCAGCCCGCTACCCGGGCTTCCGCTTCCGCACCCTTCCCGACGGCCTCCCCGACGACCACTCCCGCGCCGGCGGGGGAGTCTTGGAGTTTGTCGATTCCATAACCAACGTCATGGTCCCACATTTAAAGAAGATGATGGTTGAAGAAAATTTCATGGCCGCCGACGGGCGGCGGCCGGTCACGTGCTTTATCGCAGATGGGCTTCTGAGCTTCGCGCCGGACTTTGCGGAGGAACATCGCCTTCCGCTTGTCTACTTCCGAACTGCTACGGCTTCTTATTTTTGGGCGCTTTCTAGGTATCCGAATCTTCTTGAAGCTCAAGAATTTCCTTTCGGAGGTAAAGCTAAATTTGTTAACTTCTGTTCCGTTAACTGATTGAACTCAATTATTGACCAATTTTTTTAACCGAAACAAACTGAACCACACAATTTTAGTTTGTTTTTCATTTTTCGTATTTTTTCAATGGAAACAAACTGAAAAAAAGTTTTGTCCCATATATGAGAATATATTAAATAAGAATAATTTTAAAAACCTACCATTTTTGTTCCTTTTTTAAATCTGAAAACCCAAACCTTAATCAACTTCAAGTTTCAAAACCCTACTGTAATGACACGATCCAATTTTCGTTGCTCTTAGTACAATTTTCACCTTCAAAGTCTCTGGTTGATTACTTTTTTTGCTGATTTTCTGGAATAGTAAATGCAGAATGAAGCACCTTCATAATCTTTCCAATCTGTTATTGGAATAGAAAATTTTGAAAATATTGATTTGACTGAAAGTAAAAGGAAAAGTTAAAAAGAAAAAAAAATGTCTTACTGCTAGAAATACTTCATCTTAATCAAGTTGTTTACTGTTTTGTTTCTGCATTATAATAAAATGCATTATCATTTTTTTCTCGGTACAATTTCGGTTAAAAGGGAAACCTAACCGTACTTTGGGTTACAAATTGAAGCGAATTATTGTTTTGCTTTTGTACTAGGTGTTGCAAAATATTGAACCGGATTTCCGGTTCAGTTCTATTTAATCAAATTGAATGATAGCCTTAGTAAAATTCTTGTGATTTTACAGAAAAATCGATGGACGAATTAGTGAAGAGTGTACCAGGAATGGAGAGCTTTCTCCGGCGGCGCGACCTACCGGGTTTTTACCGAGTCGACAATGTAAACGAGCCGATTCTCAAATACCTAATAGGCACAACGAGCCAAATTGTAAGGGCGCAAGCTGCAATTTTCAACACTTGTGAAGATCTAGAAGGTTCCATAGTTGCAGAGATACAAAAGCACATTCCAAGAATCTACTCCATCGGACCGATTCACGAGCAATTGAAATCGAGGCTCATCGAGAAGAAGGCGGACGCTTCGTCTGTTTCCACGAGTCTTTGGGCCGAAGATCTGAGCTGCATCGATTGGTTGAACACGAAGCCGGAGAAATCCGTAATCTACGTAAGCTTTGGGAGCATAACAATGGTGACTAGGGAGCAAGTGTTGGAATTTTGGCATGGGTTGCTTAATAGTGATAAGAAGTTTTTGTGGGTAATGAGGCCGGATTCAGTATCTGGGAATGATGGGAATGACAAGGCTCTTTTGGAATTACTCGAACGGAGTAAAGGGAACGGCCTATTGGTCGAGTGGGCCCCGCAGGAGAAGGTGCTTAATCATCCTGCAGTAGGAGGATTTTTGACACATAGTGGATGGAACTCGACTCTTGAGAGTATAGTGGCCGGTGTGCCGATGATATGTTGGCCATATTTCGCGGATCAAACAATTAATAGTAGGTTTGTGAGCGAGGTTTGGAAGGTCGGGCTGGATATTAAAGATACATGTGATAGACTGATCATTGAAAAAGCGATTAGGGAGGTGATGGATACGAGGAAGGATGAGTTCTTGGAAAGGGCAAGTGAGATGGCAAAGGTTGTGAAGAAGGGTGTTAGTGAAGGAGGTTCTTCATATTGTCACCTTGATGGCCTAATTGAGTATATTAAGTCATTGGTGTGATTCAATTGATGCCATTGTTCGAGTATTATTTAAGTGGTTTAATGGTATGATTATTTGTTTCATCGATGTTTTATGAAAACCGAAATTGCTACTTCGTGTTTATGTACGTTAGAGTGTATCGTGTTATGGATGTCATTTCATCTTTACTCTACGATTCCGTAGTGAATTAGAGATATTACGACTTTAATGTTTTTATAGTTTAACATTGCGTTATGTCCAACTGATATTCGGGAATGTATGTATGGTGGGGGGCTCGACCCCGAAGATGACGACAACGCTACTCGTCTAGAGTGTTTCCTGCCACTAAAGTTTGGAGGTACCAACTTCAAAAGGTGGCAAAAAAAAAAAAAAAATTGTTCTACTTGTCAACATTAGGGTTCACTACCATTTTGACGGAGAATGTACTTGCACCTCCAAGTGAATCCGAGCTGAATGTTGAAGTCTGCAATGCTTACGAGAATTGGCTTACCTCTGATTACTATTGTAAAATTTTTTATTAAGTGGACTAGAGGGTAGCTTGTATAATGTGTACTCGAATGTAAAGATCTCAAAGAAAATTTGGGAGGCACTTGAAAAAAAATATTGTACTGATGATGCAGGTACCAAGAAGTTTGTAGTCGCCAAGTTTTTTGACTACAAAATGGTGGACTCTCGGCCGGTCATGTAGCAACTGCAAGAGTTTTAACTCATTGCCCATGACGTCCACGCCGAAGGAATGCTTTTGCCAGATGCTTTCACTGTGGCAACCGTAATAGAGAAGCTTCCCCCGAGTTAGAAGGACTTCAAGAGCTATTTGAAGCACAAGCAAAAGGAAATGACGCTTGAGGATCTTGTTGTCAAGCTCCGTATCGAGACTGACATGAAGAATCGAGATGGGAAGGGCAAAACACCCATGGAACCGAGAGATAACCTAGCAGAGAAAGGTGGAAACTCCAACAAAATGAAAAGAGGGCGTCCAAACAGCAACCCTAAAGGGAAGGGCAAAGTGCAAGCCCACAAGTTTGATGGGGATTACTACAACTGTGGCAAGTCCGGCTACATGTCGAAGGACTGCCCTAAGCCTAAGAAGAAGAGGGCCCGTCAAGCCAACATGTTGGAGATAGACCTCACTGAAGCCGACCTAGCGGCCGTTGTCACCGAAGAAGCAAATATCGTGGAGAATGAAGGGAAGTGGGATATTGATACTGCTGCCACGACACATGTTTGTGGTGACCGAAGCCGCTTCACCAAGTACAAGAGTTGCCAAGGGAGGAAGCTCAATATGGGAAATCAAGCCTCGTCCGAGGTAGTTGGCTATGGTACTGTGGTGCTAAGGTTGAGCTCTGAGAAGAACCTTACTCTTGGAGAGGTGCTGCATGTTCCCGATATCGGCAAAAATTTAGTGTCCGACTCTATACTAGTTAAGCGAGGCTTTAGACTAGTGTTTGAGTTTGACAAGTTTGGTTCGTTTATAGGAAAATGTTACCTCTATGAGGGCCTTTTCAAGCTATCTGTAATGGCTATTCGCAAAGTGCCCCGTGAGGGCAACAATAATGAAAATGAAGCTACTTCCTCCTACTTGACTGTGTGTTCTGATTTATGCATTGTAGATTAAGACATGTTAATATAAATGCGATAAAAAAGTTAGTTAATCTCCCTTTCATTCTGTAGAGAAGTTTGCGTTGAAGCAAAGTTGACTAAGTCTCCCTTTCATTCTGTAGAAAGAAATACAAAGCCTCTAGAACTTATTCACACTGACGTGTGTGACTTAAAGTTTGTGCAAACTAGAGGAGGTAAAAATTACTTTATAACCTTTATTGATGATTGCACGAGATATTGTACTCTTTATCTTTTAAGGAGTAAAGATGAGGCGATTGAAGCTTTTATTAACGTTAAAGCTGAAGCTGAAAACCAACTTGATTGTAAAATCAAAATGGTACGAAGTGATAGAGGTGGGAGTATGTAGCTCCGTTTGAAGAGTTGTGTAAGACAAGTGGTATTATTCATCAAACCACCTCTCCCTATCCGCCTCAATCAAATGGTGTTGCTGAAAGGAAGAACTGAACTTTAAAGAAGATGATAAACGCATATTTAATAAGTTTTGGATTGCCCCAGAACATGTGGGGGAAGCCTTTTTGACGGCTAACTATTTATTGAACAAAATACCTCTAAAATGTAGAGATGTTACTCCTTACGAGTTGTGTAAAGGAAGGAAACCTTCCTATAAATACCTCAAGGTGTGGGGGTGTTTGGAAAAGGTAGAAGTGTCTTTACCTAAGCAAGTTACAATCGGACCTAAGACGATTGATTGTATCTTTATAGGATATGCACTGAATAGAAGTGCATATCGGTTTTTCATTCATAAGTCGGGCGTGCCCGATATGAATGTTGGAACTACTATTGAGTCAAGGAATTTTATACTCTTTGAACACATCTATCCATGTAAAAAGGATGATAAAATTGAATCGAGCTCTAGTGGTGAAACAAGAGAAGTAGCTAATAGTTCTAAAAATGTAGGGGTAGAGTTTGCTACGCGTAAAAGGCAGGATGCCGATCTTGAAACTTTAGAACCAAGACGTAGCACTAGAGCAAGAGTTGCTAAGGACTTCGGTCATGATTATGTAGTTTTTCTTTTGGATGAAGAACCGCGGTCTATAAAAGAAGTTCTTTCTAGACCAGATGACCCACTTTGGCAAGAAGCTGTTCAAAGTGAGATTGACTCAATCATGCAAAATCACACTTGGGTCTTAGCTGACCTACCTGAAGGTTGTAAGCCCTTAGGATCCAAGTGGATCCTTAAAAGAAACTATAAGACAGATGGGTCAATTGATAAAGAGGCTTTTGCAGCAGTAGCCAAATAGTAAAAAACAAATACATATCTAGCCTTCAACTAAAACAAAACACAAATATAGCCATTTTGTCTTTTTGCGGAAGTGATTTGCCCCATCAACATTTTTTTTCATTTGAAACGCCTAGGGCCGATGGGGGGCCGATGGACGGCCGAAGGTGGGTGTCTATTGGCCCTCCATCGGCCTAGAGAAAATGGTCGAACCCCCCATCAGCCGAGCCACTTGTATATTGACTAGAAATTCAGGGCCGAAGGGGGGCCGATGGGGGGTGTCCATCGGCCCTAAGTAGGCTGAGAGAAAAAAGGCCTAACAACCCCCATCGGCCGAGCCAGTTGAATATTTATGGCTCTAAGGGCCGATGGAGGGCCGATTGGGGGTGTCCATCGGCCGATGGAAGGTGCAGCTGTGGGCCTATGGAATGTGCAACTTTTTCTACTGAATTGACTAGTTGGATTTGATATTCACATGCACGAAATTGAGGGCCGATGAGGGGCCGATGGTGGGCCTATTGGAGGTGCAGTTTCAATTCAGCCTTTTGTATTGAAATGACAATTCGGCCTCGATTTTCGTAGGGTCGATGGTGGGCCGACGATGGGCCGATGGAGGGCCGAAGGTGTACTTTGTAGACGAATTTATTGGTAATTGGATCACGTGATATTTTACGTAAAATTTGCTTATAAGAATGAGGATGGCAATTGGATCATTCACAGATAAAAATCTTCAATTTCACTTCCACTCTTCTCAATTCGTCACAACAATTTGAAAAAGATGGCCAATTAAACGGCGAATTCGATGATGAGTCGAATTATGTCGGTGGCCATGAGTTCATGGTTTACATTCCTTCAAACAATATTTCTCTCGAATATCTTCGACAAAGCATTGATCGGTGGCTCAGTGCTTATTCCCTTCCGTTCAACTACTGCATTTACTATACTGCTGCTTTCCGACGAACCGGCAGGATGATGAAGGCCATTCTGGGTCATGATATTGATCTTATGCGGTTGTGCTCTATCGACGTAGAGCCGATTGTATTTCTTGTGTATCCTCAAGTTCAAAATCCTCAATTTGCTGTCCTCAACCTGAATCAATGGCCCGAAGATATTTATAATTTCGGAGGTCCTAATTGGTTTACGGGACAAGGAAGCGGAAGTAATGCTGGTGTTCGGGCTCCACAAAGGAATGTTCATGTGGAGACAGATTCAGATCGTGAGGCGAATTTGGACTCATCATCCGATGATGATGAGGATGAAGATATTCCTCCCTCCTTGATTAATTGTTCGTTACAAGATTTTGCTGCATAGATTCGGAGAGAGGGTGGCGTGAGTCAACTTATGTCTTAGCTCGTTCTAGTAAATCATCCTCCAACGATGGACGAGACTGTATACGACAACACAGAAGCCGCAAGCAACTGGATACTTCTTATTGTTCCCCTTGATGTATCCGATTCAGTAGTGGCGCGGAACCTGAATAACATTATAGACGGAACTTTGCATGAAGGATTGATGTTCAACTCGAAAGACGAACTTTATGCTACTGTCGCTCTATTCCATTTTGAAAACGGTGCGGATTTCAGATTGCAACGTTCGAGTGGTTCCCGTTTGGAATATTTGTGCAGAAGATGTGTTGATTGTCCGTTCCAGCTCCGAGCATACTGCAGAGGTGAAAAATGTTGGGAGGTGACAAAATGGGTTGCCGACCACAATTGTACAATTGATTTATCCGGGCTTGGTGAAAGAAGTGTGCGTTCGAAGGCTGTAGCAGCTTATATTGCTCGTAGAATGCGCCGTCATAGCAAGTTCATAAAACCTGCTGATATTCAGGCGGATCTATTGGATAAGTTTGGAATACAAGCAACTTACGGGGTGGCCCTGTGAGCGCGCAATGCAGCTATTTCGATAATTTATGGTGGACATGCAAACTGCCTCAATATCTGCATTTGTTGGAACAAACAAATCCGGACACTTATACGGATCTTGATGTTGATGAGGATGGTCGTTTCCGACATTTATTTTTGGCGCTTGTTGTATCGCGTGCCCTTGGTTAGCCAACCTCCGTAAGGTTATTGTGGTGGACGAGACACATTTGAAAGGGAGAAATAAGGGAATATTATTCGTCGCTGCTACTTTTGATGCGAACGAGCAAATATTCTCACTCGCTTTTGGTGTAGGTCCGATTGAAAATGATGTTACGTGGACGGGGTTTATGATGCGACTGAGAGCCGCATTTCCAACGAATGACAGTTTAGTGATTGTTTCAGACCAACATAAAAGTATAGCGAATGCGGTAAGAGTGGTTTTTCCAAACGCACAACACGGACTTTGTTACTATCATCTCTCGAATAAGCTTGCGAGACACGGTGATTGGGTCATCCGGTCGTTCTATCGAGCAACTTATGCTTATCGGTCGACAGAGTTCCATGAGGCCATGAACGCTATCCATCGGGAAAAACCAACTATTTACAAAAAGTTGATGGAAATCGGATCGGAAAAGTGGTCCAGACTATTCAGTAAAGGCCGTCGTTATAGTCTACTGACATTGAATGATGTCGAGTCAATAAATTCTCGACTGTTGGAGGCTAGACGACTTCCAATTCTTGCTATGCTCGAGGCAATCCGCCATATGATAGAGTCGTGGTTCGATACACGACGAGTAAAAGCAAGTTCCAGAAACAATCCGTTGACAAAGGCTTTTGAGTTGAGGATGCGGAACGAAGTTGATCTGGCTCGGAGGTTTACGATTACGCAGGTGACTACTGACAAATACAAGGTCGATGAAGGTGAGCGATAGTGGAGGGTTAATCTTCAAGACGAAATGTGTGAATGTGGCGTCTGGCAAATCGACTTGTTGCCGTGTAGTCTCGTTGTCGCCGTTTTGTATCATCGCCGGGAAAATTTGTACAATCATATTAATGATTATTATACGACGGCAACGTGGAAGGAGATATATGCAAGTGTGGTTAATCCATTGCCTCCTCGGAATGAGTGGGGTGTCCCACCGGAAATAGAGGACATTGTTGTTCTTCCACCAATGATTATGCGGCAAGCCGGACGTCCGAGAAACAACCGTCGTCCTTCCGGAGCAGAAGCTAGTACATCTGGAACGCGCCGTCGAAAAAAATGTGGTAATTGTGGAGAAGAAGGTCACACAAGGCGAAGAGGCCCCGTATCTGGAACGACAAATAACGATTGAAGCGTCATTTTTTTAACTGATCCGTTTTCTTTTTACTCATTATCTGCCATTCGTGTTAATCTCCTCATTATCTACCATCCGTGTTAAAATTGAAAAAAACGGCTAAAATAGGGCCAGAGCCGATACCCTGCCGGGTCGATGGAGGGTTTAGCCATCGACTCTCCATCGGCCCAGAGCCGATACCCTTCCGGGCCGATGGGGGGTTTTGACTATCAGCCCTCCATCGGCCCTTATACGCGAGAAAATGATTTAGATCGGGGCCGAGGGACTTCTCTCGGCCGGGCCATAAGATTTTGAATGGGGCCGAGGCCGATGGAGGGTTTAGCCTATCGGCCCTCCATCGGCCCTCGTCCGAGAAAAAAATTAATTTATACGAGAGGTACATAGATCATAAATAGGCTAAAATGAAAGGCTAAAAATTATACGAGAGGTACATAGATCATAATGAAATTCGTTAAAGTAAATCATGACAAATTTAAACAAAAACCCCAATTTAAATAGGCTAAAATATTCTAACAATCTACATCTCCGACGTAGCATTGCTCGAAACATTTTCAGGTCATCCACTCTCGATATACTCTGATGTTTGATTTCATATTACTCCATTTCGGTGTAGGTCATCATGTAATTAGCCGCTCGATTGCCATACATGTATATGAACCACAACTGTTCGAATCCTCTTGCTTGAACTGGTCCTCTTGCGGCATCAGGACGAATTGGGGACTCCGCGTTCCCGGATGCGTCAGATTGAACTTATTCATCATCCAATAATTAGAAGCCTATTAAAAAAATTAAAAAATAATTTTTAAATAACATTAAAACCCAAAACCCGTAAGATTTTAAAATATGTACATCTAGCAAACGTCCGATCAGTTTGTGGAGGGGCCTCAGATTCTGTTTTCTCAACTCAAATATTTGCTGGCCTCCACGCCCGTTGAGTGAGTCATAGAGCTCCAACGTCCAAGTCTCAATACACAATCGGACTGCGACCCAATGGGAGGCGGCCAACACAGGGAAAATGACCTATAATTTCTTCAAATTAGTACTTACAAATATTTTTAAAGTGATGAACCTGAAATGACAAAATAGTATAACTTACGAATTTCGCACTAAACCACGGCATCTTCGTGACGCCAAATCCCTGATCCACTCCAAACACGGCCTCGAGCAAACCCAGATTAGGGATCCAAGTTTCATAGTTCATATCGAACCGTTCATGGAACTCGTTATCGGGTTCATAGATTTTTGAAGTCCAAGCGTCGGCTAAAGCTGTCTGTAAAAAAACAAACACATTACCAGGAGAATTAAAAACAAACACATTATAGTTAAAAAAACACACACATTCAAATAACTATACTTACGAAAACTGTAAAAGACGCTATGACGGTGTAGCGTGAATCAGGTGTAGACAACACGTCACGGTCTTTGTCTTCAAGCCTCTGCCGAAAGTAGCATACGTACAGATCAATCATTGTCTGGCCCATGTCGTACTTTGTATTCAATATGTTTTTGAAAAATCTGTGCGAAAGCTCATGCTGCAAAACCGTAACATTGGCAGAAACACTAGTGAGCAGGAAATTCTCAAAATTCCTCCTCAAAACGTCACCGGCATCAACCATGTGCGGAGCTCCGGTAGGATTGTATCGACGGCTCACTATGGGCTGCAAATATGCATGTATTAAAAAAATTTACTAAAATACATAACTTCAAATCATGTTCGTGCCTCAGTGCTTTGTACAATTCTCTGCTCCGACGATTGGCTTTCATACAGACGTTGTACATGCTGCGTATCAAATAAGTCGAAGACGACCGACTCATGTTGCTGCATTTAGGACAAACACGCATGGTCAAATGAAATAAAAACATAATATCAATTTTAATAATTAACCGAAAAAATTAAGATACATGTACAGGCGGTGGGGAGCGTGGAGCAGAATAAGGGAGTAGCTCCCAACGTCTGGGGACCCAAACATCTCTCTCCTTGTACATGCTATGGCGCCCTTGATCAAAGCCCCGATTAGCCATTCGAGCAGCCACATCCCAAGGATATGCATCGGGAGTCGTCGTGTCTTCCACATCTTCTTGTGGTTGTCTGGCATCTTGATTCCAGCTGGGCCACTCATGTACAGTGACCATCCTCCCCCGCGGTGGGTCACTTGGTGCAGATGTTTCCTCATCCGATCGGTGACTACTGTACTCTATGTCCCACGACTGCAAACTCGTGGAAATGGATCCTATGCCCTTTCTTTTTCCAAAGACATTTTCAGCAACTTCCCCACTTTTTTGAAGAAGCGATCCTCGTTCTCTTTCCACCGTGCATCCACTTTCTTTAACAAATCATCCTCGTGCTGGTCGAACCGTTCATCTATAGTGCGGATGATTCGTTCGTACGTGGGCAGAGTGGAATCTTCATCCCCACGATGCCCGGATGACTCACCCTCCGCCGATGCACGTTTCTTCTTCGATTTTTTCTTCTGTGCTGCCGGAGCCCGTACACTGCCCTCTTCATCAACTCGTCTCGACTGTACGGGGGTCGGTCTGGGAAAAGATACACCGATCGGATTCTCTCCAATCACCCTTCTCCAGTATTCCGATAGCTGCTCCTCGGGAGTGGGCGTGAGAGTCTAATGGGCAGGTGTCTGCATCTGTTCCAAAATTAAAAAAAACAAGTTATAATATATTTCTTAATAAATATTTAAAATGTTATTTACCGGTGAGGCGAAGAAACTGATCCATTCTGTATCTGGTGGCGTGACAAATACCCGTTTCAGACATCGAGGCATACCATCGTCATTCATAATGCGTACACACAGCCGGACCAAATCTGATATTGCCTCATATGTTCAAATCTACAATACGATTAAAGATCAGTACAAGTATAAATTATAAAAATTATAACAAATTGAAACAATTAAATATCAATTCGTACTTGAAGGGCCCAAACTAGCACATACATATTATATTTCGATTTCACTAAATTGAGTCGCTTTGGTGCAAAGCTCATGTAGTGGAGGAGAGCATTGTACGTGTATGATCCCCATGGAAAATCGTTCCATGTGTCTAAATCGTCAGCAAGAACTCACATCCATGTCTCAACCTTCTTCGTGTCGGCAGGTGCAAAGAAAAAACACATCAGTGCCAATACATTGGCTACCTTCAGATAATCGTCTTCAGAGAGGTCACCGAGTTTATCATTTTTCCATAAATTAAGCAAATCACCTCCTATTACTGTTTCCCGTCTGTGAGTCTCATGTATACTCCGGACTCTCCAGGGTCGCGAGCTGCCTTCAGATCGAAAGAAGAAGCGCTGAAAAATAATCCAGTAACGAGTGCATTCTCGTACTGTGAAAATCTATGCTCCCGTCCGGATATGTGAAAACGAACCTCCCCGGCCGGTGCCTGCACCTCATAGCACATGAGCTGATGCAAAGCCAAGATAGAACTTTTTCCCTTCCTCCAGTTTAGCAAATAGCCAAACTGACCGTTTCTAAATCACCGGACTAAGTCATTACCCCCCGTCTCACTAGAGTGTTCTTTATCAGTTCGGGTAGACTATCTCTCCAATATGTAGTGACTTTTGTGGTATTTTCTCTAACCGGTAGTCGAATATAATCGGGCTGCAAGTTGTACAAAAAAAATGAATTTATTAGTTAAGACAACTTAACAAGGGCCGATGGGAGGGCCGAAGAAGGGCCGATGGAAGGGTCGAAGGCGATAAGGCCAGCCGGGGCCGATGGCCTATTCAACATAATTCGGCCGAGGCAGGGCCGATGGAGTATATTTTCCTTCGGCCCTGCCTTCGGCCCTCTATCGGCCCCGGTTGCAAACATAATCGTCACAATGAACGCTCGCACCAATCGCAATTCACATCAATTTCATCATAAATTCGACATTTCAATATACACCCAACCTAATTTCAACATAAATTTCGTCTATCAATGAAATTCAATCACAATTCACATGAAAACGCATAGATCGACAATTCAATATACACCCAACCGGAAATACAAAACGCATAGATCAGCAATTTAATTCACTCATCGTGGCTTCTAATACGAATTCAATCGAAAAACAAGGCAAATCAATGAAAATCAGACAAAGAATCGAAAATAGGTACCTGAATTTCGCTGGAAGATATGGCTGAAAACGGGATCAATGGCGGTTATCGGCGACTGCAACACGCGTACAACGACGCGTACAACAGTTATTTTCTTTCGGCCACCAATAATATCAGGGCCAATGGCAGGGCCGACGGGTATCGGCCCTCGTCTAATACACGGTTGATTTATTTTCGGCCCTACGGTAAATTTGGGGCCGTTACATGTAACGGCTTTTAAAGGCTTAGGGCCGATGGTTCGACCGAATGAGGGCCGATGTCCATCGGCCTTCGATTATTACGTTTTTTTTCTCTCCTTCAGCCCTCGATTTATATTCTTTCTAACGGCCGAAATGATTGGGGCCATTACAAAAATTGTTTTAAACGCTCAGGGCCGATGTCTCGGCTGAAGGAGGGCCGATGGTCATTGGCCCTTCAATTATTTCAATTCTTTTCTTAGGGCCGATGGGTCGGCCTAAAGATGGCCGATCTCGATCGGCCCTGAAAATATAGACACAGCATAGGGTCCATCGGCCCCCATCGCCCTACGATTAGTAACTCAGCCTTCCATCGACCCTCCTGACACTCTGCGCCCACAAGAGGACAAAATGACTAGATATGTGTTTTTGTTTAAGGAAAGACTACATTTGCTTTTCGATTTTTTCTTTTGGCTAACAGTGACTATTAACACATTGATAAATATAAAGTCCGTTTAGTGGTTAAAGGTTTTAAGAAAATTGAAGGATATGATTTCTTCGATACATATTCACCTATAACGAGGATTACATTTATCCGTGTGCTTCTTGCTATTGCTGCTTTGTACAATCTTGATTCACCAAATGGACATGAAAACCGCATTTCTAAATGGGGATTTAGAAGAGGAAATTTATATGGAACAACCTGAAGGGTTTGTAGTACCTGACCAAGAGCGAAAGATATGTAAGTTGGTGAAATCCCTATATGGGTTGAAACAAGCACCATTACAATGGCACTTGAAATTTGACGAGACTATGTTGTCGAATGGTTTTAAGATAAATGAATGTGACAAGTGTGTTTACATAAAGAATACGAAGAATGAGTTTATAATTGTTTGTCTTTATCTAGATGACATGTTGATTTTAGGACAAAACATTCAAGTCATTAATGACACCAAACATATGTTTAAAAGGATTTTCGATATGAAAGATATGAGAGTTGCTGATGTAATTCTTGGAGTGAATATCCAAAGAACTCCAAATGGAATTGTTTTGTCTCAATCTCATTATATTGAGAAAGTACTTAAGAGGTTTAATGCATTTGATAGTGCGCCGACAAAGACTCATCTAGAAGTTAATGTTCACTTGAGCAAGAATATGGGTGATCCTGTTGCTCAAGAGGATTATGCTAGAGTCATTGGTTGTCTTATGTACATCACGAATTGTACGAGGCCCGATCTAGCTTGTCCGGTGAACAAACTGAGTCGCTATACTAGTAATCTGAGTAGAGAGCATTGGAAATCTCTTGTGAGAGTTCTAAGGTACTTGAAATACACTCTTAACTTTGGGCTGCACTACTCTAGATATCCCCCGCTACTTGAAGGGTACTGTGATGCGAATTGGATATCCAACATTAAAGACTCGTTGTCTACTAATGGTTATGTGTTCACTATAGGGGGAGGAGTTGTGTCGTGGAGATCCACAAAACATACGTGTATAGCCTGATCCACCATGGAATCCGAGTTTATTGCTTTGGATAAGGTCGGTGAGGAGACCGAATGGCTCTGTAATTTTCTTGAAGATATTCCATGTTAGACGAAACCCATGCCACCTGTGATGATTCATTGTGATAGCCAAGCGACTATTGGTAGGGCCAAAAGTGGGTTGTATAATGGTAAGTCGAAACATATTCGTCGTCGACATAATACTGTAAGACATTTGATCACGAGTGGGGTTATCTCTGTAGACTATGTTAAGCCTATAGATAACCTAGTGGATCCGCTTACTAAGAGTTTGAATCGAGATCAAACGTATAAGCTCGTAGAGAGAATGAGAGTTAAATCCACAATTTAAATACAATTATAGTGGATACCCAACCTTGTAGATTGGAGATCTCATGAACTTAGTTCAATGAGAAAACTAAGCTATATGAGTCTGTTGATACCACACTCAATCATTATATTCCCTAAAAGAGCCCGAGAGTGTTGGTGACCTGTCAAGTGGTGAGGTTAAGTCTTTGACTTTTAATGATTCTTGGATGCCTTGAGAAGATGGATTATGGCAAGATACTCGAGTAAGAATCGCCTATGTAAGTGAGAAGTGAGGGCCGCTTCTATGTGATACTTAAGAATCCAAAAAGGTTGCCCATGGCCTGTAAAGGACACAAACGTGAGAACGGATGAGGTTGAGACTTTATAGTGTTAGGGCTATTGTCTAAGTATACACTGTGGAGGAATTGTTCAAGGCCACGTGTCCACTAGTCCGTCAGTATGCTCGATAACACTGACTAAAGAAGGTTCAAGGTCATAAGTCACATACCCTGATGCTTTATTATCTCTTGTGGGCATAGTTGTTTGTCTGCATGTATGCATTTGACTATTTCCACTTATGCATTTGGCTATTTCCATGCATTTGGCTATTTCCACAGCATGAAGAAGAATAGACTATATTTCATCGTGGTGTGATTTTGGTTGCTTCTAGGGATAGTGGTTGGTAAGGTGAGGTCTTAGGTTTGAATTAATTTACATTTATATATATACATGGATTCATATAATGGTCAAATAATATAATTCCCAAAATATAATTCTTATATAAAAAATTATTTTCAAAATATATGACTCCCCTACAACTAATTTTCAAATCATTATCAACTCGGCAAAATATTATTATCTAAAAAATATCTGATTTTTTTATTTTCGTTCTAAGATTCAAATTTCAACATTGATTCATTTATCTTTTTCACTTTTTTTTAAAAAAAAAATCTGATTGAATTTAGACGTATTCCAAAAGAAAATACATTGTTCATTGATATTTGACATTTTCATTTAAAATTGTCTATTCTTATTTATACATATTGTACAAATCAAATAATTTTACTAATTATTTGTACAATTATAAACTAGTTGAAATTTTTATATCCTATGATATAAAGGATATTTTTGGTATTTTAGGGGTGAAATGACAGTTGCTTCTCACGTTGCAAATAGCTATTTATTGAACATTTCCTTTTTCATTTCAGTCCATCCTTCCATACGATTTCATGTTTTTTTTCAGCAAAAAAACATTTAAGTTTCTTCCCTGTTCCAATAAAAATGAAAATTTAGCAAACACCCTCTCGTTAATTAACTTTTCCTGTTCTTTTTTCTATATATATACTCCCTCCATCCCACAATTCTTGTTCCAATTTCCTTTTCGGGTCGATCGTCCCATACTTTTTGTTTCATTTCTTAAAATAAAAAAAATTATTACAAACATTTTATTTCAGAGCTCCACATCTCCACCACAACTAACATTTTTTCTAAAATATCGTGGCCAAAAAAACTGGAACAAAAATTGTGTGACGGGGGAGTATATAGTATTTTTATCATTGTAGTATCTAATACTCCCTCCGTCCCGGATGAAACGTCCCCTATTCTATTTCGGGGTGTCCCGGATGAAATGTCCCCTATTCCTTTTTTGGAAATAATTAGTCATCTAATTACTTATGTGGGACCCAAAACATTTACTCTAACATACCCACTACCACACACCTACCCACTCCCCTTACTCTAAAGTACAAGTGGGCCACCATTCATTACTTCTAAATTACACCGTATAAATTACCGCGCCGAAAAGAAAGAGGACGTTTCATCCGGGACGGAAGGAGTATGATATTTATCAATTGAATTTGCTATAACTTCAAAATGAAAAATCATGCAACTATTCATACTCATCCAATTAATACATAGATTTGTTTCAAACCGAAAACCTCACACTCAAAAATAACATCATGATGAAATATAATGTACTTTTAGTAATTATTATTTCATCTCCTTGTCAATGCGACGACGTCGTATTTCTTCTTCGCGAAATTGGTAGTTTACGTTGTCAACAATCTCCCTCCAAACACCCCACCATTGTTGCTGTATTGCGCTTCTAAGGATGGTGATATGGGAAATCATACCGTTACCATAAATCAGTCATTCAGATTTGCTTTTTACGATAAAATGTACTCTACTTTGTTCTTCTGTCGATTTTGATGGAATGGGAAAGACAAGGCGTTCGATGTTTATGATTCGGGTTGGCTCGAGAACCGATGTGTGAAAAATGATGTTTGCTATTACGCGGTGAAAAGTGATGGTATCTATTTTCGAACAAGTATCCGAACATAGACCTGCACAAATTATACGGTTGGTGATGGTAAGTTGTGCGGTTTGAAGAACTATTCATATGAGGGAAAATAATGTAAGTTGTATAAGATCTTTGTTAGTAGGGCGGATTCAGAATTAATAATCATTATGTAAAGAAATTGGAATTTCAAGGGAAAAGACTAAGGAATAATAATTTGTTGAAAAATATTTTGAAAATATAATTGCAATATATACAATTGTAATGAAATAATACAATTCTTTAAACATAAACTTGTCCCTCAGGTGCATTGTTCATGTTATTTATTAGCCGATACGGATTTAGGATTAATAGTTAAAGGGAAAATCCATAATATTAGAATTGAAGGATGTCGAAACAATAATTTTTCAATAAAGTAATTGTGGTTCTGCATGATTAGGGGAGGTCGAAAAATATCTCTGTTCTAGAAGATCAGTTGAAAAGTAGCCAAGAAATTGATTACGTATATGCTTACGCAATTAGTTAACAATACTAAATATTAAAAACCTTGAATTCAATAATTGGCCTTCAAAATTCCCAGTTTGTCACGATCCATCAGCACCTTTGCATTTGCTTGATTATATATTGGGTCCACGAGCGCACATTAACAACGCATAGTCAATAAATGCCAACATGAAAAAGTTAAAGTGGATTATTTTGTGTTCCAAATTAATCCGTATATATATATTTTTTTAATTTTAATTTACAATTAATAAGTAAATAAATAAGAGAAAAAGGAAAAAATATATAAAGAAAATAGGAAAAACTACCATGTATTCATTTTTTGTTAAAATATTCGGTATTCTTAAAAAAATGTTTCACGAGTATCATTCATGTAAAATCTAACTGCGGTATGCATCTCAAATGCTCTCAACTCTTTCACTCACTTAATTTGTCAATAAAATAAAGTTTTATTTACATAACTATATTCTAATGGGAAGAAATTATTTAAAAAAAACAAAAAAAAAAGTACCCTATGTTTCGAATGAGAATGCATTAACTTTCTTTCATTTCTTTCGGCAAACATGTCTTCTTAAAAACATATTGCACGAAACCGATCCCTCGAAATCTGAGATTCACACATGGTTAAATTTTAGGGGAGAAATGTTTGTTCAACATTTTGTAAAAACACTCTATAATTTTGAAAATAAATTAAAATAGGGTAATTTAAGTATTTTTTACTTTTTTCACCTTTTCCACATATAAAAAGCATTATGCTATTTAAAGTTGGCATTAGCCTCAGAAACAAATTACTCGGAGATTTGAATATTCAAAGCAAATCAAGATGACTTCCAAAGAAGATAAACTCCCCCGCATGTTCTGATCTTCCCAGTTCCGGCGCAGGGCCATTTAAACTCCATGCTAAACCTTGCCCACCTCTTCTGCCTATCAAACTTCCACGTCACCTTCATCCTATCGAAATTCATCCACCGCCGCCTCCTCAAGCACACCTCCGTCGCCGCCACCTTCGCCTCCTATCCAGGCTTCCAGTTCCGCGCCATCCCCGACGGCCTCCCCGACGACCATCCCCGTTCCGGCAAGGACGTGGTGGATCTTCACCCCGCAATGACAAACACCATGGTACCACTTTTCAAGAAGATGGTTGTTGAGGAAGATTTGCTGGCAAACCAAGGGCGGAGGCCGGTCACGTGCTTTGTAGTTGATGGGTTTTTTGATTTTGCGTGTGATTTTGCCGCGGAGAATGGTTTTCCGGTGGTATATTTTCGGACTCCGGGAGCGACTTACTTTTGGGCTTTTTTTCAAGTCAATGATCTTATTGAGGCTCAAGAAATTCCATTTGGAGGTAATAATTTGAAATTATATCAAACTATCTTATATTTGTTTAAAAAAATAAATTTTGTGTTTTTAAATAATATTGTACGAAAATCTCAATTGGTTATTTAAACAGAGTGTGATATTCACCCCCTCGTGATTTAATTGATAGCATCAATGTATTGATAGAGAAACAAGTGAAAGAACTGAGGGTGTGAAGTTCATGTAGGTTAAGAAAAAGAAGACAGATTTTAATGCAACATAATTTAAGAAGACAGTGTTTTTCAATATAAGACATAATATATTTTTACCTTCTATTCCTTTATTATACTATATATTATTATTATTATTATTACAGTTGAGTTTCTCATTCGTATAGAAAACCTACAAATGGAAATAGCTATCCAACTTTATATTCATAAGACATAGAAGTATTCGATCAAACATTTTGCACATTCCACTTCTCCTTGACTCATTTGATCAAACACTTTGCACATTCCAATTCTCTCTGAGTCATTTGATCAAACACTTCACAATTATCTACGATCATGTCTTCATTCGGGAAATTCTTATCTAAGTATCCAATTTTTCTTAACTAGACTCAAATTTTACAGAAAAGTCTATGGATGGATTAGTGAAAGGAATACCTGGAATGGAAGGAGTCCTCCGCCGCCGCGACTTGCCGGGCTTCTTTCGCACCACCGACGTAAACGACCCCCTTCTTCACGGCTTAGCAGCATCAACTATGCAGATTTTACGAGCACAAGTAGCCATATTCAACACCTTCGAAGAACTTGAGGGGCCGATTCTATCACTAATGCAAAGCAAGATGCCGAGAATCTTCGCTATCGGACCTATCCACGAGCAGCTCAAATCAAAGCTCGTTGAAAGTAAATCCGAACCCTCGGTTATGAATGCAAGTCTTTGGGCGGAGGATCGGAGCTGCATCGATTGGTTGAATGGACAACCACCGAGGTCCGTGATATACGTTAGCTTCGGAAGCATAACGATTGTGACACGAGAGCAATTACTCGAGTTTTGGCACGGTTTGATGAATAGTGCGCAAAGATTCCTGTGGGTCGTGCGGCCGGATTCAGTCGTCGGAAAAGATGGGGACGATGAAATTCCAATGGAACTAGCTAAGGGTACTAATGAAAACGGTCGATTGGTCGAGTGGGTTCCGCAGGAGGAGGTGCTTAACCACCCTGCGGTGGGCGGATTTTTGACGCACAGTGGATGGAACTCGACTCTCGAGAGTATTGCAGCGGGTGTGCCAATGATATGTTGGCCATCTTTTGGCGACCAGACGATTAATAGTAGGCTCGTGAGTGAGGTTTGGAAGATTGGGTTGGATTATGAAGATACATGTGATAGACTAATCATTGAGGAGGCTGTTAGGGAGGTTATGGTGGTGAGGAAGGATGAGTTCTTGGAAAGGGCAAGTTGTATGGCAAAATTGGCTAAAGAGGTTGTTAGTAGAGGGGGTTCTTCATATAGCAATTTGGACGGTTTTTTTGAGTATATTAAGTCCTTGATATATTGAAAATCGTGTAGCTTTGTTTCTTTGCTAATGTAACAAAAAATATAAATAAAAAAAAGGCTAAAAACGTCCTTCATTAGAAATTATCAACAGTATAATGTATTTAAAATAATTATTTGAGATTCATGTAAACTTTTCGTGTTATTTACTAGTTAGGGAGGATTCATGATTAACAATTAGAAAGAGACATATGCAATTAATTGATTGATACAAGATCAAATAATAATTTTCAAAAATATATGAAAATTAAAACTTCTGCACGAATTTGAAGAGTACGAAAAATAACCATCTCTTATAAAAGATACACCTATTCCCAAATACAAGTCAAATTTGTACGAGGCAGTATTCTGTGCGCTCATTGTACTTGCAATCGGGTCACATAAATCTAATTTCGCACCTCATTTACCCGGTTTCGACCCAAGATCGATATATATATATATATATATATATATATATATAGAGAGAGAGAGAGAGAGAGAGTTAGGTTCATGTAAGAACATGGTATTATAATGAGAAGTGAGAACAATCTCTATTCATTGGATCGATCTAATTGGATCGATCCAACGATTCTGATTTTAAGTTGCCACTTAAAAACCTGAATTCGCGATAATACACTCGTAGTTAAAATCTAATAAACTCAGGGGTAAATTCGTATTTTTGCCCGTTCTAATTATCTATACTGTATATATATAAGTTTCTATAAAAAAACTCAAGCACGTCAAGCACCTCACCAATGCACCCTTTTTGGACTGTAGTGCCTAAACGCCGCTATCGTTTTTTCAGCTTACTCATTGCGGACTTTTTCCAACAATAAGGATCCATTCCTCTCTCTCTCTCGTTGACTGCCTCTCAACTCCTACGTCGATGAGCCTGCCCTAACTCTCCCAATTTTCCCCCAAATTCCCCCGATTGTTGCTCCAATCCGTCCAATTCTGGCTGCTCCTTTCGATTGTTTTTCTCAATCGGCAAAAATTCGGAGACGACCGGAAGGCCGCCGCCGTAATAGTCAAGCGTCGGTATACACCACCAGTCCGATTCACAGCCACTGATTCAACCACAGCACGCGTCCCTGGAATTCCCTTCCCCACCGCTCCTCTGCTCCGCAGCCACTTTTGTTGACTCAAGCTCCTTCGCCGCCGGCCCCCTCTTCTACTCCACGTGAGCGTGTTCACTTTCTCTCTACTCTTCTCATCGCCGAACAATTGAGCGGCTCTTCCATTCCTAGTTGGTCGTATCTCATAGAATTAGCTGCAACATTTACAAATATCGCCGCCTGCCACTCAGTCTACTCACTCATCCCGTCTAATTTTCCTCGGTAAACTATTTTGTTTCCACTTAAAATCTTTTAATTTGCAGTCATTGGTGTTTAAGGAGACTAATTGAGTGGTTTTGGATGCTTTGATTTTGGGTTCAATTGCATTTTTTTCGATGAACTGTTTAATTTCCACTAAAAAAACTTTAATTAGCAATGATTGGTGTTTAAGGAGACGAATTGAGTGAAAATTAATGGTACTCGACTGGTGCAAGATAGTGAATTCGTGATCGTAAGACCTCTTTCTGTTCGTATTCTTCTGCTTATTTCTAGGAGTTTCTGCTGCTTCTTTCAGAGTGTATTAATTTGCTTTCAAGTCTATTCCCTTCTCCTTACCCGTCTTTAAGAGATGAAGCAGTTTTACTCATGATAATGATGTATTAATTTGCTTTCAGGTGACAATGTACGAGACGCAATACATGTTTAACAACTTACAGTCATGTATGGTATTGGTTTCTCCATTATTTGTTTGTCCTTTGGTGATGATAACGCCGGAAAGAAGGATGTTTTAAAGCATGAAAAGGTCGAACTATGGTAATTCGGTTTCTCCCTAAAGTCTACCACTCTTTGTGCCTCATTAGTAATGGGTTGGTTTTGAGAATTTGAATTCGGCCATAAAGTCTCAATCTTTTATCTTCTAAAATATTTAATGGCCATGTCTTTTACTGCTTTTATTATTCCCATATTTTATTGTCCATCAATAAGAACCATAACCCTTGGTTTCTAGCATAGTTTGTTGTTTCTTGGGAAATTACTTATAAAAATCAAGTTTTGCCTTAACCTCAATCTTATAAATTAAGTTCATGTAATAAGACATCGAGAAGTTCTTTCTTTTACTGATACAAATAATTGGCTCAATTGTTGTGAATTATGGGAGCGAGAAGTTTGGGATAGCAGCCTATTTTCGACATGGACTAATGCTTTGCACTCTTTTTCCCTTTCTACTCCCCCAAAAAAAGGGTACTCGACGTGGTATTATTTCATGAGATTTGCTTTTACGGTTTATCTTCTTTGAGTTCTGATGAAGTTTACTAAGGTTTAATGGTTTTGCGGAAGATCTGAAAGGTTGAAAACATAGAATCTTCATATTTAATTTCACATTTTCTGGCGTGATAACAAATTACATACAGATGTTGAAGCACGACGTGCATCTTTAGAGACTGTCAAACTTTTCCGTTTTGGATTTAATGCCTTCGTGCCCCTTGAATGGCTATAGAATTCGGTATGAATGTTGCATAATTCTTTTTTGTGGTGACCAACTTCTCTGCAATTTAGTTTGTGCCTCAATGTACTTACCTTTTTCCCTTTTTAATATTTCATCCCAGAGAAAACACGAATCTCACTGCGAGAGTGTCAATACACATCCTGGGGTTGGTAAGTAATGTATTATGTTACAATAACTGAGATTCAACAAAATCCCCTTCAGTTTGGATTTTGCATTTATCATGAGACTGTTTTATGTCTCTGTTCGTGATATTAGGTTTTATTTTGTTTATTTAAATATCTAAAACTTTGTTTAAAAATGGATTTAAGTCTTGCCTCGTCAACTGAAAATTCAATTTTTTTCAATGTTTAAACAGGTAAAACAATGGTGGAAATCGAGTATTTACTTTTATGATGCCAGAATTAATCCTGATCTGAACAGTATATTTAATGTGTATATATTAAATAAATATGATGTACATAAACCAAATGCTAAGTCAGATGAAAATTTGTGTTGAAGAAGTGATGCTTTCATGAGATTAGAACTTGTTGTAGTTGGTCTGCGTATGTGCTGCGATTGATAGTTTCTTCATATAATTTAATTTTCTTTTTCTTTGTAAATTGTTGAGGAATTCCTGTAACGCATGTTCGATAAATCGATCATTTTGTCAATTTGTGACGCTGCTCATGTTATGAGTGTTATGCTTTGGTAGTTTTGTTACTCTGTCACTTTATGTTGTCATTAACTTATTAGTGTTATCAGACAGTTAACGGTTTGAGTTGACTGAGCTGGAAAAACATAAACCAAATGCTAAGTCAGATGAAAAACCTTCAACTGCCGAAGAGAACCAGTTTTCTCTTCAGATAATAGGACTTGGAGTGGAGAAGGCACAAATCTGAAAGAAGTAGATATAGATTATTATAGCGTTGTGCTGCAGTTAAGGCCATTTATTTAAGAGAAACATCTATTAGTGTCTGTTGTTGCTGGAGTCGAGCTAGAAGATTTGCAGGTTCGTTAACTGAAATCCATTAATATGTACTTTACTTCTGATATGGACTGTGTTACTCATATATGCCGCTGCTAACAGACGACAAATCTTTGTTACACCAGCAACTAATACTGTAAGCTACAGAAATGGATGACACGAGTGAGCCAGAAAAGAAGTTGTTGGAACAATTCTTATATAGTGAAGAAGAAGCATACATTTCGTACTGCGATTATGCCGCTACTGTTGGTTTTGATGTACGCAGAGGATATCAGAAATACTTCAAAGGGACTGACATAATAAGATCTAAAACTTACTTTTGCTCAAAAAAATTCCAAACAAGCACGAGATGTGGAGCAATGATATCGTTCCTTTGTGACGGCAGTAGCAAATGGAATGTCTCAAGTTTTGTTAAACAACACAACCATGCAATGATTTTGCCTGATGCTGACCCACTGGTGAAATACAAACAACCTATTCCACATGATGATGTTCATCGAAGTACCTCTACTACAGAACCGTTGGTAAGAACTGATTCCCTATTTATTTTTTCATTACACATATATGTTTTACTGATCACCCTGTTCCCGTTCATGCTCAGCTGGTTACAACTCCCCATGCCGCTTCTCCTTCTTCTTCTACAGTTGCCGGTATGCTACCTCATGAAATTGCTCTGTTATGTCACCTACTCATCGCTTCTTTATTTTTATAGGTTCATCCAATCAAGGCCGACGTCTTGGAAAACCTCCAAAGCAAAAGCGTCTTAAATACGCTCCGACAAATGTTATGCACGAACCATCAGTTTTAACTGGTGCAGCAATTTAAACCTTAAGCACACCCATACGTTACCTCTTTCACATGCTACCCATCGCTTTCTTTTTATGCTTACAGGTTCACCCCTGCAATGTCGACGTACGGGAAGACCTCGAAAGTTAAAGCCTACACAAGACATGCTTACCTATATTCCAACTGAGCCGTCGATCTTGCCTGCCGTGGCGAATTGCATCCACGAGAAGTGCAAATGTAAGCGTTTCTATTTAGAACCGCTTGGCCTTTGCTGTTCAGGTGGGATTTCTTTGACAGATTGTTGTATATTTTTTGTTTGATAATATTGGATTGTAACATGTATATTAAAAATAGTATATGGAAACTGGAGTAAAGTAAATAGAATAATTATGTGAAATGATAGAATATAGGACAAACTATATTTTATTTGTATCAATATAATATATTAATGTTATATATAATATTTGACTGATTGATAAATGGAGTTACATTTACAAATATAATTATAATTTTCCTATAGAATAATTATTTGTATCTTATAATTATATTTCTACTATTTACAAATATCTTATTGGTGTTTAGGATGTGAATAATTGTAGACATGGGCTTTTATTACTCCCATGTGATCACCATACAGATACGCCCAATACATCAAATAACAATACAGAGGTAAGGAGATTATATTTTATTGTATACGAAGATTATATTGTATGTAACATATAATTTGTGTTAATAGTGTAAATAAGTAAATAAAGATATTCATATTTTAGTGACTGCTACTAAGCAGTTAAATATAATTTGTGGATATCTCTAATGTTTGTTGAAATAATTGATAAATACAAACTAACGCAACACCTCACTTATGTACATTGAGGCTTACGCACATGCAACATCTTATGAATGTTTCACATCTCTTTAACTATTTGAGCTTTTTATTATCTTAGTCTTTTAAATTACTTTTCTAGACAATTTAATACATTTCTATAATCCTATAAGTTCAAAATATATGTAGCATCTTCCATTTCCATTCCCATGATATTAAAAGAATACATAGTAGGCCACCTATAACACTAAATGATTGAAATTTTGTGTTTAGTATTCTAAGCATGATTGTAACATATAAAATTAGTAAATTTGGCATTATCCATATTTTCTTCATATTTTGAAGTTTGTTAGGTGAAGTTTGTGTCAAATTTCAATTAGATTGCTAGGAACAATATATATTTGAATTTATACATGAGCCTCGAAGCCTCGAGGCTTAAGCCTCGCGGTACCATAAGAAAACATCTCGGATAATATGGAAGCATAAAATCAACTCCCAACAGAAACTCTATACTAACGTGAGACTTTTATAAAGCTCATCCCACAAAGCTTTCTGGGGCCGCTGAGGATTCCATTTGGGAAAGTGTAAAACATGCAGTGTGACGAGAACCGTCCTAATTATGTCGTTAAAAGGTCTCCATGGCTTCAGAAGCTTGATACAGTTTCCCTATGCTGACAACACTGATACCTCAGGCTTCCCCTGGGGAGATCAAACTTCCAAACAGTAACTCGGAGATAGATTGTGCAGAGCCCTGCTAGAACCAATTTCTGAAATTTGATTGGATAATTTTTCGAAGTCTTAGTTGGCTTCTTACTCATAAGTTTCACTCTTCCCGTCCAACCAATTATGGTAGGCAAAATTTTGTCCTATAGTATTATCCACCTTGACATCTGATTCATATCAATTAGATGTATTTCGATGGAGGTACAAAAACTTCATGAATCAGGCGAAATAGATGTTCTCTGATTAATTATCCACTCATAATCACATGTAGCAATAGGATTCCTATATTTCTCATTAACTGGCTTACCAAGAGCATAGGAAATTTCATATGTTTTCTACTATTCTAACTTGTGTTTGAAGAGCTTAATTACATTGTTAAAAATAGTAGGCTCCACTAAATTCCGTGCAAGTGATTGTAACATGTACCGTCATATGTTTACCTTTCATAAGTAAATTTTGACTTATTTTATAAGTTAGTAGTGTTTGAAATAGCTTTAATAAGCAAATTTTATCTAATTCAGTTTAAGTTGTTTTAAATAAATGTTATTAGTGTTTGTAATATTAAAAAAACAACATATTTTAGAAAAAAACAATATTCAAATACTCTCATAAGTTGTTTTTCGATTTTTTTATACTCTCAAAAGCTATTTTTAATTTCATTTTTTTTTTATTTTTACTTTTAGAAAGCACACTGACGAGCTTATGAATTTCTATTAATTATGACTTATTTCAAACTTCAAAAAATCATAAGCTTACATTCCAAACATTAAAAATAAGTGTTACTGCGGTGAAAAAGCTTAGAAACAAATTATTTAAGTTATTGCATGCTTTAAAATTCACTTCTTTCTCATTTTCTTTTCTTTTCTTTCAATATTGTTTTTCTCCATTAAATAATAGATGATGCATGATACATATGACGGTACATGTTACAATGACTTGCACGGAATTTAGTGGAGGCTACTATTTTTAACAATATAATTAAACTCTTCAAACACAAGTTAGAATAGTAGAAAACATATGAAATTTCCTATGCACTTGCTAAGCCAGTTAATGAGAAATATAGGAATCCTATTGCTACATGTGATTATGAGTGGATAATTAATCAGAGAACATCTATTTCGCCTGTTTCATGAAGTCTTTGTACCTCAATCGAAATACATCTAATTGATATGAATCAGATGTCAAGGTGGATAATACTATTGGACAAGATTTTGCCTACCACAATTGGTTGGACGGGAAGAGTGAAACTTATGAGTAAGAACCCAACTAAGACTTCGCAAAATTATCCAGTCAAATTTCAGAAATTAGTTCTAGCAGGGCTCTGCACAATCTATCTCCGAGTTACTGCTTGAAAGTTTGATCTCCCCAAGGGGAAGCCTGAGGTATCAGTGTTGTCAGCACAGGGAAACTGTATCAAGCTTCTGAAGCCATGGAGACCTTTTAACAACATAATTAGGACGGTTCTCGTCACAATGCATGTTTTACACTTTGCCAAATGGAATCCTCAGCGGCCCCAGAAAGCTTTGTGGGATGAGCTTTATAAAAGTCTCACGTTAGTATAGAGTTTCTGTTGGGAGTTGATTTTATGCTTTCATATTATCCGAGATGTTTTCTTATGGTACCACGAGGCTTAAGCCTCGAGGCTTCGAGGCTCATGTATAAATTCAAATATATATTGTTCCTAGCAATCTAATTGAAATTTGACACAAACTTCACCTAACAAACTTCAAAATATGAAGAAAATATGGATAATGCCAAATTTACTAATTTTATATGTTACAATCATGCTTAGAATACTAAACACAAAATTTCAATCATTTAGTGTTACAGGTGGCCTACTATGCATTCTTTTAATATCATGGGAATGGAAATGGAAGATGCTACATATATTTTGAACTTATAGGATTATAGAAATGTATTAAATTGTCTAGAAAAAATAATTTAAAAGACTAAGATCATAAAAAGCTCAAATAGTTAAAGAGATGTGAAGCATTTATAAGATGTTGCATGTGCGTAAGCATCAATGTACATAAATGAGGTGTTGTGTTAGTTTGTATTTATCAATTATTTCAACAAACATTAGAGATATCCACAAATTATTTTTAACTGCTTAATAGCAGTCACTAAAATATGAATATCTTAGAAATAGATCTGGCAAATCATGTACCTTTAATTGCAGAAGCCATTAAGTGCGATGAAGTGCTGGCTAAATTCATGGTATGTAGACCTTTCTGCACTGAATAGGGCTGCGAACAAGGTTGCATGTCTGTTTTGGCCACATGTATTTCACAAAAACGTGAAATCAAAGTAGGCGATAAAGTAGCTAGACGCTTATTCGTGCAAAATATGAAGTTTGCTATCAGCAAATTCTTGAATGAATTTCGATGGAGGTACAAAGATTTCAATCAATTATCAATAAATGAATCAAATACAAAAAAGACACCTAGAGTGTTCGAAAATGCAAATTGCGATACTGTGATACTTGATCGTATTGCTTATAAACAAACACCCACACGCACATATATATATACACATGCATGACTATAAATAGAACTTTTATACAGGTGTCTTCCATGCATGTTTGGTGATCGCTGTTTACACCAAATAATCCTGCTAAATAGCTAGAACTAAATTTAGTATAGCTACAGGTATCGAACACAGGGAACGGAGATTTTCAAACTTATTAATCCTATCAATCAAAGGATTGGTTAGCAACCACGCAATTTTTGGAAATTGACTAACTTTAGGAAATGAAAATTAAAGCAAGAATTTAATATGAAATTGATTTAATAAAAGCGGGTCCAGCAAGATGTTTCACACATACACACAATCGATCATTGACACTAATAATTAATTAATCCACTTAAATCAATCAGTTGTAGGATACCGTAATTAAACTGACATATCCCCTATTCCCCCTTAATTAATCGGTAATCGTCATGGTGGGCATTGAAACGATTACTTCCCTAAATTAGATGCAACCTACGTTGGTGGGCAATCAATAGATTTAACATCTAATCAGCTTTAAGAATTAAGGGAACCCAATTTAGGAGCCTACTCGTATGGTGAGCATCTAATAGTCTCCTACCAAATTAATCCAATTGTCCTAAGACAATTTGCTACTTATTTAGCCTCATCCCACGAGAAACGATGAAAGTACTAAATTAGCAATGAACTAAATTAACTAGGGTGATCAAGCCTAAATTAATTAATTCAATTTAATAAACCTGGATTAGTTCAGAACTTAAGTGATTAATGATAAGCCCTAATCTCACGAATTTAAAGAGGTGTGTGTGTTTTACATTTTGCCAGCCCCTAAAAAGAATTAGCTACGCATATTGACTATATTAAACAAAACACAAACATGCTGAATTTCAATATGTAAACGAAAATTCTAACTAATTATTAAATAATTCAAAACACTAAATGCATGGAATTAAAATCCTAGAATTGCAAATTTGAAAGAAACTACTAAGAAAATATCCATAGGTTAAGATAATTCAAATCCAGAATTTCAAATGAAAATGTTTAACCAATGTTTATCCAAATCAAACTAAAGCTCATCAATTAAAAACAAGAAACTTAAACTTAAAAATGATAACCCTTCAATCGGCTTCCTTGGAACTCCTCTCTCCGTGAAGACTTGGAAGAGAGGAAATGGCGAGAACTTGTTGTGGTGATGTAGAAGTGAAGAATGAGATGATCTCTTCCTCTCCTCAAGGTGGGTTTATATAGCCCCAATCCTTCCTTTTTTAGTCGGATGATTAAATGATAAAATCCCTAATTATCTCTCCATCAAATTCATGATTGATTACAATCTTCCTTTTCTTCTTCGGCACAAATCAAGGGATAAAGATTCATGATTGATTTCTTCCTTTTCTTCTTCGGCACAAATCAAGGGATAGAGATTCATGATTGATTTCTTCATTTTCTTCTTCGGCACAAATCAAGGGATAGACATAAGATTGATTTCTTCCTTTTTCACTTGGCTTGATTTCCTCAAGATTGGAAATCAAAGATAATTACCCTCTTCACTTGGCTTGATTTCCTCAAGATTGGAAATCAAAGATAATTACCCTCTTCACTTGGCTTGATTTCCTCAAATCTTTCTACCACCACCTCGATGCCTCGTCAGTGCCACATCATCATTAAGCACTGCAAAATAAACACCAAAAAAAATCCAAGTCCCACAAAATATGCCAAAATACAGGAAATATGGATAGTATGAAATAGACCTATCAAAGTTATACTTAAAATACGACTATACTCTAAAAAAACATATTAAACAACATATTTATAAAATTTTATTGTCATTTTATCATCGCGAGATAAGTCTAGATACAATGTATAATTTGATAAATTGTTAGTGCCCACGTGAAGAACCTATGTGTTCACTACCACATGTCACATGATTACTTACACTCCGTATTTACGTTTAAAAGAGAAGGCCACATGACGGGATATCCTAATGCACGTGCCATTGCGTGACGAACATGCTGATAAATAAAAATCTTTGCCTTCATCCTAATTCTATATTTTCTTTATTAAATACTCAAAATATAGGCATGCATGACTATAAATAGGCATTTTACACAGACATCTTTCATGCATGTTATACGCAAAAAAATATATTAAAGAAGAAATTTATAAAATTTTATTCATTTTATTATGGCAGGATAACTCTTGGCAGATTTTACAATTTGATAAATTGTTAGTGCCCACGTGAAGAACCTATGTGTTCACTACTAGAGGTCACATGATTACTTACATCGTATTTACGTTTAAGAGAGAAGACCACGCGACGGGAGATCCTACTACACGTGCCACATCATGACGAGCATGCCGATAATTGAAAATATTTGCCTTCAACCTAATGTTATATTTTCCTCACTTCCAAATTAGTTAATATTAAATAAATATTAATTTTGAACTTTCAGTAAATATATTTTTAAGTTACATATCTTCGAACATTTTTATTAATATTTTCAAATACTTAAAAACATACTTTCATATACTATCAAAACAATAACAGTTGATCATTATCATTTTTTCCCCGAATTCTCCTCAACTGTGGTTAAATAACCATTTATCCAAATGTACAATTGACAAACACGTTTTTCATCGTACAAGTGCAGTGTCATTACAACTGCATTTTTTTAACATATACTCCCTCCGTCCCATTGAGCTGTGCTCATTTCTTTTTTGCTCGTAGATTAAGGAGAGTTGTTAGATGTGAGTGAAGTGGTGGGTCCCATAAAAAGAGAGTGAGTAATTGTGTGTAAAAATTTGCCTTTTTTGGAAACAGGAACAGATGAGTGGGACAAACTAAAAAGAAAAACGAGCACAGCTCGTTGGGACAGAGGGAGTATCATATATATGTATTTTCGGTAAACTGAATAGGACTACATATTCTGCTACTTATCAATAAATGAATCAAATACAAAAAAGACACCTAGAGTGTTCGAAAATGCAAATTGCGATACTGTGATACTTGATCGTATTGCTTATACACAAACACCCACACGCACATATATATATACACATGCATGACTATAAATAGAACTTTTATACAGGTGTCTTCCATGCATGTTATACTTAAAATACAACGACTATACTCTAAAAAAACATATTAAACAATATATTTATAAAATTTTATTGTCATTTTATCATTGCGAGATAAGTCTAGATACAATGTATAATTTGATAAATTGTTAGTGCCACGTGAAGAACCTATGTGTTCACTACCACATGTCACATGATTACTTACACTCCGTATTTACGTTTAAAAGAGAAGGCCACATGACGGGATATCCTAATGCACGTGCCATTGTGTGACGAACATGCTGATAAATAAAAATCTTTGCCTTCATCCTAATTCTATATTTTCTTTATTAAATACTCAAAATATAGGCATGCATGACTATAAATAGGCATTTTACACAGACATCTTTCATGCATGTTATACGCAAAAAAATATATTAAAGAAGAAATTTATAAAATTTTATTCATTTTATTATGGCAGGATAACTCTTGGCAGATTTTACAATTTGATAAATTGTTAGTGCCCACGTGAAGAACCTATGTGTTCACTACTAGAGGTCACATGATTACTTACATCGTATTTACGTTTAAGAGAGAAGACCACGCGACGGGAGATCCTACTACACGTGCCACATCATGACGAGCATGCCGATAATTGAAAATATTTGCCTTCAACCTAATGTTATATTTTCCTCACTTCCAAATTAGTTAATATTAAATAAATATTAATTTTGTACTTACAGTAAATATATTTTTAAGTTACATATCTTCGAACATTTTTATTAATATTTTCAATTACTTAAAAACATACTTTCATATACTATCAAAACAATAACAGTTGATCATTATCATTTTTTCCCCGAATTCTCCTCAACTGTGGTTAAATAACCATTTATCCAAATGTACAATTGACAAACACGTTTTTCATCGTACAAGTGCAGTGTCATTACAACTGCATTTTTTTAACATATATCATATATATGTATTTTCGGTAAACTGAATAGGACTACATATTCTGCTACAGACCTTGCGTGACCATTTCGAATTCCTACACCTAATTATTTTATAATGATCCATTGACTATTGACGGTTCATTCCACATTATATCACAACATTCATGTATCTTATCCTATTTCCCATTCATACTATAAATAATCCCAGTGTAAGACAAAGTACAGACTAACACCACTTAGTTCTCTTACAACAAATATAAAAATGTCTCAGATAGCCAGCCCGTTCTACACATGGACCAGCCAAGATAAAAATTCTGAGATCCGATTTTACTTAATTACTCATACCAACAACTATGTACATGCGGTAACTCTCAGAACAAACGACATTGAAACGATTCAAGCAAGAATCTGCGACAAGCTCCTGTCAAAATACTCGCGCTTGATCGACCATGTCGGATACCTTAATCAACGAGCTGCCGAAAATATCCATGCATGGTTAACATCCGTCCTACATGTTGGACCAGAAGCTTTTCTACCTCGAGGTATGTTAACGAAATAACCAAACTCCCACATAAATGTTATTATTCTAACAACTCTAAACTATTCTCACAGATAACTACACACCTTCAACTTATGCACCTATGTGCTACTTATTTACATGCAACAGCAACCAACGTCAGGTATAAACCTATCCAACAATCATTATTTCATAATATGTACACTAACTAAATCTTACAATCAACAGATAATACATTTCCCAATCTATCTCGCCCTGGGAATTAGAAAAGGACAACGGATCACCTTAAACTACCAACAAAGAGCATGGCGAATAACAGTCGGTCCAGAAACATTTGAACATGGATGGCTTAGCTTTTTCAACGACAACGGTCTAACCATCGGAGACCTCATGCTGCTCCGAAACGTCAGCATATCACACTATGACATCATCCCTATGAATGGATTCACGCAATCCGAGAATAGAACACCAACTCATCCAACACTATCCAACCTACTATTTTATCAAGAAGACCAAAACGGTAACTATTTCCTAATCAACATTTACAACACCACAATAAAGTAAATGATAAATACTACATATTATATAATTAGCAGGACCGATCGCATCATCAATTCCACCATCACCTCATCAGCAAAAAACCAATTTCATAAAATGCTTCTTCCAGAAGTACAACATTGATTCAAAATACACGGTAATATCAACATTTACAAATATGAGTTGTATCTAAATTCAAACTTAAACTACCTATTATGTCTGTAGCCACTACCGTGCCTCGCCGATATCCCTCTATTGCAAAACGACATAAACGAAATCATCATCAAAAGCGGAATGAAAGAATATCGAATCGGCCTATGGAAGAAGACCCTCCGATTTTGCTGGAACCTTTTCGTCGAGGACCACAATCTACAGAACGGTGACATACTTGTCTTCCTACCGCACGCACCCAACGAATTCACCATCGCAATATTTAATCAACCGGGATACGAAAGGACTTACAAATGGCACTACAAAATACGAAGATCTTTTTAACCAAGCATCAGTATTATGTATCTTACATATGTACTTTACTTTGTATTACAGTCAAATAGTTCAATAAAACTAAACTCATGCTAATGTATTTATTGTTCTTTTCCAGTTCTACAATGACCATAAGACGACGCAACACATGTTTCGCCAGGCACCACGCAAAAGCACTAAATACTATTTGAATTTTCGATATATTGTTGAAATTCCTTTGTCGGAGTTTGGCGAACTAAATTTACAATTATATAGTATTCTAGTTTTATATAAGTTATGTTGTGTGAGGTATAATAAATATATATATCATGATAAAATTAGTATTATTATATTATTTCAACGCTACGCAAAATAAGATACATATGTAGAATGTAGAACTTAGTGTTTGTTTAAAAGGTTGTTCTTATCTTATAATATCTGGACAATTTAAACAGTGGTTATTTAAAAATGAATAGAGCATAATGCAACTTAGTTATGTTGACTGGGGGAAATAATTCTATAATTCTTTTAAAAAGTTAAATATGTACACATTAGAAGATATTGTATATAACTCTGGTATGTTAAGTCGAGCCTTTGATATCATGTTAATGTTGTTTTCAAGCTTTAATGTCAGAATTATCAGTATTATGTAAGAAAAAAAAAAGAATAATAAATACATTAGCAAAAACTTAATATTATTATGATAATTAAATGTTATACAACATAAAAAGGACAGAAGTAAGAGCAACGGCAGATAGAAATGCACATACAGTAAACTCGGAGATAAAATCTCAAATCGCGGACCTGTCCTAGATCGTTTTGAATAGGGATGTTCCTCAATATAGTATTTTAGTTTTATATAAGTTGTGTGATGATTATATGAGAATAAATAAACAAATAAATATTTTATGATAAAATTAGTATTATTATATTATTTCAATGCTACACAACGTAAGATACATAGATTTAACAATATCCTAGGCTCTTTTCATCTTGTAGTGCCATTCGTACTTAGTTTCGAACAAAATATGATAGCAAAAGTAGTAATTACAATACTGTGCACATAAAAAGGACATAAGTAAGAGCAACGGCAGATAGAAATGCACATGCAAATGAGTTATTTGTAACTATACTTGCTACTAGGGGACATTAATATATGGACATAATTACAATACCGTGCGAAGCCGGTTAAATAATGTGCCAGTATGAAATAGAAAGGGGGAAATAATATGGCTTATTTTCTCATTTCTCACGCTAAAACAGAACACGATTCCCGTAGAAATACTAAGGCTTTCTCATGCTTCCTTTCTCCGCTACCTTTCTCCCAAATCTCCGCTAAAACAGAACACGATTCTAGCGATAGGTATGGTGGAACCCGGAGATGAAATGCACGGTGGAGGAAAAGGCGGCGCCGATGCCACAAACCTGAATGACGTCTTCTTCGACGAAACCGCCGGCAATGGTTGCGCTCCAGGTAAGTTCTTTCTTCTTTCTACCCGAATTCGCGATAATACAGTATACAATTGCTTGTTGAATTCTTGTTTGTGGCCGACCATGAAATCACGATAGAAATTAGGGTTCTTGGATATGAAATTTCTATACGACTAATGAAATCACGATAGAAATGAGGGTTCTTGTTGAATACACTTAATGTAGGAAAGTCGTACACTTTTTTGCTGATTCACTTTTTGCAAATTCACATATTGTACATGAATGCGATCTGAATGGCGTAATACACTTACATTATAGAGTTAATACACTTAATGTAGGATAGTGATACTCTTTGGGCAGTTTCAATTATTGTTCTTGTATTTGTTTTGATTAATTGATTACATGGTTGAATTGTTGTTATGTTATATGTTATATAATTTGAAGAATGAATATACTTATTTTAGAAAAGTGTTACAGTTTTGGCAAATTCACTTATTGTGCATGAATGCAATGAAAATGCATTTGATTTGCGTAATACACTCTCTTTGTAGAATTAATACACTTAATTTAAGATAGTAATACACTTGCAGTTCTGCAGATAGTTACATTTCGTAATACACTTTGTTCGAAATTGTAGTACGCTTTGTTTGAGTTTTTTAATACACTTGCTTCTGGTATTGGAATACAGTTTGATTCGACTTCAATCTGTATGTGTAGGCACTTGTTTTGCAAAATGCAGATGATGCGACAAGTTTGTTTGGTAAGAGACTTTTGGGAGAAGTCATTAACCGGCAGAATGTTGCAATGGCTCGCATTGATTATGTACGTGAAAACTTGAATTTTAGGTAGGAAATTCTACTTATAATGTCACTTGAGATATTTCTATATCTTGGTGCAGTTCTTTCCGATTCACTCTTGCAGAAAGACATGTTCATTGCAAGAGTTAGTATTGCACAACACTACTAACTTGGGTGGAAAATGAGTTCCAGTGCGAGGTGATTACAAAGGCCAAAACATTTTATGATGGAATCGCAACAACATGCCTTTTAAATGTAGACTCGATCTGCTCGGAGATTGACTACTATGAAGAAGTTGATTTTGATTCTGTATATTTTAAAACTATATATTGTGATGATGATTGTTAAAAACATCTGTTTTAATTTATGTAATGTGGGGTAACTTGGAGTTTTTTGAATGATTTTATTGTGATTGTACGATACACTTTCAGTACTAATTTAATACACTTTCAGTACATATTTGATACACTTTGAGTACGAACATAATACACACATGTGGAAAAGAAACCTTTTACAGAGTTTTATTTATATTATGAGTCAGTCCGACCTCATCGGATAATCCACTCGATACAATAACTTCGTACAAGTTAATGAAGGAAAATGATACAATTTTTAGAATTAATGTATTACATGCTCATGTAATTCATAGTATGGATCAGTCTGATTAGCAGTGAACAATACACTCGCAATAATAAACTAATACACTTTCAGAATAAAGCTAAAACACCTGGAGATGAAAAACAAAAAAAATTAAAATAACTGTCCGAATGTGACAAACCGAGTCTTCCTTAGGTTGTGCTTGATCACATTTACGCGCATCGTGATTAGTCATTTTCTTTGATTAGTCATTTTCTTGCACTTGCTACACTTCCTCTTGGGTTTGCTTGTCTTCCTTAATGCAGCCTCTCGCCGTGATTTTATACGACTTCCGCTCCCTTTTGTAGAAACAGGATTAGGCGAGAAAACGGAAACCTCCTCGGGTATGGACATCGAACCCACAATACCTTTCATATACCTTATAACAGTTGATTCCATCATCCAAACATGTAAAACGAAGGCCAACTGAAGGCTTGATTTCATCCGGGCATGTAGGCTTATAGGATATAATTGTACTTTCGATGGTCTTATCTTCAAAAATACCATTACTACTAGAAGCTGCAAAAAAAATCATTCTCCTTATTCAAATCATAACTCAGTCTGAAACTCATCAAGTGTATATAAAAAAACCATCAATTGTAATAAAAATGCATAAAAATGTTGTATTACATAAGATTCTGATTTACATAGGCTCTTCAAAATCGAAACAATTGATGTTTCTCACGAAAACCCATCACAAATCGGGTTGCCTTCGTCGATTTGGATAGACAAAGTAAACCAATTAAGCTATAACAAGAATGTCATTCAAACCAAAACAGCAAATTAGTTTTTAGGGTTAAATAAAGGACGAATTAAAGGATTCAAACAGCAGGAAATCAATTCACTACGCCTAAAAATTACCCATCGAGTTCTAAACGAGTTTCCCGTTAATGCCTTCGAAGATGTACGCAACTTAGAGGTTCGCCGGAGATTGAGCCGAAAGTGATCTAATTCTCGCCAGAATTGAAGCACAACGCCGAAAATTGCAGCTGGAATGTTTGAAGCACAGACGGAATTGAAGCGTTCAAATCTCAATTAGAAAGGGGGAAAGAAAGCTCCTAAGGGAAGATATTAATGTTTGGAAGAAATCTTCGCCAGAGAATGAGCCAAAAGTGATCTAATTCATGCCGGAATTGAAGCACACCACCGGAAATTACAGCTGGAATGTTTGAAGCACCGCTAGAATTCAAGCGTTCAAATCTCAGTTAGAAAGGGGGGAAGAGAACTCGTAAGGGGAAAGAAAAGAAATGTTTGGAAGAAATCTCTACCATATTACCCTTAATGATATTTAAAAAGGAGAAATTAAATTAATAAAGGAGCACAATCTCAACCATTCATCTTTCGATAGAATGGCCCAAAAATGTTCTCACTTTATATATATATATATATATACCTAATTTTTCATCATATTCACTTCTCCCCTATGCCTCTCTATCTGCATCCCAAGAGTTGTGGCTACAATGCAGTTGGTATTAAAACCTACGTAAGTGATTGATGATGTAAGGTCTTGTGTTCGATTCCCGTTAGGGATGATCTTTAATAAATATTTCTCTATTTTTCTCTATCTGCATCCCATCATAAAAATAGATTTATCTCTCTTCACTCATCCGTTCATCCATCTCTGTCATCGCGATTGCTCTGCCTAGGTTCATCCATCGACGTCGCCAAGTAGCCAACGAGTTTGCAGGCTTGTATAGTTTCAGTGTTTAGACGATCAGGGATTCATACGTTGTTGGATCAGTCTGAAATTTTAACTGGTGTTAGAAGACACGTCATTCTATATTATGACCGAAGAAATTATAATTCTAACGGTAGATTTTGAGTTATATTTTTTCGGAATTCTGTTGGTGTCTTTATTTTTTAGTTTGTGATTTAGTGCCTTCGTAGTTGTTGTTAAGGGTTAGTTATATTATACTTGCTCGATTATACTCTCTACTTCATTAAAGATTTGACTAGACTTAAGGATCTCATGGTTTTTACCTCTTCACATTGAAGAGGTTTTCCACATAAATCTTTGTATTCTCATTGTTGCTATTGAGCATTGTGTTTCTTTACTGAATTAGATGCATTTCGGTATTAGTTCATACTCCTAATATATTCTGCAAGTTGGGGAAGCTATAATTTTGATTTCTGATAAGCAAATATTTATAAAATTTTCAAAACACACTTTCGTTCTAAATAAATAACATTTTTTCAAAACAATTGAGACTCAATAAACGCAACTCTTGTTCAACATAAATGACACATTTGTTTACAAAAATATGACACTTTTGTTCTGAACAAATGAAACAATTTTACAAAAAAACAGATATTCAATAAATGAAACTTTTGTTCAAAATAAATACTCCCTCTATGATGAGTCTAATTCGTATTATACAAATTCTGTCTGTTTTGGCGCCCACCTGGCCAGTTGGACCGTATTTTCTGTGATGTCTTGCAGATTTTAGTGCTGATGTGGCGATGACGAGATGATGAGGTGGCAGGCGCGATTTTGGGGTTAAGAGACTGATTTTTGGACGAAATTGTAGAGAAGGAAGGTGAAGGATAAGGAAAAAGATGACATGGAAAGAATTGGATATGATATATATAATTAATATATTTCCATATCGGATATAAAAACCCTACTTCTACAAGGAAAATGAGCCGCCATACATATAAGGGAGGAGACGAACGAAAATTAACACGTCTTTTAAACCATTCCAAGACCGAGAGAGAGACAACCGAGTTAGAGATCTATTCCTTTCGTTCTAGTTCGGATTTGGAGACACAAACACTATTTTACTTTCGTTTCTTAGTTTAGCTTGAGAGATTTCAATTTTTGTGTATTGTTTGGATGATTTGGATTCTTCATATTGGTATCTTCTGATCTTTTAGTTTAAATTTCTTTTGCATTCGTGTTTTAAATCAGTTCGTAGACTTGCTTTGATTTTCGTGCAGTTGATTTCTGAGTTTCACCATGTTTAGGGTTCTGCCCAGTTTTACGGTCTGCCTGCCCAGTCGGACCCCTATCCATAGCTAAATTCTTTTTAGGGCTCGACGAGATGTGAAACACACACTTTAACGAATTCGTGAGACTTATGCTTTAATAATTAATCACTTAGGTTTCAAATTAATCTTGGTTAATTAATTGGATTAGTTAATTTATGCTTGATCACCCTAGATTAGTTTAATTCATAGCTAATTTAGTACTTCCATCATTTCTCGTGGGATTAGGCTAAATAAGTAGCAAAATTGTTCTTCGAACAATAGGATTAATTCGGTAGGAGACTATTAGATGTCCACCATACGAGTAGGCTCCTAAATTGGGTTCCCTTAATTCTTAAAGATGATTAGATGTTAAATCTATTGATTGCCCACCAATGTAGGTTGCATCTAATTTAGAGAAGTAGTCGTTTCAATGCCCATTATGGCGATTACCGAATAATTAAGGGGAATAGGGGATGTGTCAGTTTAATTACGGCGTTCTACAACTAATAGGGGATTGAGTGTGTGTGAATCATCTTGCTGGACCCGTTTTCTTTGCATACATTTATTCCGTATTCATTTCTTGTTATTTACTATCTTGTTTGAGGATTTAGAAAACCCAAAAAATTGTGTGGTAGCTAACCAAGCCCATAGATTAATAGGAATTTAATGTTAAAATCTCCGTTCCCTGTGTTCGATACATGTTTGCTATACTAATTTACGTTCTAGCATTTTGCAGGATTTATTTGGTGAAAACAACGATCACCACTCTATCCCATAGAAGTTGTCATGTTTCTTTTCGGCGCGGTAATTTAGAATTAATTTTGGTTGGTAAAGATGTAAGACCCATATAATTAATTAATTATTTAAAATTTGTTTGCGATATAGAGTTGTGCGACCTATACAATTAATTATTTTTTTTTTGAATTGGTTTAAGTTGGTAAATGTGCGAGACATACTTCCTTTTTAAAAAACATGACGCTTTTATGGGACATTCCGAAAAGGAAAACATGACTCTTTCTATAATACGGAGGGAGTAACACATTTGATCACAACAAAATGACACTTTTAAAAAAAATAATTTACACTTTTATTCAAATCAAATGACACTTTTATGAAAATAATTGATAGTTGATAAATGACGATTTTGTTAAAAATAAATGACACTTTTTTTTCAAACAAATAACATTTTTTTCCTAAATATATTACACTTTTGTTAAACATAATTGACACTATTGTTTGAAACAAATAATACTCTATAAATGACATTTTTACTCGAAACAAATAATAATCAATGACACTTTTGTTCAAAACAAACGATACTACCATCAATGATGGTAGATAGCTTTCAAGACAAAAATGACACTTTTTTTTAGAAACAAATGATACTCGACAAATGACACTTTTGTTCATAACAAATAACGCATTTGTTCATATCAAATGATATGTCCGTCATTAATAAAAATTGAGAAAAAATAAAATAAAAATAAATAAAAAATGTTTTAAAAAAGTAAAATAAAAAATAATTAAAAATCGCGCAATACAGTTAAACCTCGATAAAGTAATATTCGATAAAATAATAATCTCGCTAAGATAATAATTTCTTCCGGTCCCGATATGGGTCAATGCACTAAAATAATGTTCGATAAAGTAATAACCTCGTTAAATAAATTTTTTCTTCAGTTCCGAGGTTATTACTTTATCGAGGTTTAACTGTAGTTCTCGAGTCAATATTGGAGCACGGACCACAACACGTATATTTTATATTTTAAGCATAGAGTCAATATTGGAGCACGGAGCCGGGTAATTGAGTCGCGAATTAGATCCATACGTTCCGTTTGCATGTACAACGGGCACTCGAAAGTTTTTGTCAATTTGTAATGTAGCCTTGAAATTGATTACATATATGCTTACGCAATTACTCACCAACACTATACATATATAGTATTAAAAAAAACCTTGAATTCAACAATTGGCCTTGACCCAATTTGTCACGATTCATTTGCACCTTTGCCTTTGGTTTATTCGTTTTTGGGTCCATTGACACAGCGTAGTCAGTAAATGTCAAATAAAAAGGTTAAATTTGAGTGATTATTTTGTGTTAGAAAATCAATATTAATAACATTAAATAAGTGTAAAATACACGGAAAAAAAATCAACAAAATATTTTGTGTTCATGTGAAAATACGTTCAATTATCCTACATCCATTTTCTGGCGAAGAATCGTATTTTTAAGCATGTTGCACGACAACCTTCTCATGCTTCTCAAAAACTATCACTCTTTCATTCGGTTAATTTGTCAATAAAACTATATTTTGTCCTTTATCTATATTTTGTCAACCACCCTACGGTGGGAGGATTCTTAACGCATAACGGATGGAACTCGACTCTCAAGAGTATTGCGGCGGGTGTGCCGATGATATGTTGGCTGTATTTCGGCGATCAGATGATTAATAGTAGGCTCGTGAGTGAGGTCTGGAAGATTGGATTGGATATTAAAGATACGTGTGATAGACTAATCATTGAGGAGGCGGTTAGGGAGGTTATGGTGGTGAGAAAGTATGAGTTCTTGGAAAGGTCTAGTTGTATGGCAAAGTATGAGTTCTTCATATAGGAATTTGGATGGTTTATTTGATTATATTAAGTCCTTGATAAGTTGAGAATCTTGTAGCAATGTTTGTGATTGCGCGCATAAGATTATTGATAATGATGGATGTTGGAAAATCAAAGTTAAATATATATATATATATATATATATATATATATATATATTTATTTATATTTATTTGGAAAGTTAATTAGCATTTAATGCTAATTTAACTTGGGCAAATTTCAGCCCGTTTGATCGCATTTTCGAGCCTCGATATTTATCCGATTAATGTTTTGAGATATATGACGTCGATCTACGTTTCGAGTAGATAATTATAGTGTGCTTAATTTCTCGATTCCGATTTTCGGTGAGTGAGAAATAGTGGCTCGAAGTTTGGGGGGACAAAACTAATATGTTACCTAAAGTGGAGAAACTTACCTTATTCGGGTTTTGGAGAGTTATTACATTAATCATGTCCCACATCGATTAATGAATAATGTTTTGTGTGGTATTTAAGTCTCTACAATATTGTAGGAGATAACTAAGTGACATGTGGTGGGCTTGGGCCACACATGCTCATGCGCGCGAGCCTTTTTGCCGACCGCCTCACACCGCGCCCGTGTCCGTGTCCGTGTCCTTGGACTTGGACTTGGACTTGGATCTTGGCAATTGGTCCTTCGGGTTGTTCGCCGCCGGGTCGGGTGCCGGGTCGGGTGGTGCAGTGGACCGGCTGCATTGGATTCCTCTCCGTGGTGCACTGCACCTGCCACACCCAAGTGTATCTTTTGGAAGGATCTGGAAGTGGCTCTTCAGCAGCCAACCTTCCATCTCTCCACCACTCCACTTACCATCCACGACCCTCCAGCATTGATGGCTCCAACACCTTTCACCTGATGGAAGCTGCCTATAAATAGGGAGCTTCAGTTCATTCCAAAACACACCAACATCTGCTCTGCATTCTATATTTAACTCTTAGCTGCATTTCTTAGCTCATCTTAGCTCAAGTCCAGCAGCTTCTGTCCTCGCAGGAAAAGTCCAGTTCGCCGGAGCTCGACGATCTTGCGGTGTTGCAATCTTCGAGACGTTCGTCGTTTTATCTTTGGGGACGATACGCCTACAACCGAGAGCACTACCGGGGCGTATTTCGTCTTGCGGAGAGAGGACTCCTCGACTCGACGGTTCTTTTTGTTCGTTTTATTTTTCGGCTTATAGTATTATTTTGTAATAGCAGCTTTTGTAACTAACAATCGCAAGATGAAATATCCTACCTACTCAAGCTGCTGTAAACATGTCTTCTTCAAGTGCTCCCCTCTCCGATGCTACCGCCGCCGCCGCCGCGCCGCCACCAACCCCGTGTATCGACGTCATTGCCTCCTCCCGGCAAAGACTGTTCCACCGACGTCTGTCCCTACACCTGCTCCGGCCTTTGCTAATCCAACCCTAGCTGCCATTTCAGCCGCTACCGACGCCAGGATAGCACTTAACCGTGCTAATGCCGCTAACACGGCATTTAACTTCAACGCTATGTCCTCTGCCTTGCAGAGAGATGTCCCTTTTAGGAGTGTGAACCACCATGGAGTGGTGGGGGGTTCAAACCCAACCCTGACGGCACCTCTGCACTCGTGCAGAGTGTTGCCCGTGGCCGAGAAGCCGGCCAAGTTTGGTGGAGCTGACTTCAAGAGGTGGCAACAGAAGATGTTGTTCTACCTGACAACATTGGGGTTCACCACTGTGTTGATGGAGAATGCACCCGCCCCTCCGAGTGAAAACGAAGAGAACCTGGAAGTCCGCATAGCCTTATGATAATTGGCTAACTTCCGACTACTTCGTAAAAACTTCTTGCTTAGTGGACTAGATGATAGTACGTACGGTGTATATGCAAATGTAAAGACCTCCAAGGCAATTTGGGAGGCACTTGAAAGAAAATGCGTGCGACGATGCGGTACCAAGAAGTTTGTAGTCGCCAAGTTCTTGGACTACAAAATGGTGGACTCTCGACCAGTCATGGACCAAGTGCAAGAGTTCCAACTGATTGTCCATAATGTCCACGCCGAAGGTATGCTTTTGCCAGATGCTTTTATTGTGACAACTGTAATTGAGAAGCTTCCCCCGAGCTGGAAGGACTTCAAGAGCTACTGGAAGCACAAGCGAAAGGAAATGACGCTTGAGGACCTTGTGGTCAAGCTCCGCATCGAGACCGACATGAGGACTCGAGATGGGAAGGGCAAAGCACCCGTGGAGCCAAGAGTCAACCTTGCTGAGAGAGGTGGAAACTCCAACAATGCTAAGAGAGGGCGTCCGAATAGCAACCCCCAAAGGGAAGGGCAAGGTGCAAGCCCGCAAGTTTGAAGGGGGCTCGCTACAAGCGTGGCAAATCCGGCCACATGTCCAAGGACTGCCGAAAGCCGAAGAAGAAGAGGGCTCGTCAAGCCAATATGTTGGAGATTGACCTCACTGAAGCCGACCTTGCGGCCGTTGTCACTGAAGAAGTAAACGTCGTGGAGAATGAGGGGAAGTGGTATATTGATACCGCTGCCACGGCACATGTTTGTGGTGACCGAAGCCGCTTCACCAAGTACAAGAGCTGCCAAGGGAGGAAGCTCAATATGGGTAATCAAGCCTCGTCTGAGGTGGTTGGCTATGGTACTGTGGTGCTAAGGTTGAGCTCCGGCAAGAACCTTACTCTGGGAGAGGTGCTGCATGTCCCCGACATCCGGAAAAATCTTGTGTCCGGCTCTGTACTAGTCAAGAGAGGGTTTAGACTAGTTTTTGAGTCTGACAAATTTATTCTATCAAAATTTGGTATGTTTTTAGGAAAAAGGCTACCTTTCTGAGGGCCTTTTCAAATTAAGTGTAATGGCAATTCGCCAGGAGCCCGTTGAGGCTAAGAATAATGAGAATGAAGCTACTTCCTCTTACTTGATTGAGTGTTCCGATTTGTGGCATTCTAGATTAGGACATGTTAATCTAAATGCTATAAAAAGATTAGTTAATCTCGATCTACTTAAAGTAAATGAGTTTAACAAAACCAAGTGTGAAGTTTGTGTTGAAGCAAAATTGGCTAAGCAACCATTTCATTCTGCAGAACGGAACACAAAACCTCTAGAACACATTCACACTGACGTATGTGACTTGAAGTTTGTACAAACTAGGGGTGGAAAAAAGTATTTTATTACTTTTATTGATGACTGCACCAAGTATTGTACTCTTTATCTTTTAAGGAGTAAAGATGAGGCGATTGAAGCTTTTTCTAACTTCAAAGCAGAAGCCGAAAACCAACTTGATTGTAAAATCAAAATGGTACGAAGTGATAGAGGTGGAGAATATGTAGCTCCTTTTGAAGAGTTATGTAAAACAAGTGGTATTATTCATCAAACCACTGCCCCCTATTCGCTTCAATCAAATGGTGTAGCTGAAAGGAAGAACCGAACTCTAAAGGAGATGATGAATGCTTTGTTAATAAGTTCTGGACTGCCCCAGAACATGTGGGGGGAAGCCGTCTTGACGGCTAACTACTTATTGAACAAAATACCTCTAAAAGGTAGAGATGTAGGAAGGAAACCTTCCTATAGATACCTCAAAGTGTGGGGGTGTTTGGCTAAAGTAGAAGTGCCTTTGCCTAAGCAAGTTACTATCGGACTATCGGACCTAAGACTGTCGATTGTATCTTTATAGGATATGCACTGAATAGTAGTGCATATCGGTTTGTCATTCATAAGTCGGCTGTGCCCGATATGAATGTTGGAACTACTATTGAGTCAAGGAATGCTATATTCTTCGAACATATCTATCCTTATAAAAAGGATGATAAAGTTGAGTCAAGCTCTAGTGGTGGAGCAAGAGAAGTTGCCAGTAGTTCTAGAAATGTGGGGGTAGAACCCGATACACGTAAAAGGCAAGCTGTCGATCTTGAAACTTTAGAACCAAGACGTGGCACTAGAGCAAGAGTTGCTAAGGACTTTGGTCCTGATTATGTTGTCTTTCTTTTGGATGAAGAGCCGCGGTCTATAAAAGAAGCTCTTTCTAGACCCGATGGCCCACTTTGGCAAGAAGCTGTCCAAAGTGAAATTGATTCCATTATGCAGAATCACACTTGGGTCTTAGCAGACTTACCCGAAGGTTGCAAGCCCTTAGGATGTAAATGGATCCTAAAAAGAAAGTATAAGGCAGATGGGTCAATTGATAAATATAAAGCTCGTTTAGTGGTTAAAGGCTTTAAGCAAATTGAAGGATATGACTTCTTCGATACTTATTCGCCTGTAACGAGGATTACGTCTATCCGTGTGCTTCTCGCGATTGCTGCTTTGCACAATCTTGAGATTCACCAAATGGACGTGAAAACTGCCTTTCTAAATGGAGATTTAGAAGAAGAAATATATATGGAACAACCTGAAGGGTTTGTAGTACCTGGCCAAGAGCGAAAGGTATGTAAGTTGGTGAAATCCCTATATGGGTTGAAACAAGCACCATTACAATGGCACTTGAAATTCGACGAGGCTATGTTGTCGAATGGTTTTAAGATAAATGAATGTGACAAGTGTGTTTACATAAAGAACACAAAGAATGGCTTTGTAATTATCTGTCTTTATGTAGACGACATGTTAATTATGGGACAAAACATTCAAGTCATAAATGACACCAAGCGTATGCTTAAAAGAAATTTCGATATGAAAGATATGGGAGTTGCTGATGTTATTCTTGGAGTAAAGATACAAAGAACTCCTAAAGGGATTGTTTTATCTCAATCTCATTATATTGAGAAAGTGCGTAAGAGGTTTAATACCTTTGATAGTGTGCCGGCAAAGACTCCTCTAGAAGTTAATGTTCATTTGAGCAAGAATAGGGGTGGTCCTGTTGCTCAAGAGGATTATGCTAGAGTCATTGGTTGTCTTATGTACATCACGAATTGTACTAGGCCTGATCTAGCTTGTCCGGTGAACAAACTGAGTCGCTATACTAGTAATCCTAGTAGAGAGCATTGGAAATCTCTTGTAAGAGTTATGAGGTATTTGAAATACACTCTTAACTTTGGGCTGCACTACTCGAGACATCCCCCAGTACTTGAAGGGTACTGTGATGCAAATTGGATATCCGACACTAAAGACTCGTTGTCTACTAGTGGTTATGTGTTCACTATAGGGGGAGGAGCTGTGTCGTGGAGATCCACGAAACAGACGTGCATAGCCCGGTCCACCATGGAATCTGAATTTATTGCTTTAGATAAAGCCGGTGAGGAGGCTGAATGGCTCCGTAATTTTCTTGAAGATATTCCATGTTGGACGAAACCCGTGCCACCTGTGATGATTCACTGTAATAGCCAAACGGCTATTGGTAGGGCCAAGATTGGGTTGTATAATGGTAAGTCGAGACATATTCGTCGTCGACATAATACCGTAAGACATTTGATCACGAGTGGGGTTATCTCTGTAGACTATGTCAAGTCTATAGATAACCTAGCGGATCCGCTTACTAAAAGTTTGAATCGAGATCAAATGTATAAGCTCGTAGAGGGAATGGGAGTTAAATCTACAAATTAAAGACGATTATAGTGGATACTCAACCTTGTAGATTGGAGATCCCATGAACTTGGTTCAATGGGAAAACTAAGCTATATGAGTCTGTTGATACCGCACTCAATTAGTTTATTCCCTAAAAGAGCTCGAGAGTGTTGGTGACCTGTCAAGTGGTGAGGTTAAGTCTTTGACTTTTAATGATTCTTGGATGCCTTGAGAAGGTGGAGTATGACAGGATACTCGAGTAAGAATCACCTATGTAAGTGAGAAGTGAGGGCCGCTTCTATGTAACACTTAAGAATCCAAAGAGGTTGTCCATGGCCAGTAAAGGACACAAACGTGAGAACGGACGAGGTTGAGACTTTATAGTGTTAGTGTTATTGTCTCAGTATACACCATGGAGGAATAGTTCAAGACCACGTGTCCACTAATCCGCCGCTATGCTCGATAGCACTGACTAAGGAAGGTTCAAGGTCACAAGCCACCTACCCTGATGCTTTATTGTCTTTTGAGGACAGAGCTGTGTGTCTGCATGCATGCATTTGGCTATTTCCACTCATGTGGGGGATTGTTGGAAAATCAAAGTTAAATATATATATATATATATTTATATTTATTTGGAAAGTTAATTAGCATTTAATGCTAATTTAACTTGGGCAAATTTCAGCCCGTTTGATCGCATTTTCGAGCCTCGATATTTATCCGATTAATATTTTGAGATATATGACGTCGATCTACGTTTCGAGTAGATAATTATAGTGTGCTTAATTTCTCGATTCCGATTTTCGGTGAGTGAGAAATAGTGGCTCGAAGTTTGGGGGGACAAAACTAATATGTTACCTAAAGTGGAGAAACTTACCTTATTCGGGTTTTGGAGAGTTATTACATTAATCATGTCCCACATCGATTAATGAATAATGTTTTGTGTGGTATTTAAGTCTCTACAATATTGTAGGAGATAACTAAGTGACATGTGGTGGGCTTGGGCCACACATGCTCATCGCGCGAGCCTTTTCGCCGACCGCCTCACACGCGGCGCGCCGCACACCGCGCCCGCGCCCGTGCCCGGCTCCGGTTCCGGTTCCGGTTCCGGTCCGTGTCCGTGTCCGTGGACTTGGACTTGGATCTTGGCAATTGGCAATTGGTCCTTTGGGTGGTCCGTCGGGTTGTTCGCCGGGTCTGGTGCTGGGTCGGGTGCCGGGTCGGGCGGTGCAGTGGACCGGCTGCACTGGATTCCTCTCCGTGGTGCACTGCACCTGCCACACCCAAGTGTATCTTTTGGAAGGATCTGGAAGTGGCTCTTCACCAACCTTCCATCTCTCCACCACTCCACTTACCATCCACGACCCTCCAGTATTGATGGCTCCAACACCTTTCACCTGGTGGAAGCTGCCTATAAATAGGGAGCTTCAGTTCATTCCAAAACACACCAACATCTGCTCTGCATTCCATATTTAGCTTTTAGATGCATTTCTTAGCTCATCTTAGCTCAAGTCCAGCAGCTTCTGTCCTCGCAGGAAAAGTCCAGTTCGCCGGAGCTCGACGATCTTGCGGTGCTGCAATCTTCGAGACGTTCGTCGTTTTATCTTTGGGGACGATACGCCTACAACCGAGAGCACTACCGGGGCGTATTTCGTCTTGCGGAGAGAGGACTCCTCGACTCGACGGTTCTTTTTGTTCGTTTTATTTTTCGGCTTATAGTATTATTTTGTAATAGCAGCTTTTGTAACTAACAATGGATGGTTATTAGCGGAAATGAAAATGAGTGAAACTTTTGCTATCAGGAGAGTCATGTGGATAATAATATGGCAGTTAATTAAGGAGTGAATAAAGGGTGATTGTTGTCACAAATCAAGACACGTGCAACTTTTACAACCCGGTTCAAAATCCTATTATAACATGATATTTCTAGAACCGCACCAAATACAACTCAATGCATACAAATCTAACTACTTTAGACAATGTTTTCTATTATTTTAGCAGTTTTTTTCTTTTTCGAACTAGATACATGCTCCAAGACTTGAAATAAATAATGTGGTCATATTTTGAAGGTACGTATTTTGGATTTTATCGATGAGAAACCTTTCAGTTTCTTTTTTTACACACTAGGCAACACAAAAACATAACAAGAAGTCTAAACGAAGCAAAAAGAAGTAGCCCTAATAAATTGACTACTAAACATATATAATACAAACCATGGTTTCACACTAGCTAGCATTAAGCCAGTTGCTTTCTCTCTATATACCATATATATATATATATATATATATATATATATATATATATATATATACAAAAATTGATCAATAGAAAAATGATCCAAAAAAACACTAAATCTCCTCATCACTTCCAAACAACTCCAAACTCTCTTCATCAATAGCCACAACTTTCTTCCCACCTTTCCCCCCAACAAGCCTCGAAGAATTTGCCACAATCTTATAACCAGTCCCTCTCTTCTTCACAACACCATCATTCTCAACCACCCCACACTCCTCCTCCTCCCTCTTCAAGTCCGCCGGAGGCAAAAAGCAATCCAAAGACAAACCCTTAATGTTAAAATCAACTTCCTCAATACTCCAAATCTCCTCCATCCGAGTCCGCGTGTGGCTTTCGGAGTTTTCGCCAAACCTAAAGAGCGAAACGCAAGTCCGACCTGAATGGGCGATATTTACGCCCTCGATTGTCCGATAATCTTCGATCGACGACTTCATCGTCGTCTCCCAAAATACGTCATTTCGGGGGGCTTTGATTCGGAGTAAATGTGAGTCTTCAAGCTGGACAAGGAGACCCGTTCGTTGGCTGAAACATCCCCATACGGTGTGGCGGATTATTTCGACGTTGGCGCTGCTTCGTGCTCGGAGGGTTGAGGGCTCGGCCTCGAGCTTGAGGACGAAGCAGTCCTCGTCGTTGATCGTCTTCTCACCGATGCAGATGGAGTTGGAGAAGAGGTTGGCTGTTGATCTTGGATCAAGCCCCTGTTCATAAGATATGGTTGCAAGAATTTAGTGGGAGTTGCAAAAATGCGTACAATTCAAACGTAAAACTATCATAAGTTTGTTCTATTAGAAATACTATCATGTATTTTTCAATAATTCTGCACCAAGACGGATCGGATCGTCTTTTTTAATTATGAGTAAAATGACCGTATTGTCCTCTCATTTAAATAACTTATCAAATCTGATGCAAGCGTTCGAAACATATTTACGCTAGATATTTTACCTCGAAAACATACAGTTTTGCTCATTTGTGTTAGGAGAAGGTAAAATACATTCACGGTTGAAAAAGACGGATTTGGTTTGGATAAAACAAATAATAAAGGCGAGACGTTCTCCGTGGAAATTAATGTTACTAATGTGAAGCTTCTAATAAAGTCAAGACAAAAGTGGGGCCACTTGGAACTTTATGAGTTGTTAACAACATTAGAATCTCTTCAAATCTTGTATTTTTACCAACTTCAACTAACTCATGAGCTGTTATAAATCAAGAATTCAAGGCTGGCTGTCTCCCACTCTTTAGAATTCAAAAATTCCAAAAGTATTTTAAAATATAATACTCAATCAACTCCATGGAAGGGAACATCATGCTATGCATCAATCCCACACCAAAACATGTTACAAAGCAGGGTAAAATAGAATTTTAAAAAATATCCGGTTGGAATGAGTAATTTTATTAGGGTAAAAAAGTAATGTTTAGAATTCATAGTTTTTGAGAGGTAGAAGAGTGTAATATTAATTTTTCAAAAATATAGGATCAATTTTAATGGAAGCTTAACTCGACTCGACTAACCTGAAGAGATCGTCGGAGAGGGCGAGGTGGGCCGCGGGAGGCGTGAGAGTGCTGCCATGGAGTTTGTCTCCAAGCAACCTTACCATCACTACCAGCGCTGATTTTGTAGCCTGCAACCATCAACTCCAAGCTCCACAAGTCCGGCCGCTTCTGCCATAGCACGAAGCCGCCGACCTCGCCAGGCCCGTGCCTCATGCTCTTCACCTTCGTGGCTTTGGAGATGTTATTCACGCCCATCTCATCGCCGGAGACGAATTCCGACGCGGCCATCTTCACCTTCCCCATTGCGTACATGCTGTCAATGGCGTTTAGGGCGTGTTCGCCTCCTGCGGCCGCAATATATTGCTGCACGATGTATTTCGCCATCGAGCTCTCCTGCAGGAAGAGATGCATGAGATTTAAGGTTTAATTTTGTCCCAAAAAAAGAGAAAAAAAAATACTCCAATTTGTTTATTCTAGTAAAAAAAAAATCACTCGTATCTTGAATAATATTGCACAAATAAATCTTACCGTCTTTTTTAACCGGGTGCAAATTAAATCGCTTCAAATATAAAATGTCGAAAATATCCTTAAAATGTCTAAAAATAAAATTATGAAAAAAAAAATGTTGCTATCAAAGGGTAATAACTCAACTGAGCAAAAAAATTCTAAAATGTCTAAAACTAAAATTAAGAGAAAAGCACTAACAAAGGGTAATAACGCCATTTCATCAAGAAAGTAATAAAGCAAAACAAATGATATTTATGGCACTAATTTCACGCACGATAAAAAGGTCGAAGTTCTTGTGTAACATCATAGAAACACAGGTTTTTTTTTTACTATAATGTAACTTACAATGGGGCAGCCTTTGATGTTATCATTAACCGTCCGGTCGCACCGGATCGGCAAAGGGACGAGCGGAGCTCCAACAACTCCAAGGAGGAACTGAATCTCGGCGGCGCGGCCGCCGAACACTGAGGCGACGCCCCTCTCGGAGTTGGTCCGAGTACTCACCCACGACTTCATGTTCTGCCACGACTTGCTCTTGCTCGACGCGATCATCTCTTCTGGGATCGGGACCTCCAGCACCGTCTCCAGGCCGTCCTCTCGGTCTAAGTTCGGACATAGAGTTCTCATTTTTATTTTATTTTTAGAGAGAGAGAGAGAGAGAGAGAGAGAGAGAGAGAGGAATGGTAGAAGGATGAGGGAGATGTGAATTTGTATGAAAAGGTGAGGAGGGTGGGCCGCCACCAACGTGGGAGAGTTTGTTTATGTTGTCGTGAACGCACGCTCGTTTTTTGCTGGGTAGGGGGCACAATGTTGTTGAGTCAATGGGATGATAAATAATTTTATATTGCTTTACTTCGAATTGAATTGCTTTTTTTGTATTGCTTTCTTTTTACGAACAATTCAAATTTAAAGCTTTAATTCTATTTGATAACGACGCTTCGTCTATGAGTGAATTATTTAGTTTAGGAGAAAATATATACTAATATAACGACTTTGTTTTTAACGTGAAAATTCTGTATCTACTACTGAAATGTGATTTTGTGAAATATGAGATTTTGAGTTTAGTGGTAATTGTGATCCCTAATTTCTACCTAATGAAAAGGAATTCGAGAAATTTGTGTTTAAGAATTTTATATTTTGGGGTGATTAAAAAACATACTATGTATTTGGAGATTGAATCTGGAGAAATCAAATGTCAGCTCACTCACTTGTCTTTCACAAAGTGGAGGAGACAAATTGTGGACAATGAGAGAGAATGCTGACTAGTCATGAAGATTTTTCTATCTCTGTTTCTTAGCATTATGAGAGAGAGAGAGAGAGAGAGAGAGATTGGATCCAGCAGCCATATTTTCTGGCCCCCATTAATTCGATATAGGTATTTGCTAAATCAAGATAAATATAGGGTTTTTCGATAATTTTTTTAATAAGTAATCATAAAATTCAATTTTATAAGAATGATTGAAAAGTCACTCGTATGGCTACTTCTACAAATATAGCGTATTGTTGCTTCATTAAACTTTAAAAACAAGTGAAATTAGAGAACTTATTAGTGGTAATTCGCTCTAAAAACGGTTATACACCTATAAAAGTTACTAGAAAAGTCACTCATTTATTCAGAGTGATTAATTGTATATATGTGGAAATATATAAATTAGTCATTTTGTAGGTGTGAGTTTTTTAAGCTATTTTATAAAAATATACTACGATCTTTATAATAAACTGACGAAAATATCCTTTATAGATTTACGCTACTATCCCTTATTCCTAAATCCTAATGTTTAGTGTGTTGAATAAGGGTATAGTTGTTACAAAATTCAAAAAACGATTAAAAATTATAAAAGTGATCGTAAAACTTAGTTGTTTATCCAAAATTCTTTTATTTATATATTCCCACTTTTTAAATATGAAATCGATTTTAATTCAAGCTTTTTGAAGTTTTTATTATGTTCGTGTCGGTCGTATTATTTTCTTAGAATATACCCCTTATATATAAACATTAAATTAGAATCAAACAGGGTTAGATACTTAGATACGACAAAAACTTTGATTAACTTTAAATCAAATCCCAAAACCCAATCACATGAACGGCCGACACCTTAAACCGGTAACTACTTGGTCGGTTAACTGAAGCGACAATCTATCGAATTAAAAAAATCAAATTCTTAATCTTCTTGATTTTCTAAATTAATCAAATATTTAATTATCTACAATACATTAGATTCCATATCGCACCTAAATCGGCCACGTGTCCCACTCGACAAAATAATTAGGAGAAATAGTCTAATCATGTCATGCACGTTCATACTAGTTGACGATGATATAGTTAGGCTCGTCGTTATCGGATTTAATTAGGTACTAATTAATCATAATTATTATTCTTGATCATTAATCAAGCTAGAGACAAATGAGAGAGAAACTATTGGACGGTTGCTGGTCATAATTATTTAATGAATAATTAGGATTAAGGTAACCTGTTCATATAAAGTGTCATTTAATAGATAAGGATACATCGTCTTGTACGAAAAAAGTTGCTTGTGTGTGTGTGTCGTCGGGTCGACCAACATCACTTAATAATTTGTCTTTCCACCACCTAAAGAGAGAGAGAGAGGGAGAGAGAGAGGTGGAGCTCCATATCGGCGGTAGGTGGTAGGGATCTGTATTTTTTGGACATGGTCGAGAAGGAAGCATTGTTTATAGAGATGGACTGATGTGTATCATTTTGCACATGCAATATGATCCAATTGTCCAATTTTGACTCATATTTCACTCGTTGACCCGCTTTGACTCATGTATGGATCTGTTTTTTTTTTCGTATTTGTTTTTTTTCGGGTTTTTTCGGTTTTTTTTTTCATTTTTGATTTTTTTTAATTTTTTGTCTTTTTCTTCTTTTTTGTTTTTTCCTTTTTTTGTCTTTTTCAATTTTTCATCTTTCTTGTTTTTTTCGCCTTTTTCGTTTTTTCGTCTTTTTTCATTTTTTCGCTTTTTTCGTCTTTTTCGTTTTTTCCGTCTTTTTCGCCTTTTTTCGGTTTTTTTTTGTCTTTTTCGCTTTTTTTTTCGCCTTTTTTGTTTTTCGTCTTTTTTCATTTTTTCGTCTTTTTCATTTTTTCCGTCTTCTTCGCCTTTTCGTTTTTTTTTTTGTCTTTTTCATTTTTTTTCGTTTTTTACGCCTTTTTTCGTCTTTTTCGTTTTTTCATTTTTTTCGTCTTTTCGGAACGACACTTTTTTTCATTTTTTCATTTTGAAATACAAAAAATATTTCGTTTTTTTCCCCTTTATTATAAGGACGGGAGTGTCACTCTTTGAATACAAAAATGTCGTTTGTTCTAAACAATGACACTTTTGTTCGTTTTTTTCCCCTTTATTATAAGGACGGGAGTGTCACTCTTTGAGTATCATCTACTGACTCATATCCAACACATTTGTTTATTACGATTGACACTTTGAGTAACATTTCTGGTTATTATGCTTCATATTGATTAGTAGATGAAAGTGACACGTTCCTTAATTCTGAGTGTCAATTTACTTCAGTGTGATTGACACTTTAAGATAAATGACACTTTCGTTCGTTGTAATTGACACTTTTTTCATAAACAAATGACATTTTTTTCCGAAACAAATCGCATTTTAAAAAAAAATAATTGATATTCAATAAATGATATAAATGACACTTTATTCAAATACAAATGACACTTTTGTTTGTTACGATTGATACTTTGGATAAGTAACAGATGACACATTTATTCATTACAAATTACACGCCTTCCTTATCAAAAAAATTGGAAAAAAATAAAAAAAAATTATTTGTTACGATTGACACTTTTGTTTGTTACGATTGACACTTTCATATGCAAATAGTGACACGTACGTCCTTAAAATAAAGGGGGAAAAAATGAAAAAAAAAATGAAAAAAAATTTATTTGTTGTGATTGATACTTTTGTTTGTTACGATTGACACTTTCGTATGCAAAGAGTGACACGTCCGTCCTTAAAATAAAGGGGAAAAACGTTAAAAAAAAGTAAAAAAAAATTTTTTAAAAATGATGTCATGCTGACGCCATCGGTCAAACACGACGGGTCAAAATTGGGTAATTGGTGCAACATGATGCACACAAGTTTTTGCCTTGTTTATATGGAGATATATGCAATGTGTTTTTGAATCAGATCCCATAATTTTTAAATATGTATGTAAAAAGAGATAAAAAAGAAAGAAAATTAAATCTATCAACCCAAAGAGTATCAGATAACCTTCGAAAAAGAGTTGCGGATTCGATTGGATCTAGGGTTACGGAAGAGGGCGCAATCTTTAATTTCGCGATAAAAGAATAGAATCTCTAATTTTGGGGGTGAAGTAATTTTTTTCAGAAAAATATATATTGAGTTCTTGCACGATTTGTGGAGTGACCGCACCTACATGTGCCAATAGTTTTAGATTTGAGAGTTTTGATGTCATTGTAAAGCTGTTGTTAGATTCTATCCTTGTATAAATAATTCATTGTGTTCTCTATAAGTAGAATGTGTAGACGAAATGAGTGCACAAAACATTTCTTTATAGTTTTCCTTTTGATTTTCTATTTTAAGTTTATGAAATATCAAGCACTTGTATCATAGTATGGGTTTGGATTTCGATGTTATTGAAATATTTGATTTTCATCCTTTTGTTTTTTAAAAATTACAACGCCTCCATACCTATGAAGATCCACCCCTGCTTTTGGGGTGAGAAGTATTTTAGGGCATCTATGTAAAATTCCAATAATGGTTGCTATAAACAGTTCATAAGAGGTTTATTTATTACTTCATTTGTCCGTCCGATTTGTATTGTTTCTTTGGCACATAGATAAAGATGAATGATTGATTAGGTGTAGAGAGACAGGTAGGGCCGGTCTTGACATTTCGAGTGCCCTGTGCAGAAGTTTTTTTGTGCCCATTGTTACAACCCGGTTTTCGAAGTAGGGTGTGATAGGGTGTGGGGAAATGCAGATAAAATAAAACAAGGATTTATAATTAAGAGGTAAAACAAAATAATTCAAGAAAATAAATTCATAGGTTTTCATGCACGAGATTTATCTAAAATACAATAAGTATGTGAGCCCATGAAAAGGTAAAGTTCAAATAAAAATAAGTCTGAAGTGGCGATTGACAAAAATAAATTCATCTCCGAAGTGGATAAAAGAACAGTTTAGCATAGCGGAAATCTATTCAACGAACTACAACCCTCGCCCTCGCCCTCGGCTCCGTCCGTCTGCAGTAACCGCTCAACCTGAAAAAGATTTCTGAAAGAGTTTTGGGTTGAGTATTAGTGTACCCAGTGGGCTAGCATTTGATAAAACAATTTTACAAAACTTGCGGTTATCCAAAGAATAACTTATAATTAGGAGGTTTTAAAAACAAAAATAACTCCTAAACATACAAAACATTTATTACTTCATTCATTTGCGCAGCTTGCAGCATTCAATAGTTACTCTTGTGATCCCCTCTTGTGATCCCGGAACGAATCCATTACTCAGAGTACTCTTTTAAAAATAAGATATCACATCTTTCTCCAGATAATCATTTTCGTAGCTGTAGAGTTAGTGCACAGTGGAGATCAAACCATTGTACGACTAACGGGGGTGTACACAATCCTCTAATTATCAAAACAAGAACCTCGATCGACCAATACAAGAGCATTAAACATATTCGAACGCGCATAAAAAATTTCAATGGAAAATAGCATTTCATATGTTTTAGGAGCTTAATAACTCAAAATATTTTTAGAGGAAAATAGAACTCACCTCGTGGTGCTGTCTTATTGTTGCTGTGATTCTCGGGATTATCACCCTTCCTTAAGTCCTACAAGAGAGACCCTAACTTTAGTCGTAGCTCAATCTAATCTTCTTAAAAAATTGACTTATTATGCCCACAATTTGGCGAGAAAGGGGTTTTACAATTATCCAAATCGGCTTTGGAATGACTTGATTTTATCGACCGTAAGTTTGCCTTAATTAAATTCTTGTTCAGATATGTCTGACATATATTTCGATATTATCCATGCTCCTTTGATGATTTCAGTAGCGTCGGCATTATTCCAGAATTTTAAGGGTATCTCTTGACTATGTTATAAAATTGTTTGGAGCGGTTTACGCAGCGACTTCTAGCCTCAGTTCCGGACAATCCGACCGTCAATTTTCTGTATCGATCTCGTTCTTAGACTCTACTACAGAATAGTTACAAACCATAGAATTTATGCCCCGATCGGACACCATTTCAATCTCGAAAATAGTGTCCGAATTTGTATTGGCGGATTCGCGGCAGTTCTGCCCGTGGTGCTTCAGGGAATTGTATCTTTTGCGTTCGAACTCAATTTCATGAACCGAGGGTGTCGTTAGAAAGCCAACGAACTTAGATTTCCAACGATATGGTTTTTGATGGTTTTAGATTTCCAATGAAATGAACCGAGGGTGTCGTTAGAAAGTCTACTGTTCGGCGTAAGGGTGCTATTTTGGCGGTGCGACTTTGACAGTCCGTATCTCCTCGATCCGTGCTCCGAAAAATACGCCCTGTTTTCGGACAGCAAAAGAAAGGGTTTCTAGATGGTATAGATTTCTTTAGGTTTAATTTTCTTGAGAATAGCAGATTTTAGCATTAAAACTGCTGCTCTGTTACGAGTGCAGTTTGAACCGCTCAATTTTCGAGCTTCGTATCTCTCTAGTCCGGGCTCCATTTTACGAACGGAAACTGGCGTTGAAAAGGTTGAAGTACTGGATTTCGAAAGGCGTAAGCCTTGGGTATTTGTGTTCATTTATCAAGTCGTAAATCGAGTCGCAATTTCACCGGTCTGCATGTTTAGAAAGTCGACAGTTTCAAAATGGTGGTTTTTCGGAGTACATAGCATTCTGGTATGAACTCCGATCCGCGAGAGGATGACGGCTATGGAAATCAAGAAGAACAAGGATCACGATGGTATTGGTTTTAGGTTTTATGGTTTAATAGTCTGTTAGGAAAATTCGCTGAAAAGTTGATGTTCTGTCCTTCGAAAACAGAGTGGAGTGAGCAATTTCCTTTGGCTAATGACTTTACGATCCGAGCTTCGATTCATGACTGGATTATGGCTATGGGAAGCTACAGGAATAATATTTACAGTGACACAAATCTTAGAGGGTGCAGATTACCTCAAGGGTCAGAAGCTAGGCTGCAAGATCATGTATTAAATAAGGGGTTGGTTTCAGCATTTCATCGAACAGTTTGTAGGCACACAACATCAGAGGCCATTCAACATATCTCGACGCTTACGAGCGTTCCCACGCCAGGAGATGCTAGTATTAACGTTATTCTTTGTTTTTCTTTGATTTAAGTGGTTTGATCCCCATTATGGTCAAAACCACTAAGACGAGTGGAAGTTTTGAGTATGTAGTGAAGTCGACGAATATTCAACCGATAAAACCCATAGAATTTCACTTTTAGGCATTTACGATCGTGCTACTCAAACTAAGACAAGAGGAAACGCCATGAAAACTAATTTTTCACATGAATAATTCATATTTTCACAAGAAACGAGTCTACCACAATATGTTCAAGTTCTTCATGAAGCTTCTCAAATATAAACGAGGGGAGGTCCTGGAACTGAGTTTGTTACCTCGTTCAACAAATGATACGAGCTGGAAAGTTGGCAGCGCCGATGAGCTCGAAGAAAGGTGGACAGAAAATGTCGTCGGCTTAGAGAAAAAAAGACGGAGATGAAGGCTTTTACGGGCTGGTTTTGAGTCATGGTCGGAGATGTTACCACCTCTTAGTCGATCGGAAAAAGGCATCGCTGGAAGAGATGAAATGCTGCTCCAAAGGACAAATTTCTGGTCTTGAAAAGAGAGGAAAAGGCAGAGAGGGGGACTTTTATTATCAACAAGGAAGAGGCTGGATAGTTTTCATGTTGTGATCAAGTCTTCACTATCTTGCCTTTGATGATGTGAAGGAAGATGGCTCCCAAAACCTCGTCAAATGGACGAGCCCTCCTCCTCCCATTTCATCATCATGCATGGAGGATTTGAATCGCTTGTGTGGGGGAGAAATTGGAATGGTGTGACAGGAGAGATAATTTTGGGAAAGGGAGAGAGGATTTGACCCATGAAAACCTTATAGATTAATTGAAGAGATTTGCCGAATTGGATGAGTCGATTACTTGCGTGTATTCGACTGCGAAGTATATACATGAGATATGGAGAAGATCGAGAGAGAGAGGGATAGAGATATAATTGGTGCATATCTCATAATATTTATCTCATAATTATCATTGTGACCCCGTTTGATTGTCATGAAAGTAAAGTTGTCAGATAATATGATTATATGGAATATGATTGTGAGGAAATGATTAGAGAAACTAAAATTACTCAGGAATTTTATTCCATTGAATATGATTCTAAAGAGAACAAATTACTTGCACTTGTTTGGCCCACACTAGGAAATGTAAAATTTTGTTATCAATAATATGAATAAAATATCTTTATCATTAATTATTTGTTAATTGTTATATTATTAATTCACAAATATATAAAATCTTATTATTGATAAAAAAAATTATTATATAATTTATAATTAAATATTCAAAATATTAAGTTGAATAAATATTTAGTTAAAAATATTTTTGTAATACTAATAACATCTTTAATAATAATAATAATAATAATAATAATAATAATAATAATAATAATAATAATAATAATAATAACTTTCCTTGTTCCAAGGAAAATAATACCTATTCTAAACAAGGAAAAACAATCCATAATTATTACACTATTTTCCTTATTTTTAGGATTCTGATTACTTTACTCGTATTTTTTTAAAATTGAATCAAACACCGGATTTTAAAATCTTAGAATCAAATTACTTTCTTTATACTACCAAACACATGATTTTAACAATTTGGAATCATATTACATTCTTGAGGCAGAATTCTTGTCAAACAAACGGCCCTGTAAGTTTTGGAGAGGAGGGATAGTATAAGTTTAATTAATTATTTAATTTCTCTCCAGAGTAGTAAGCGGATATCATTATTGGACGTCACTCCATTAATTAACTAATTAATCAATCTATTATAATAGTGTGTGTATTAGTTTTAAATCCATAATTAATCACCTAAGATGAAGAATTAGGCTTGATAAAATTTAAGGATATTACACCCATATAGTAAAAAAAATTATAGCAATAAACTCAAGATCGAAAAAAATATTATTATTAAAAGATCATTGTTAAATAGAGATTTGGAATTTAGATATAAAAACTACAATTAAAAAAAAACCTAATATATATTATTCAACACTTGAAAACTAGTGTTCCTTCGAAAAAATATATAATTAATGATAAATAATATTCAATAATTATAAGAGAATAAATATACATAATAATTGAGTATATTGCATATGCATATTTCAAGTATATTACTGTATTACAGAAGAAGAAGAAAATTGAGGCAAAATAAAATATAGAAGGAAAAAATGGAGCCGACATTTCACTTGATATGATTCACTCGAATTCAATAACTGTATACAGTTTAGATAGAACATGAACTAGCCGCCTATTATTGAATGCAAAGAAAAAACTGGGCCACTCTTTTTCTTTTGTGGGTAGTGTAAAGAAAAAATTCGACTTAACTACAAAAGTAGCAAAATTGATTAGGCTTTTATCCAAAAATTTAAAAATTGGTACCCCAATATACTTTGGGTCTTAGAGTGGTTGAGCTGCCTACACCTGCTCAAGGCCAGACCTAAAGGTAAAATAAAAATTTATATAATAATTATTTCTATTTTAAGAAATAAGGCAAATTAAACGAGACAAATCTAAAATGTAAAACAAAATAAGTCAAGTGAGACGGAGGAAGTACATCATATCAAATCTCAATATAAGAAAACACACAAAGCATTGCAATTCAACAATCAAATATCAAAAGAGGGCTTTAGCAAATAAAGGGCAGATCAGATTCACAAAACACTTGTACAAAACCAACTCCAAACCCAAATCTTCTCCATCACTAATAATAATATACACAACCCTAGCACCAAACAAGTGTTCGTAAACGAAAAGAAAAAATCGCATTTTCACCTCTCGTGGCGTAGTCACGTTGGCACGTTGAAGTGAAAAAGCCAGGAGATGACGAACGCAAAAACCATGCAGGCCAGCAGAAAGTTGAGAAACCGATGGCCCTGCCAGAAGTTGCGAGACTCTATCAACGGTGCATGTGTTGTGGCAGAGGCAGCAGCGTCGTTTGTTTCGTTCCACTGTTCCATCACCTCGGCCTGGTGTATCCCAGAGACGTTCTGTGCTATTGATCCGCATATCTCACAGATCCTGCAAGTTTGGAAAAGATGGAGCAAATTTAATGTATATAGCATGAGCAAGATTGGTCAAATTTAGAATAGTAAGTTGAAAGGCTGTTAAGAGTAAGCATTATTCTTGCATCCAATCTGAAGGAAATTTGATTATATGGGAGTTTGCTGTAATCAGTCTAGCATCAAGGCATCATATAGTCAAGAAAAACTATCACTTCCTCTTTGCATACGAGACATAATGGATCTGATTGCACCAATATAAATCTGTTTTCTTCCATTTATTTCAAAGTAAGAATTCAACAACCCCTTAATCAAAATCAAAGAACTATTCATACGTTGTTGAATAGAAATAAGGGATTCCAGTCTTATCATCCAATTGTTTTCAAATGGGACCATTCAACGATGTAAAATATCAAAAACACCATGCGATAAAAGACTCAATTCAAATTATAAAAGATCCTGTAATTCCAATTAAGAATTCTTTGGGGCCTTTAGGAACAGCCTTTCTAATTGCGAATGTGTATTCATTTTACCATTTAATAACTCATAATCAGATTTTGTTAAATAACTTTTGCAACTTGACAATTTAAAACAGAGTTTTCAAATAATTAAATTTAACAATAGAAAGATATGGAGTACATAGAATCAGAAAACATGTACTCCCTGTTATTTAAAGTAAGTGTTGTTTTGGCAATTGGCAAGACAATTAACACTTACTCCATCCGTCCCATAATTCTTGTCCACGCGGTATTTAAGGAGAGTTGTTAGTTGTGCGTAAAGTTATATAAAGTTGTGGTTCCCATAAAAAAGTTGTGTAATAATTTACTAAAAAAATAAAGTGGACAAGAATTTTAGGACAACCTAAAATGATATAGTGGACAAGAATTATGGGACGGAGGGAGTATTATTTTTTTCTAGTTATTTGTTAATTGCTAAGCTTATTTAACAGCTCATTAACATTAAATAAAGTAATTATTAAGTCAAAATAAATCAGAACACCTTATCTAAAAAATCAAGACATGAGGAGGGAGTTGTATTTACAACTAAGAACATAGGCTACATGGTCTTGGATTTAATGTTACACGATTATATCCTAAAAATATAGTGATGACTCTAAAATAATCACATCATCCAAATCAAAATCAAAGATGATATAAGTAAGAGCTGCTGAATTTAAGGTAAAGTCAGTACATTTAGAAGATTTTTAATATGCCTTAAATATTTTCAAGAAGCAAGTAAACAAAAAAATATTGTAACAAGTGCGGTATAATCAACATTGTATTTGGGATAACTCTTTAATTTACTTTCAAGGCTTCAAGGTTGAATTCCTAAAAGCCCTTAATTGGCAAAGTGGTTATTTTTTTCAAGCATGGTGATGGAGAAGTGTCATCTCAAGGTTAAACAAGAAATGGAATAGTAGTAAAGCAATGGGCATGAAATAAACGTTAAGAACCGCAACAAGTAGTGGGAAATTCGAAAAAGAGAGTACATTGTTTAAGGTATTATCAACTTCCTTGTTTGCAATCATATAATATATGCTTGCATGTGTTAATCAGTAAGGAGAATTGAATTCAATTTATCTACCTTAGTAACAGAGTTTACCCGAGTGTATGAATTATTAAGGAAAATTGAATTCTTGGTATGGTAAAATCATAGTCTTTATAAGTATACAAACATTTTACTTCAAGATTAGTGGATAAATTTTTTCGACTATATCGATTATAAATCTGAATATTCAAGGCAATTTAGGTATCAAGAAAAACTACTCTGAAACAGAGAAGTTCAAATTGAAGCTACCTACAACATATGAGAAGCAATTCCAACAAATAACAACCACCCCACAAACACTCGACAAAGCCAGATGTTCACAACCAAAAAAGCAGAGTTTCATAATGCTTTCATCTTTTTCTCTATTTTAGATTCTTTTCATATGTACGGTTTGAGAATTTCCCCTTTTTCAACCCCTTCCTTTTTCCTACTAGTGTCATTTGCCACATCAAAATACTCTTTACTTCTCCCTTTAAAGTTACAGCTTTTGTTTCAAAGTAAACTTTAGGTATCAATCCACCTCAGCCTTGCATTACACATCTCTCCCGAAGGCCAACTCATAATGCCAACAGAAACATGAAATATCATAAAAAAAACCCAACAAATCCCAAATCTTGATAATCCAAAATACAACAATGGAAAGTAAACTTTTCATGAAATTAAATTAACAAAAACAAGAATATTTTGATAAAAATTTCAACTTTGTGAGAGAGCTTACTTGTTGCCCTTAATCTTGAACCATGCTTCAGCACATTGTTTGTGGGCAGCAGCCAAATCAGCCTTACAAGAACAACCTAGTTCAATAGGTATCCCAGAATCTTGATTGCTTTCATCCATGCTGAGATGGCAAATCCTACAATCCTTCACATTCTCTCCCAAATGCAGCTTAGATTCATCCACACCACATTCCAAATCCACTACCTCCACTGAACAGTCTGAAACATTAGACTCCCTCCTCCCATCATTATCTTTAACATTCACAATCTCAACCCCATTTCTCCCGGTTAATTCCAATTCAGCTTCCCTAGATTGGTGTAAATATGACATTTTTACATTAGACCAGATCAAGATTCTTCATGAACAGCAAAAAACAAGACTTGTTTTATCATCAACAAGACCTCCCCCTCTCTCTCTACATACCATTTTTGTACGCTAATTCTAATTCAACTTCACTAGATTGGTGTAAAGATGACGTTTTTACACTAGCCCAGATCAAGATTCTTCATGAACAGCACAAACAAGACATTGATCATGAAAAAAAATTCAACAACACCCCCTTCTCTCTCTGCTTCTCTAGAGAGAGATTAGGCTGATACCCTTGTCCCTGTAGATGATCAGTTGATGGGAAATGGAGATGGAAATTCTAAGTCACTAAAATGATTTGAAGAAATATACAGAATATATCTATATGAAGAAAAAAATCACAATCTCCACCCCATTTCTATGTGCTAATTCTAATTCAACTTCACAAGATTGGTGTAAAGATAACATTTTTTTCAGTAGCCCAGATCAAGATTCTTCATTCACAGCAAAAACCAAGACTTTGATCATCAACAAGACCTCCCTTTTCTCTCTCTATACCTGTCTAGGGAATGATTAGACTTATACCCTTGTCCCTCTAGACTATCAGTTGATGGGACATGGAGATGGAGCAGCAGAAGGGCAAATTCAAAGACCCTAAAAAAGCTATGAAGAAATACACAAAAAAATCTATATAGAGAAAACAAAAACAAACCCCACCAAGTGAAAAGCAGTAGCGTCGGCGAGGTGGGAAAGAAACCCTTGGCCAATGCCCTCTTTTCGCAAAAATCTTTTATCCAGATATTCGACAGAATTGCTCGCGAAAAAGTATCATACAGCTGCGGCGGACATGTGATTTTGATGACATATTTGTGTGTACACGTAATCGAACATGTGATTGCATAGGTCGGCCGGCAATGGAGATAAAAAGGGCAGAGGATCGTCTGCCCCAATTTTTAACGCCTCGCGTGCATTGGTGGGCCACCTTCTTTACAATAAAATCACACATGTCTCCACCTTATTGATGGGACACCCAGTGAAACACCCACTGGGACAGAAAATCCGAACTCGATAAAAAGTCACTTTGGTTATTCTGCGAAAAAGAAGCTCTCTGCTCTACTATTTTTTATTTTTTTTAAATCTTTTTTCCGCGGAGGCGCTTTGATGTTGCTAGCTGGATTGTTGAGTGATTTGATTGCATACTTTTTTGTGGAAATGTGCTCTGTTAGCCAAAATGAAAAAAAAGAACATATGTAGCCATCCTAAAAATAAAAACACAAATCTAGCCATTTTGTCTTCTTGTGGGTGCTGGCCGATGAGGGCCGATTAACATTCTGAGGGCCGATTGCGGCCGATTATATATAGAGAAAGGGCCGATCGTGATCGGCCGACCTATCGGCCCCAGTCGGCCGAAAACAAGAAAAATGTCTATAATTGAAGGGCCGATTTTGATCGGCCCCTATTGAGCCGTGACATCGGCCCTCGAAAAATAATAAACTTAATTTACAAACATTTATTTTTAATAATTAAGTAAAAAATATAAATATATGGCCGATCTATCGGCCCCACTTATTCGGCCGAGATATCGGCCCCGACGCTTAAGTAGCCGTTATGTAACGGCCGAAATTTACCGAGGGCCGAAACCGTTTGTTTTAATTGAGGGCCGATACTCATCGGCCCCCCCATCGGCCCAACCATCGGCCCCGAGTTTCAATAATGGAGGGCCGATAGATTAAAAACGTAGACAAACAGCTTTTTACAATTTCTCACCACTTCCTCCCTCTCGCCGCCGCTCGTTGCCGCCGCTCGGCCTGCGCGCCGAAATCGACGCCAACGCCGTCGTCGCCGCCGTCGAACGATACATCCGCCGCTCTCAATGTCTTCGGCGAAATTGAGGTAAGTAATTTATTGCATGATTTTGTTTGTTTTTCATTCATGTAGACGAAATTTAGGTTGAAATATGGTTGGGTTGACATTGTAATGTCCATGTATTGATGGAATTGTGGAGAATTTGGAGAGAATTGTAGTGTTTAATTTGTGCAAAATTCTTGAATCGGGGCCGATTGGAGGGCCGATTTCGGGGCCGATGAAGAATAACTCCATCGGCCCCGACTATGGCGGCTGAATTCCGCCCCGTCCGGCCGATGAGAATTCGGCCCCGACCGGGTTTCGTGGCATATGCTTCGGCCCCCGGCCGGGCCGATCGGCCATTCGGCCCCGATCTATAATTGAACGGCCCCGATCGGCCATTCGGCCCCGATCGGCCGATTCGGCCATTCGATTCTATTCGGCCTCGAGGAATCGGCCACGGCCGCACTTGGAGCCTTACGCTCGGCCCCCGTCCGGCCGAATGAAATTCGGCCCTTAATGGCCGAACGAATGTGCCTCGATGCATCGGCCCCGCGGCCTTCGAGGCTTAGGCTTCGGCCCGGCCGGACGAATAAAATTCAGCCCCGAATGGCCGAATAAAAGTAAAATCGGCCCCTACTTCGGCCGAAGGTATACCTTCGGCCCTAAAACATTAAGGCCGAATAAAAGTAAAATCGGCCCTGTCATCGGCCCTTAATTATTCTGTTTCGGTAATTCATTTGTTTTTCGATAAATCTTGCAGCCCGCTTATATCCGACTATCGGTTAGACAAAAGAACCCAAAAGTCACGACATATTGGAGAGATGGTCTACCCGAACTAATAAAAAACAGTCTTTCTAGACGGGGGGGTACTGACCTAGTTCGTCGATTTATAGACGGACAGTTTGGACATTTGCTCTGTTGGAGGAAGGGCAAGAGTTCGATCATAGCTTTGCATCAGTTGATGTGCTATGAGGTGCAGGCACCGCCCGGGGAGGCCCGTTTTCACATATCCGGACGGGAGATTCGATTTTCACAGTACGAGTATGCACTCGTAACCGAGTTATTTTTCGGCGCATCTACCTTTGATAGGACGGCACTCGTGCCCCCGAAGAGTCCGGAGTGTACATGAGAGTCACAAAAGGGAATCCAAGAATGGGAGGCGAGCTATTAAATTTATGGAAAAATGACAAGCTCGGCAACCTCTCCGAAGACGATTATTTGAAGGTGGCCAATGTCTTGGCTCGATGTGCTTTTTCTTCGCACTCGCCGACACGAAGAAGGTCGAGACCTGGATGTGGGTTCTTGCTGACGATATAGACGCGTGGAACGATTTTCCATGGGGAGCATACACGTATAATGCTCTCTTGCATTACATGAGCTTTGTACCGAAGGAAGTCGAAGCTGTAAAATCGAAGTATAATATTTATGGTCCAGTTTGGGCTCTTCAGGTACAAATTTTGGATTTTATAATTCTTTTTTTTATTTTATATTTTATAGTTGTACTGATCTTTAATCATATTGTAGATCTGGGCATATGAGGCGATACCAGATTTGGCCAGTCTGTGTGTACGCCTTATTAATGACGGTGGTATGCCCCGATGTGTGAAATGGGTATTTGTCACGCCACCAGATACGGAATGGATTACTTTCTTTGCCTTGCCGGTAAGTAACATTTTAAATATTTATGAACTTTTATGAAACGTATTATAATCTATTTTTTAAAAATTTTGAACAGATGGACACACCGCCATTTGAGACTCTTACGCCCACTCCTGAGGAGCAGCTATCGGAATACTGGAGACGGGTGATTGGAGAGAACCCTATCGGTGTGGAGTTTCCTAGACCGACCACCGTACATCGGAGACGGGTGATTGGAGAGAATCCTATTCATGAAGAGGGCAGTGTACCGGATCCTCCGCCGGTAGCACAGAAGAAAAAATCGAAGAAGAAACGTGCACCGGCGGAGGGTCAGTCATCTGGGCCTCGGAGAGATGAAGATTGGAGTTTGCCCACTTATGAAGAAATGATCCGATCGATAGATGAACGGTTTCAGCAGCGCGAGACTGAGTTATTAGAAAAAGTGGATCAGCGCTGGAAGGAGAATGAGGAAAAGTTCTTCAAAAAAGTGGGGAAATTGATAAAAAGTATCTTCGGGGGCAAGGGCAAGGACAAGAGTAAAGGCATACGATCCAGTTCTTCGTGGGATGTCGAGGAAATTAGTAATGAATTGGATGAGGAGACATCTGCACCATCGGAGCCACCACGGGGGAGGATGGTTAATGTACATGAGTGGCCCAGCTGGAATGAAGTAGGCGAACAACCACAGAGAGATGTGGAAGATACGACAAGTGGCGATGCAAATCCGTGGGATGTGGCTGCTCGAATGGGTAATCGTCGCGTTGATATGGGGCGGCATAGCATGTACGAGGCCCGAAATGTTTGGGTCCCAAGACGTTGGGAGCCACTCCCTTATACGGCTCCACGGTCCCCACCGCTTGTACAGGTTTCTGTTCTATTCAAATTAAGTCGGTCGTTTTATATTTTTTATTTCATTTGACCATGATTTTTTGTCCAAAATGCAGCAACATCAGTCGGTCGTGGATGACTTATTTGATACGCAGCATGTACAACAGGTGTATCATAGCCAACCGTCGGAGCAGACAATTGTACAAAGCAGTGAGGTACAAACATTTTTTTGAGTTATATAATTTAGGATTTTTTTTAATACAATGTTATTTGCAGCCCATACTGGAGCGTCTCCCAAATCCTAGTGGAGCTCCACGAATGTTTGATCCGGCAGACGCACTGAGGAGAGATTTTGAGAAGTTCATGGGAATGAAAATTTCAGCCAATGTCACTGTTTCCCAAAGATAACCTCTCCCACGGCTTTTTCAAGAACTTATTGGATCCTAAGTATGACATGGGTCACGCAATGATCGATTTGTACATATGCTATCTCCGGCAGAGGCTTCATTTCAAAGAACGTGACGTGTTGTGTACACCCGATTCACGCTATACCGTCATAGCGACTACGTCAGTTTTTGTAAGTATATATTTATTTTATATTTTAAATATAAATTATGTTTATTTTTAATTGTCCTGCTAATGTGTATATTTTTTTTTACAGACGTCCTTACATTCAGCTTGGACGTCCAATATAGTTGAGCCCGATAACGACTTCCATGAACGTTATGAGGTCAATTATTGTGACTGGATCCCAAATCAGGGTTTAATGGATGCCGTTTTTGGAGCGAATACGGCATTTGGTGATGATAGGATTCCGTGGTTCGATGCCAAATCCGTAAGTTTTACAATTTTTTCAATTTTGTTTTTTCTAAGTCGTAATTATTATTAATATTTACTAATTTGTTTTATTTAATAGGTTATATTCCCGGTGTTGGCCGCCAGTCATTGGATAGCTGTCAGATTGTGTATCGAGTCATGGAAGTTGGAGTTGTATGACTCACTTAACTGCCGTGGAGACAAGGATATATATGAGTACCGAAAAGAAGTTTTTGCGGCCACTCCGCAAACCGATCGGTCGATTGCTAGATGTACGTATTTTAATATTTTTAATATTTTTTTGGGGCTACTAATTATTTTTAATCGATCTTTGGTAGGCTACTAATTCTTGGACAATGAACAAGTACCATCTCGACGCATCCGGGCATTCGGACTCCCGAGTTGGTATTGATGCCGCAAAAGGAGCGAGTTCAAGCAAGAGGATTCGCATAGTTGTGGTCCATATACGTGTATGGCAATTGAACGGCTCATAACTGGATACCCTACTCCGAAATGGGGTAATTTGAAATCAAACGTCAGAGTCTATCGGGAGTGGATGGCTTGGAAATGTTTCGAGCAGTGCCATTACCGAGATTTTGGATCTAGCTCTCCCAATGAGTAGTGTACTCAGTGACATTTTGAAACATTTTGTAAATTTAATTTTATAACATTTTGTAACATTTTGTAATATTTTGTAACATTTTGGAAATTTTCGTAACATTTTTTTTGGAGATTCTATACCTCTCGGCCGAGGCCGAGAAAATCATGTATCGGCCCTCAGGCCGATACACAGCCGATTAGTTATTGGCCCGAATCCGATCGGCCCCGAGCTATGCATGGCCTCGGCCGAGATTCTATACCTCTCGGCCGAGGCCGAGAAAATCATTTATCGGCCCTGAGGCCGATACACAGCCGATTAGTTATCGGCCCGATCGGCCCCGAGCTATGCATGGCCTCGGCCGAGATTCTATACCTCTTGGCTGAGGCCGATAAAATCATGTATCGGCCCTGAGGCCAATACATGGCCGATTAGTTATCGGCCCGATCGGCCCCGAGCTATGCATGGCCTCGGCCGAGATTCTATACCTCTCGGCTGAGGCCGAGAAAATCATGTATCGGCCTCAGGGCCGATACATGGCCGATTAGTTATCGGCCCCAACCCGATCGGCCCCGAGGCCGACAAAATCATGTATCGGCTGGGGCCGATACAGCCGAGCCGTGGCTGTTGGCCCCCGAAGGGTTTCGGCCCCGACGGGTTTCGGTCCAGGCCGATGGAGGGCCGATGGGTTTACCACCATCGGCCTTTTAGGGTTTCGGCCTTTATTTTTATTTTTTTCAGATAATTAAAGGGCATCTCCGCCTTGTATGACAATAAAATTAAACCGATAGATCATCAATGAACCCTAAATAATTAAACCGATCGTTGACAATAAAATTTAATCATTTGTTGTCGTTCTAGATAAAGGGCATCTCCGCCTTGTGTGACCTTCTTCTCCACAGTTACCACATTTTTTGCTACGGCGCGTACCAGATGTACTAGCTTCTGCTCCTGAAGGACGACGACTTTTTCTCGGGCGTCCGGCTTGCCGCATAATAATTAGTGGAAGAACAACAATGTCCTCTATTTCCGGTGGGACACCCCACTCATTTCGAGGAGGCAAGGGATTAACCACTCCGGCATATATTGCCTTCCACGTCGCCGTCGTATAATAATCATTAATATGATTGTACAAATTTTCGCGGCGATGATACAAAACGGCGACAACGTGACTACACGGTAACAAGTCAATTTGTCAGACTCCGCATTCACACATTTCGTCTACAAGATTGACCCTCAACCGGCGCTCACTGCGTCGACCTTGTATTTGTGGTTAGTGACTGCGTAATCGTAAACCTTCGAGCCGGTTCTACTTCATTCCGCATCCTCAACTCGAAGCCTCCGTCAACGGATTGTTTACGGAACTTGCTTTTACCCGTCGTGTATCGAACCACGACTCTATCATATGACGGATTGCCTCGAGCATAGCTAGAATGGGTAGTCGTCTAGCCTCCAACGATCGAGAATTTATTGACTCGGCGGCATTCGATGTCGAAAACCGTATCGACGACCTTTACTAAAAAGTCGGGACCACTTCTCCGATCCGATTTCCATGAGCTTTTCGTAAATAGCGGGTTTTCCATGACGGATGGCGTTCATGGCGTCATGGAATTCTTGTTGCCCGATAAGCATAAGTCGCTCGATAAAATGACCGGATAACCCACTCACCGTGCCTAGCAAGCTTATTCGATAAATGGTAGTAACAAAGTCCATGTTGTGCATCAGAGAAAACCACTCTTACCGCATTCGCTATGCTTTTATTTGATCTGAAACAATCACTAAACCGTCAATCCGTTGGAAATGCGGCTCTCGGTCGCATCATAAACCACGTCCAGGAAACATCATTTTCAATAGGACCTACACCAAAAGCGAGAGGGAAAATTTGCTCGTTCGCATCACAAGTAGCTGCGACGAATAATATTCCCCTATTTCTCCCTTTTAAATGGGTACCATCCACCACAATTACCTTCCGAGGTTGCCTAACCAAGGGGCTCGCGATACACCAAGCGCAATAAATAAATGTCGGAAACGACCATCCTCACCGACATCAAGATCCGTATATGTTCCCCGGATTTGTTTGTTCCAACAAATGCGAGATATTTTGGCGGTTCTTTGAACGAATCTGCATGTCCGCCGTAAATCATCGATATAGGCTGCGTTGCGCTCTCGAGGGCAACACCGTAGGTTGCTTCTATTCCAAATTTATCCAACGGATCGGCTCGAATATCGCCCGGTTTCATTAACTTGCTTTGATGACGCATTTTACGGGCTATATAAGCGGCGACACTCTTCGACCTCACATTTCGTTCGCCAAGTCCGGATAAATCAGTTGTACAGTTGTGGTCCGCAACCCATCTAACAACCTCCCAACACGTCTGACCTCTACAGTATGCCCGTAGCTGGAATGGACAATCAACACTTCTTCTGCACAAAAATTCCAAACGGGAAGCACTAGAACGTTGCACTCCCGAAATCCGCACCGTTTTCCAAATGGAATAGAGCTACAGCAGCATAAACTTCGTCTTTCGAGCTCAACATCAATCCTACTTGCAGACTTCCGTCTACAACAGTAATCAGGTTCTGCGATGCTACTGAATCGGATACATCAAGGGAAACAACAAGAAGTAGCCAGTTGCATGCTGCTTCTGTGTTGTCGTGTACAGTCTCGTCATTTGTTCGAGAACGATTGACTGGAACTAGCAAAGACATAAGTTCACTTACGCCACCCTCCCTCCGAATCCATGCAGCAAAATCTTGTAACGAACAATTAGTCAAGGCAGAAGGAATATATTCATCCTCATCATCATCAGATGATGAGTCCAAGTCCGTCTCACCATCTGAATCCGTCTCCACACGAACATTCCTTTGGGGACCCCGTCCGCCATCATTACTTCTACTTCCTTGCCCCGTAAAGCAATTAGGACCCCCGAAATTATAATTATCTTTGGGAAATTGATTCGGATTCGGAACACCAAATTGAGGATTTTGCACTTCAGGATACACAACAAAAACAACCGGCTCTACGTCTATAGAGCACAATCGCAGAAGATCGGTATCATGGCCCATAATGGCCTTCATCATCCGGCCGGTTCGTCGAGAAGCGCAGATATAATAAATGAAGTAGTTGAAAGGAAGGAATAAGCAGCGAGCCACCGATCAATGTTTTGTCGAAGATATTCGAGAGAAATATTGTTTGAAGGAATGTAAACAATGAACTCATGCCCCCCGACATAATTCGACTCTGCATCGAATTGGCCGTTCAATTTCACAATAATTGATCGAAAATCTGTCATTTCTATCAACCAAATTTTGTTTGAGAAGATTGGAAGTGGAATGATGAAAATTTGGTGTGAATCAACCAAATCGGCTATCCTACGTCTTATAAGGAATTGTTCTGACAAATTTTCACGTGAAATATCAATCGGGCCGATCGGCCCCCATCGGCCCCGCCATCGGCCCTCTGCTTCGTGCATGTGCAAGTAATATTCGACTAGTCAAATCTGCAGATAAAGCTGATTTGCAGCAAAAAGTCAGGGATCGGCCCTCATCGGCCCCCGTCGGCCCTAAACGGCCCCTATTGGAAATTTGCAGCAAAAGTCTTGCAGTGTCTTGTCCAATAATGTCTCGAAGGAGGGGCTTAGGGCCGATGTAGGGCCGACATACACCCTTAATCGGCCTCTTTTCGGCCCTTCTTCGGCCGATAGCTTGTTCGGCCGTCGCCTATTTCTTTTCGGCCAATGGGGATCTTTTCGGCCATTTCTTTTCGACCGATGGGTAGGGCCGATGCGTAGGGCCGATGGACAACAACAATTCGGACATCCATCGGCCGATGGGGATATTTCGCCTGTAATCATCAGGGCCGATTAAGGGCCGATTGACTCCCACATCGGCCCCCCCATCGGCCCACCGCCGTATAAGGACAAAATGGCTAGATTTGTGTTTTGTTTTAGTGGTTGGCTACATTTGCTTTTCAATTGGTACTATTTGGCCTCTGCTGCAAATGCCCCTACTTTTTTTTTTCTTGAATTAATTCAATGTATTTTCTATTTTGTGGTCAAATTGACATTGTTTAATAAGTTATATTCACGCGTTTTTCTTTCTTACCGGATTTATCTTATTTCTTAAAAAAAAAAGAAAAATAATTACTATAAAAAATTTTATTTTTTCCCTTATATATTTATCTTTCTAAACACAATCACTTACTCATCTACAAACAACTATCCATTCACCAAAATATCCGTGTCGAAATCAAATAAGACAAGTCGATTGGGACGGAGATAGTATTATTGTAGAAATACTGTAATCCAGTATATTTTTTTAGGAAAATACTCCCTCCGTCTCATTATTATTGCATGTTTGTTTTCAGTATGCAAATTTAAAAAATGAATGGAGATGTGTTAAAGTGTGGTTCATTAAGCTAAGTGATTGTGGTCCACGAATTATTTTTTATTTTAGAAACAAGACAACATAATAAAACAGAGAAAAAAGGAATACAATACATCAATAATATGATGGATGGAGTAATTGGCAAGTCTATCTATAAAAATAGTAATATTAGTGAGTTTCGAATAGGGTATTTAGGTTTAAACACTTGCTAAATTTGTGTGATTCATATTAATTTCTATAGATACCCTTCATACCCTCGTGTTTCACTTCTATAGATAGTAGATACACTTTAAAACCCCTTTAAAATTCTTAAAAAACAAACTATTCTAAAATACACCACAGCGGTAGAGTCGTGATATTGCAAAATTCACTCTCTAATTTCGACTTATTGTTAATAGGATAGAATGGGCTCGGACCATAGAGACTACTAAAACATATCGGCCATTAAATTTTCTTACTTTTTTATTTTCAATATATATTTATTGTGATTAATTTTTGTATACAAATGGAAAAAACACCAAATTTCGTGAATCAAAATGGGTTTTGAGTAAACATTAGTAAAAAAATATTAATATTATATATTTTTATATAAAGTAAGATTTTCTCATCATAAAAAATAAATATTGACTCTACATTACATTTAAACCTCTTTAAAAAAATAATCTTGGGACTGGAAAAAAAATTATTTTAACAATTAACTTTAAAGAGGTTTAATTGTAATGTAGAGTCAACTTTAAATATGTTAAAATGTTTAGCGAAGTTATTTAATTATCGATAAATGAATAATTTTATTCATTTATCAATAAATGATATTTTTTACATAAAATAAGTTAAATGCGTGTATTAAACTTAATTTTTTTAATAATTTAGTTCTTGTATACATTAAAAAATGAAAAGTTTAGCATTTGCTTTAGTAAAAACATGTTAAAATGCACATAGAATAAAAATTAATTGTAAAATAAGTCAAATTATTCAATTTTAGAAAAAGTCAATTGATTTATAAAAGAACAAAGCTCATATACACTAAAAAAATGAAAAGTTTATTTTTGCTTATAATAAAATTATCCTACAAATAAATGCTTTCGGCATTGCAAGATTTGTTCAACAAAAAATATCTACCCGAAACTAAAGTCGTTAAATTATATACAAATCTCCAAACATTCGTTAATGTCATTTCTAATTTACGTTACAGAATTTTTATGAATTTTCAAGATTTTTTAGTTATCCTAGCGAGAATGATGCAACTATAGAATTACTTATGAATGAAGAAATTGTTCAAACACTTATGTACAATAATGATGGTGAAGAGAATGGTCTCGAACGAGATGATAGTACATTTATACAACTGTGTCATTAAAAGAGGTAATTCAAGTAATAGTTACCTTAAATTATTATTTGCTACAACACAAACAAAATATTTCACAAGTTGTCTATATTTGCATAAAGTAAAGGATGATCAGGTTAATTTTGGTTTGGGTGGGAAAAAAAGCAATAACTATGGAAATATATATTCATAAGAATTGATTATTAATGTACTATTATAGTGTTATAATTGTCTACATATATTTTTTTAAATTAGGAATTATTACTTTATATTTTAATCGGATCCTTAAGGATTTAATTTTTTTTTATTACTTAATGTATTTAGCAAAATTATTACTTTAATATACTGGCTAAAGTCGGGATTGAAAAAAATTATTATATAACTTTAATTTAATATTTGGACAAACTTCATAATTCACGCAAGCAATTAATCCAAACAAGGCATTCCATGTAATGAAGCATCAACTGTGTAACTAAGCAACTCTCTCTCTCTCACTTTCTTGTCTACTCTCTCGTCTTGTCTAGCTCCTAACTTTTCCACCTTTCTTCCTCATCGCCCACTTAGCTTTACTCTTCCAATTTGCGTCTCCTTTAAAATCTCATAGCAATCCTCTTAGTCTCAGTTGTCTATTTTTACAGTACTATTTTATACATTTACTTTATTGTCTTAAATTTCACATCAAAACCAAATGAGACAAAATCAATGAGACGAAAGGAATAATAACCTTTTTTCCTCAAACCCTCAAAATGTATAAATTCTATATCTTCAAACCCTCAAAATGAATAATATCATGGTCATTGGATCAAGACAAAAAAGGGACGAAAATTATATTTTGGACAATCTCGTAAGATTGAAAGTACTTTAACATCGAAACTTATACTTTAAATTTATAAATAATAATTGTAATCATTAAATGTATAATTACAAATGAAGTGTTTATAATTATTATTTGGATTCAAAGTATTTAATATACACATAAGTATTTCAAATTGATATTTTTGAGACAACTTTGAGTATACTTGGGAAATATTACTTGTATTCTTAAATTACTAAAGACATATACTTATACATAATCTACATATCGTATTCTTTATCTATTATTGTTATTATTAAATTATCAGTTCATATAAGATTACGTTTAGGATATATAAGATTTTGAGGGTCTCAAGGGTTTCAAGGGATAGTTCTTATCTAGACAACCTAGGCGATTTAGGCAACTAGGCTATCTAGGCGATTGAAGCAACTAGAGGAACTAGAAGATCTAGACGAATTAGGCAAAACAAAGCGACTAGACGAATTAGGCGAAACAAAGCGAATAGTTAGGATTTCGAAGCGACTATTCATTTATACGAAAGTATTTAAGTATGTTGGATATGAGTCAGTAGATTGATACTCAGCAGTTCTAGGGTTAAAAGAAATTGGGGGAAATCATAGTAGTACTATGGAATTGAAGATCCCAAAACCGAGCTGATATCAGTAGATTAGTGTGTCGTTAGGATTAGCTGATGTATAGGTTAGACTTGATGTAATGCTTATTATTTTTGTCTAAGTCCTGTACGGGGTAGTTGTTGAACTGATCTTCTGCTGAAGATACTTTTCGAACCCCACGTCATCGGTGTAATCGCTTGCATTCTTCGTCGCCAGCCGATATCAAACTCGGTTAAAGATCCCGCATCACCGACCGGGACCTCGCTAGAAGCATTCTCTACAAGCCGATGGTCATCGGGAGAAGAACCAAAGCAGCAAAGATACCTTCGCGATCGACCAACCGACTATCGAAGCTCACTTTATCGGTCGGACGACTCGGCCGAAGAAGATAGACTTTCAAGTACCGTATCCGATAGAAAGCGACCCAAGGACTAAAAGTCCCTTCAAATGTTCGGCAGAAGACATACGAGGTAGTTTGAACGGTCAACTCGACACTTCCCAACTACAAACCCCGGCCAATTAGAAGCCGACAACGCTTACCTACTCTACACAGTAAAGCCGCTTGTCATGAACAGTGCGATTAATCGCCCCGCCGCAACAAAGTTGAATAGTGGCCGTTTTCTTTGGACGCTTGTGACACGTGGCATCGTCGTCTCCAACGGACATATGTCACAACTCACAACTATAAATAGAGAAGGATTTGAAGATTTCGGTAAGAGGAATATACGCGAAATCAAGGGAAATCATTCAAACTCACAACGCTCTAGAACCTTCAAGCTTATCCAAAGACGAACTAGTTTTCATAGAACACTTCTTGTAGTTCATCTCTCTAGAGCACTTTGATCCCTATCTTCTCTAGACTAAGCTCATTGCTAGATTCATAGCTTAGATCCGAAGGAGTTCACATTTAGTGAATTGTTCTTGTTGTAAGAACTCCTTCTCAGTTGGAGAATATTCCCTCCTGTTGGTCCCGAGTGTACGGTCAGGTGTAGAGGGGGGGGTGAATACACCTGATTCGATTTCTCAATTTCGAACTTGAACAGTCCTATTCAGGATGGTGTCTGTCTGAAACAGTTCAGCAGACTAGACAACTGTTCTGAATCGAGTAAAAGGCTAAAAGAGTACTGACTCAGCTGAGATCTGCTAACTGACTAGGTCAGAATTCAGTATCGTTCAGTGAGAGTTCAGTGTGCGGAATTGTGTAGGCCCAAATCAATTTTTGTGAGAAAACGTTTTAAGTCTCAGTTCAGTAGATTTAAAAGTTCAGTATGCTGAGACAGTTGATTGATTTAAATATGATGTTCAGTAAGAATAGTAAAATCAATGCAACAGTTAAGAAAGCAGTAAGAGACACAGGATTTTTAAAGTGGTTCGGATATCGCTCAAATCCTACGTCCACTGTCCCGAATGATCAGGAGGCTATTTATTATCCTGAGTTAGTCTCAGTCAGCTTGCACACTGGGCAAAGCCGCGTCTTGGTTTTTATACGATCCAAGTCTCGGTTACAACACTATCAAACTTAAAGTGTTTGACAAACTTCTCCAACAGTGAAGGAGTCCTTATACAATAAGGATTGGGTTCAAATGTGAACTCCTTCGTCTAAGCTATGGATATAACAAGTGAGCTTAGGGTTAGAGGGATAAGGAACGAGAATGTAGCTATCTAGAGCGACGAACAAATGAGGATTTAGCTATAGGTTCGTGTCAATCGCTTGGATGCTAGAAGCTTATGTCGGTTCAGGCTTGGTTCCTTTTGAGACGGATGTAGTCTTTCGCGGGAGATAACTCGGTTGTTTCTTGCGGAGGACTTAGTCGTTAATTTCGCTCGTTTGAATGCTTTCTCGTGTTCTAGGCGCGCATTCTCTTCTAAATCTTGAATGATCCCTCTATTTATAGAGCGAGAGATTGAAATAGATCCGTTGGAGACGATCTTCTTCTCTCTCTCTCTTTTTGGTAGCAAACGGCTCTTTTGGTGTAGGTAACGAGTGTACTTTCCCACCTTTTTAGGTAAAAGGTTGACTGCAGCTTTAGCAGGTGAGAAGACACGTGTATGTTTGTCATTCGTTGAGGTGAATGAAGTGGTTGAGACAAGACAAACTTCGAGACGCATCAAGCCGACTTCTCTCTTCCTCGTACATGACAATGCCGATTCTCTTTCAAAAGATTCCGACAGTCCCGAAGACTATCTCGCCGTTGCTTGAGTCCGACCTTGTATTCGGTAGATAGGCTCGCCGAGATAAATCTACCGAGGATCAGCTCCGAGTTCGATGAACTACTCTCGATGAGTTCGGTTCAACCGACTCTCTCGCATATCTTTGCTCTCTGCGAGTCCAATATCACCGAGTCTTTCGGATATCTTTGCTCTCGCTGAGTCCAATATCATCGAGTCTTTCGCATATCTTGCTTCTGCCGAGTCCAAGATCACCGAGTCTTCGTATCGGTGCCGAGGCAAATAAGCTACCGAGCGCCTTGACCGGAGCAGAGTGTCTACCGAGTCCGAAACCTCGAGAGACAAATACAAATACAAAGGAATGGTTCACCAATCGAGATAGGGTTTTGGGATCTTCAAATCTTCTCAACAGTTCAGAGCACGAGGCTACTGAGCATGATTTAGTATGGAAGATAAGAGTCATTTCCCACAAGTATGGTCATGCTGAGGATTGAATCATCACCCAACAATTTCCCCCTATTTGATGATGCCAAAACCTATCATCTATGTCCTATCAACTATGCTAAACACTAACTTACTCAGGAACAGAGCTCCTTACAAATATTACAAGTAGAATCAGTGGAGTTGTCTGGTAAGTGCTAGACTACTGAGGGAGACAGGGCAGAACAATTTTCCCTTTTACAATAATTCCCCCATGCAACAATTTCCCTTAAGAGAAATAATAACTCTCCGAAAGTCTAGTCTATCAGAGATCTAACCGAGCAAAAACTGACAAGTAAATAATCAACGTGTGTCAGTAATCACTTCAGTGATTCTGAGTGTTAAAGCATAAAGCAAACACGGCTATTTAGACAACAAGTAGTTGTCAGAGCCAAAAGAAGATTTGTATATATATAATACACAGTTCAAGACATTACAAATCTTGCTAAGCTAAAAGAAGAACTAAGAGGGAGAACCCTTAAACTGCCGAATCCTATTCATGAAACCTTGGGATTTATCTTCGGCAGTGGAACTCCATACATTCTCGAACGTGTTCTTCCTCGGCTTCGATATTCGGCGAAGTCTGCTGGATCATCTTGTTCTAGTCCTCTCGTTCAACGCAAAGATTCTTCCCTTCTTGTTCAATCATTCCGAGATGTACTGAGTCGTCTTGTCTTCTGGGTGGAGGAATGATCCTTGCTTCAGGAACTCGACTACTACCCCTTCGCCATCGCTCGTGCATATATGGGTAAAGATCGGGTTCGAGTAATGGTCATCCACTCGACATAGGCATCGGCCTTAGACATTTCGAGCCGTAATCGCCGTAAATAATTTCTCTTGATAAACTCTATCTTGGCCGATTCCCATCTCTCGATTGAACCGAATAGGCATCCATTCGTCCGATCTTGGCCATCTATGTGTTTTCGATCGTTTGGCTTCTTGAACCTTCTCGTATCGATAAGGAATGTCGGCTTTCGAAGGAATTCTCGGCCGGCCTCTTGTTCGACGTTTCCCGAGTGCCTCAAGGTCCGCCAAATGTATCCTCTCGTCGCGGCCTCTATCTCGTCTAGCTTCCTCTCCTCTCGTAGAGATATCTATCCATCTCGAGCAAATATTTCTTCAATTTCGCATCTTGCTTTTGAGGCTTCGAGGAGCTTGTTCGATTCGCGAGGGGTACTAGATCTAGATTTGGATGTACCCCGCCTTTCGGTATTCTTCTCGCTTTGCTCCTTTTCTTTTTCTCTCCTCTTCATCCGTTATGATGAGCTTTCTCGAGGCGCTCTAGCGGTTCTCTTTCCTCCTCTCGGATGGAGCTTTAGTCTTTCCTTTAGCGAGCTTAGACTTTGGCTTGTTAGCCGCTTCCGGCTTCGCAATTTCTCCGCCGACCTTCTCATCCGCAGCCTATTTGGGCTTCCTCCTCGGCGAGATATGTATCTTAATCTCTTTGCTTTGGAGGGGTTGGAATTTTAAGCTTTTGTTTGCCCTTACCTTCTTGAACCGGTGGTGGAATGGGAGCTTCTTCTTCTTCCGAGTCCTCCACCGCCCGTTCGGCCGTACTCGCAAACTTCCTTAATAATGTCTTTGGGAGTCCGGGTTGTCTCGAGTAGTCTGCTGGGGTCCCGAGCCACTTGGGCCGGTTTTAGGCTGTGCTCGCGGCCCGAAACACCACGGGCCTCACCCTTCCGAGACCGAGTTTGAGGCGGCTTCTCGGTACTCTTCTTTCCTTCCCTTCTTCCTTCACTTTCCCCCTTTTTGGCATCATCAATGAGCACCGGGTAGGGACTAGGGCCGACTTCTTCGGATTTTTGTAGGAGGTTGACGGCTCATCGAGACGATCGTGGAGCTTAGTCGAGCCTCATGCAACTCGTTCCTCTCCATGGTAAGGTGTTCCTTGTACCGCTTGTGAGAGAGGTCATTGCTTCCTTGAAGTCTTTCAGCTTCTCGGTGATCTTGTCTTCCAAGGCCGGTTGGATATTCTCGAGTCTTTGTTCGGTGGCCTAGGATTGTTCGAGTGATAGCGTCGGTATGAGCCGGTTTAGAGGCCAAAAATTCATCCAAGTAGCTTGGCTTGGCTCTCCCGAAAGATCTTGAGTTGAGCTTCGAATTTGACTTGTCGGCCGAGCCAACGCTTCGAAATAAGCGTGGAAACATCGGGGCGGCCGATGAAGAGACAGAGGACTTCAGCCCCTGAATTTCTTTAGTCGTGGCTTGAGCAGTCTGCTTCCATGTCCTATGGATAGCCTTCGCAAGATCTCAATTTTTGATCCCTTGGGCAGTTAAGGCTTTGGCCACTGATCGAGATCGCTTTGCGGTCTGGCTGGGCGCCGCTTCGAAAGTCGATCGCAAAGCAAGAGCCGAGCGGGCTCGCCGAGGACGAAGCACCGGCCTTGGACTTCTCGGGACCAAGGATACTGAGAGGTGGGGCAGTTTCAGTATGGGTATCCTTGTCCTCTGGATGTCCCTCATCAGGCTTTCCAGGGCCTGAATCACTGGGTGGGTCGTCATGGTCTGACCCATCTGAGGGTGCTTTGGGCCGGAGGCGTGCTTGCCGATCATGAATCATGGCCGCCTTGGCGCCCTCCGGTTGTCCCATGGGCCGGGGGCTTCCGGCTTCGAATTGCCTATTCCCCCCCCCCGGCCTAAATCCTTCTCATGCCGCTGGCTGACAGGAGTAGTGTAGGACAAGGCGCCGTAGACGAGGCCACTCCCGATATCGCAAAGAACATGTGGAGCCTTGCTTTGTTTTGGCGATGAGCAACAAGTACCGAGTAGTCGGCAAGCTCCGGAACTAGTTGTAGAATTTCTCGGGATGCTCTGGATATAATCACCGAAGCTTCCATCCCGATTGATTCACCTTCGATGCGCCTCGAGACTCCAAGTCTATGTGTGAAGTCTCGCTCTTCGGTTGGAGGGACCGAGCCGAGTGGAGGGACGAAGGGGGGGGTGTCTCAGGCGCCGAATATCTGCGCCCGAGCCGCGGAAGCATCCCCTTGGTCCCTTTCGGTGGAAACAATCTTTTCCATCGACCGAGTCTTCTCGGAAGACTCGGACTCATCAACCAGTGCATGGGCCGAGTAGTCTTCTCGGGAGCCTATTCAAGGCGGGCACTTGTGGAACCTCCTCGGTAGGGCCGGCACCTCAACGGCTTTCTTCGGTTTCTTTGCTTGGTGCCTTAGGAGTTTTAGCGGGAGGAGTTCTTTTCTTTGTAGGCGTAGCTCGCCGAGACTTTGATTTTGGAGAGACTGCCGAGGGTCCCGACCCTATCTGCCGAAGCGCTCGTCTTGTTGTGAAATCCGACCTTCTTCACATTGAAGTACTCCTTGTCACCGTAGGTGATAGGCTCGAGATCCACATAAATCTTCGATCATGATGGACGGTTTGAGTCCATACAAAGAATTTGCCCTTTGCGCTCGCCGTGTTTGATGCTTTGTCGAACTTAGTAGCTCGAGCCATGAATTCTCTGAGAAAGAACTCCGTCCAATTTATCCGGGCTCGGTCGTATATGGCCATCATTATCTCGAATCTTAGGCCTCGACACTCGGTCAAACGACCACGCTTGGCTTGTCGGTAGGCTGCGCCACTATATAGGCAAGTGCCCCGAACCGAGGCAACATGTTGTTCTTCGGAAAGCGGCTACTCGAATGTAGTGGGCTTTCCACGTAAGACGGTAAGGTATTCATCAACTTGGTCGTCTCCGTACCCGATCGCATCGGGTCCCTTCGGAGGGCGAGATCAAAACTCCGCTTCAAGGCATCCTTGATGGACATTTGCTTCACTCCATAGTGGCGTTTTGGATAGAATGGGCAACGAATCTCGCCACTATATCTCCGGACACGATGTACCGAATTCAAGTACAGCTACGCAACCTTGTCTCGGGAGGAAGAACGAAGGCCTCCTAGACGAAATTTCTCCAGCCACGACTCGCGCAGAGCCGAGAAGATCTCATCCATATACTCCGGATCGCATGAATAGAAATCCATGGTGGGTTCAAACCACACGCGATCCTTCTCCAAAATGTTCTCGCATATCTGCCTGGAGATATCATAGAGATATTGGTTTCCGCCATTGTACTCGTGACAAGAAATGAATCGCATTATTTTTGGATAGAACAAGGCCTTTGTGCAATGCGAAACTCGAAACATATAACAAATACATTAACAGATATAAGCATACCAATGGATAAAATTCGAGATAATATTGAGAGTGTAATAGCAAGTAAGGATTGCGAATGCAGATCTCGGATTTTTCAGAATTTGAAAGTTATGAAGTATGCTAATGGCGGTTCTTAAGATTTGATAGAATATATATCAACTATGAAGGTGAACGGTTTTCGATCGAAGGCTGAATGTAAACTTGCTTTATGATATGGACGGTTAAGATTAGAAGTTAAAACAATAGGCAATGATCACAAAAAGGCACCTAAGTCAAAGCCGGTTGTAAAATAGCCTAAGTAGTAATCGTGAAAAGACATGCATTAAATGCGTGCGAGTTCGGCAAGCTTATGTATGGAATGTCGTGCAATAAATGTGAGTCGTTAATAATAAAGACAAACCAAAAGATATTAATGTCATGCTTGAATCTTTGCCATAAATGCAAAGTACCGTAGTATTAAATTACTACCGAGTAGAGATACGCAAACCCGTCGCCGAACATAGTAGTCACCGATACCTCGTGTAGATGGTTTTCTCGAATCTCTATGTACTCGAACTTACTCGCATCGAGAGTGATCATTCCCCCTCACCGGAATGTTCCTCTCCTCGAAACCTTATTACCGACTAGGGTCGGTAGGGTCCAAAGCAGACCTAGCTCTACCGAAAGTTCTCCGAATCGGATTCGCCTAGAGGCTTAGTCAAGTATATCGGCCCCTTTACTTGTCGGGCTTGGATCTTTTCCATTCCGATATCCTTCTTTTCGACATGGTCACGAATGAAGTGATGTCCGATGTCCACGTGCTTGCATCTTGTGTGAAGAACGAGGATTCCGAGTGATTGCAATAGCACCGGTAATCGTCGCAGAAAATCGGCACTTCATTCCGAATGACGTCATAGTCTCTCGGTCGTTGTCTCGGCCAAAGGATGCAGGCGCAACAACTTCCGAAGCAGCCCATGTATTCGGCTTCGGTAGTCGACGTGGCCACCGAGTGCTTGTTTCTTTGAAAACCATGAGATCGGCTTTTGCGCCAAGGAACCGACATGTTCCCGAAGTTGATTTTCGGTCGATTCTACATCCCGCATAGTCGGCATCGAATAACCACTTAGTTCAATATTATCATCAGTGGATACCATAAACCCATGTCGGTGTTCCTCGTAGATAGCGGAGAATCTTCTTTGCTGAGTCCATATGACTCTGCTTGGGATTCGCCCCGAAATCGAGCACGACACCTACGACGATAAGTTATGTCGGGACGAGTAGGCTGTTAGATATAATAAAGAACCAATTATAGCACGGTATTCGATTTGGTCTACGATACTCCCTCTTTATCAAGATCTATCTTCATATTCGTGTTCATCGGGATCTTGATAGGTTTGCTTGGATGTGCAAACGAATCTTTTGATGAGGTCTCGAGTGTATTTGCCTTGGTTGATGAATGTTCCCTTCTCGATTGCTTGACTTGAAAACCAAGGAAGTAGTTCATTTCACCCATCATCGACATCTCGAACTTATCCTTCATCATCTTTTCAAATTGCTGACACATGATGACATTCTTCGAACCGAAGATAATGTCATCCACGTAGATCCGCACAAGTAATAAGTCTTCTTCCAGTCGAATGATGAATAGAGTGCGGTCTCATGTGCCTTTACGAAAACCTTTACGAAGAAGAAACTCGGACAGGGTATCGTACCAAGCCCCGGGTGCTTGTTTTAACCCGTACGCAGCCTTTCCGAGTCTATATACTTGATGTCCCCGCCGAAAGCCGGGCGGTTGTTCCACATAGACTTCTTCTTTCGAAGACGCCATTCGAGAACGCAGACTTCACATCCATTTGATAAACTCCGAATCTTTGATGTGTTGCGTAGGCTAGGAATAGTCTAATTGCCTCCAATCTTGCAACTGGAGCGAATGTCTCATCGAAATCTATCCCTTCGGCTTGACAGTAGCCTTTAGCCACGAGTCTTGCTTTGTTCCTTACTATAACGTTGTTTTCATCTCGCTTGTTTTTGAAGACCCATTTGGTTCCTATGACATGTTGATGCTTGGGGTCTCGTCTACAAGCTCCCATACTTCGTTTCTCGTGAACCGATTTAGCTCTTCCCGCATAGCAATGATCCAAGCCAAGATCTTTAAGTGCATCCTCAATATTCTCGAGGCTCTTCGGTAGACAAGAAGCGGGAAAAATAATGCGCTTTCTCCTTGACAGAATCCGGATCTTGTCTTGACATGTGCTTGAAGGATCTCCAATTATAAGATCGAGCAGTGTGAGCATCTAGCCACGATCTACGATGTTTTAACTCTTCATCTGAAATTTGTTCAATACAGATAGTAGGTGAGTTAGGCATTTCAGTTGTACTATTCTGAGATTGAAATAATTCGAGAACAAGAGTATGATCTACCGAGTCACCGTGTTCGGGGCATTCAGCTCGGGAACATTACTAGACGTTCCCCCCCCGAGTTGTTATTCTCGGTAGTGTTGGTCTCGATTACCTCTACGGTTTCCTCATCGACTCGAGTTACACCGGGATTGATTACGTTCGGGAGAATCAATCGCGCTCGGCCTACTTGCTCACCGGTTGAGATTCGATAGATTTGTCTTCGGTTTCTTCGTCCGAATCATCATCCCAACATAGCCGGATCTTTTGCATTTGTCTTTTAAGCTTAGATCCTCGTAGGCGCTTACTGATGTCCTCAGATTCAGAATTTGAGTTATTGCTCCTGTCTTCAGTAGCAAACTCGTTAAAGACAACATGAGGGCTTTCCTCTACGCAAAGAGTCCGATAGTTGAATACTCTGAAAGCTTTGCTGACCCGAGAATATCCTAAGAATACTCCCTGATCTGACTTGCTATCAAAAGTCTTCAGCTGATCTTTCCCATTATTGTGGATAAAGCATGAACAACCAAAAATATGGAAATAAGATAGAGAAGGCTTCCTGTCGTTCCATAGTTCATATGGTGTTCTCTTATCTTTGCTTTGTCGGTAGAGATCTATTCTCGAGTATAACATGCGTATCGGTAGCTTCCGCCCGAATTTGGTTGGGAGTCCTGAGTCTGCGAGTAGAGTCCTAGCTGCCTCTTTTAGAGTTCTGTTCTTTCGTTCAGCAACTCCATTCTGCTGAGGTGTACGTGCAGCTGAAGTCTCATGCTCTATTCCTTCTGCTTTGCAAAACTCCTTTACCATGGAATTAAGGAACTCAGTTCCTCTGTCTGAACGTATTTTTCTGATCTTGGTGTTCTTTTCGACACTGAGCTTTTTCGAAGCGTTGGTAACTCTGTTTTGACGTCAGACTTGTTGGCAATGAATATGACCCATGTGTAGCGCGAGTAGTCATCTATGACCACTAATGCATATTTTCTGCCTCTGATCGTCACTGGGGAGATTGGACCGAACAAATCCATATGTAGCAGCTGAAGGATTCCATCCGTGGAAGGCGATGGAACTGGAGGATTTTGATTCCTTGTTTGCTTTCCCTTCAGACATGCTTCACACTGAGTGTCTTTGCTGAATACTTCATTCGGCAGTCCCCTTGCTAGAGTGTTTCTTGCAAGCTTGTTGAGCGTCTTAAAGTTGAGATGGCTCGAGTCTTCGTGCCATAGCCACCCCGTGCGGTTGTCATTCTTTGCCAATAAGCAAGCTTCGGGTTCACCTGAGTTCCGATCGACCACATATATGTTCTTTCTGCGCGAACACGATAACACTGTTTTCCCCGTGGATTTATCAATAACATCACGTAAAACCGGCGTAAAAAATCACTCTATTTGAGTTATCACAAAATTGACTAACGAGAGAGAAGATTATCTTTGAAGTCCTTCAACATATGATACTCTTGGAACTTTGGCGGTTCCTATACCGAGTGTCCCATATCCTCTCGTGTAGCCTTTGGCATTATCTCCAAACTCAATTCAGGTCCTTCTTCGGTGATATAATTCTTCAGAGACTCCTTTGGTATGTCATGTGTCTTGAGCATCCTTGCTCCACATACCATGGGTCTTTACGCACTCGCAAAAAGTAATTATATTCGGGTACCCTTTATTTTTGATTTTGGGTCCTTAGATGTTAGTTTTCATAACCCAAATCTGTCTAACAACCCCGGTGGTTTCGGACATTTTCTTTCCACTAGAGTCAACATATCGACCACCGGATCGGTCAAAGGTGACTTCGAGGCTTCGAGGTTCGGGAGTCCCGATCTTCTCGAGTTGGTGGACTGCCGACCTTAGCCTTCGTGTGGCTTTCCTTTTCTTCCGACATTTGGAGCCTCTTCGACTATAGGTTCATAATAGTATGACCCATACCGAGCCGGGATGTGTCGGCTTTGGAGGTCCATACTGATCCGCCAATTTTAATTTGCTTTGGTTCCCCCTTGACCGTGCTTTGGGGTTTCTTGGCACCGATCTTCTTGTCGAATGCTGACGTGTGGGATGAGGTGCTTTCATCTTCTCGTTTGTTCTTTGCTAGGGGGTTCAGTATATTTGCGTTCATAGTCTCCCCTCGAACAAATCTATCGGCAAGCCGTACTTCCGAGTGTACTTGGGGCGGATGTGGAAGCTCCCCGGCCGAATCCAAGTCCTTCCTTGCGGTGCTTTGACTTATTGCATGCTAGCATAGCCTCTAATTTCTTTTCGAGCACCCATGTACCTCTCGGTCATCAAGCTCCTCCGGACATCATCACTCTTCTTCGGTGTGTCGTGCTCGGTGCCGAAGTCCCGACATTTCTTGCTTGCGCAGACTTAGTTCGATATCTTTACGAGTCAAGTCATTGGTCAAAACCGAAATCCGATCTTCTTGATGCCGAGACTTGGCCATCGGAGAGTTTATTTCCTCCCCGAGTCTCAACACAAGTCCTTCGGCCTCGGTAGCGGCCGACTCTCCCGAGAAAGTCTCCGATTTTCTACTTTCGGGGTATCCAACTCCCGAAGAGTCTTGCTTGAGCTGCAGACTCATCCGAATTTGTTCGTCGAGCAGTTCTTCGTATGCGGTTGCGACGTCCAAATTCTCATCTCGCACTTGAAATAGTGTCGTGTGTGCGGTGTGAAGAGAAGTTAAGTGGTTCATGAGAATTTACCTCATCCTCTTCGCTCGCCATCATGCACTTTTCAGCGATTCTTCGACTTCAAGCTCTAAGGCCATGAAAGCCGCTTCATCGTCCGATGAATCCATAAAAGAGTCGACCTCTTCCGAGTCGTCCGAGATTTCACCAGCTATGTAGGATTGTCTTTTACGGGCGAATTTCTCTCTCCTTGCCTTACGTGCTTGCGCGTTCGGCAAACTGCGAGCTCGGGACAATCATACTGATAATGTCCCGGCTTCTTGCGGTTGTAACAAGCGATGACTCTTTCTTCTTTGCTTTCGCTATTCTTTGATGGTTCCGAGTCATCTTTCTTTACGCATTCGAGAAGATTGTGAGTCGGGAGTGTGTTTCGACATATAATTTGACTTACCTTTCGTTTCCCGATAGGCTTTAGTCACTTTTCTGCGTCGCTCCTTCTCCTTCGATACTTTACGGCGAGCAGCGCATACTTCGAGCGAGACTTCCTTCTTGTAGATCATTGAGTGAAGGTTCGGTCTTACTCGTCGTTTTGCTCGTTCTTTGGAGATCTTTGTCTTGGCCGATCGATGCTTTGAAAGCATGGTCGATTTTTGTGTCGGCTTCGCTCTCTGCTTTCTTTGAGGTCTCGTCGAACTCAAACTCCTCGCTCTGTAGTTCCGAAAAGATATGGTCGGGAGACACATCATCTAAGTCGAATGTCGCAATATAGTGGCAAAAGGTGTCCGGTGTCCGTCCGGCGGTGCCCTCGAATCTTCGATTCATCTCTCGGTTCTTCGAATGTCTTTCCCGGCCCATTGATAGAGTTCATCGATTGGTAAATCGACGTTCGATCTTCGATTTTGTCACCGGGCATGAGAGACAAGCTTTCCAGCTTTTGGAGTTCCGGTGCTAATTTGTTGGCTTTAATCTTCTCGAGTCCCTCGACTCGGTAGCGCAAGAGCATCCCGCAGTTCTTTAGCGAGTCTTGCATTCCCGAACCCCTGCCAAGATAAGAATCACTAAGAGTGGTCGGTATGGCGTTTCGGCAACACGGTCTAAGTTGTGAAGCTTCTTCTCCTCGGGAGTGAAGAGACTTCGTCTTTGGGAATCTTCTTCCCGGTCACCATTCCTCCTCCTTGAGCTTGGTCCCGAGTCACGACACTATCAATCATAGGAACGATAGGTCCATCTTCAAGCACTTCAGTCATACTGTCATGGAGGGATGTCAGATGTGCTTCCATTCTGACTCGCCATACTCCATAATTCTCCACCGAGAACATGGGTACCATCCTTATACCTGACATATCAGCATTAAGAATATAGATATGAATGTAGAGTGATATGCAGTGAAAACGTTTTCCCTCGGATCCGTTCGAATAGACCAGGTCTCAAAGATAACAAGAGTCAAAGAACTCCCGCTCCGATACCAATTGTTGGTCCCGAGTGTACGGTCGGGTGTAGAGGGGGGGGTGAATACACTCGATTCGATTTCTCAATTTCGAACTTGAACAGTCCTATTCGGGATGGTGTGCGTGCAAAGCTTGATTCGGCGAACCGGCATAACCGTTTCCGAATCGAGTAAAAGGCTAAAAGAGTACCGACTCATCGAGATCCGCTAACCGACTAGGTCGAGAATTCGGTATCGTTCGGTGAGAGTTCGGTGTGCGGAATTGTGTAGGCCCAAATCAATTTTTTGTGAGAAAACGTTTTAAGTCTCGGTTCGGTAGATTTAAAAGTTCGGTATCTTTGAGACGAGTTGATTGATTTAAATATGATGTTCGGTAAGAATAGTAAAATCAATGCAACGATTAAGAAAGCGATAAGAGACACAGGATTTTTAAAGTGGTTCGGATATCGCTCAAATCCTACGTCCACTGTCCCGAATGATCGGGAGGCTATTTATTATCCCCGAGTTAGTCTTAGTCAGCTTGCACACTGGGCAAAGCCGCGTCTTGGTTTTTATATCGATCCAAGTCTCAGTTTACAACACTATCAAACTTAAAGTGTTTGACAAACTTCTCCAACAGTGAAGGAGTCCTTATACAATAAGGATTGGGTTCAAATGTGAACTCCTTCGTCTAAGCTATGGATATAACAAGTGAGCTTAGGGTTAGAGGGATAAGGAACGAGAATGTAGCTATCTAGAGCGACGAACAGTCGAGGATTTAGCTATAGGTTCGTGTCAATCGCTTGGATGCTAGAAGCTTATGTCGGTTCAGCTTGGTTCCTTTTGAGCTGGATGTAGTCTTTCGCCGGAGATAACTCGGTTGTTCCTTGCGGAGGACTTAGTCGTTAATTTCGCTCGTTTGAATGCTTTCTCGTGTTCTAGGCGCGCATTCTCTTCTAAATCTTGAATGATCCCTCTATTTATAGAGCGAGAGATTGAAATAGATCCGTTGGAGACGATCTTCTTCTCTCTCTCTCTTTTTGGTAGCAAACGACTCTTTTGGTGTAGGTAACAGGTGTACTTTCCCACCTTTTTAGGTAAAAGGTTGATCGCAGCTTTAGCGGTGAGAAGACACGTGTATGTTTGTCATTCGTTGAGGTGAATGAAGTGGTTGAGACAAAGACAAACTTCGAGACGGATCGAAGCCGACTTCTCTCTTCCTCGTACATGACAATGCTGATTCTCTTTCAAAAGATTCTCGACGATCCCGAAGACTATCCGCCGTTCTTGAGTCCGACCTTGTATTCGGTAGATAGACTGCTTGAGATAAATCTACGAGGATCGCTCCGAGTTCGATGAACTACTCCCGATGAGTTCGGTTCAATCGACTCTCTCGCATATCGTGCTCTGCTGAGTCCAATATCACTGAAGTCTTTCGATATCGCTTCTCTGCTTGAGTCCAATATCATCGAGTCTTTCGATATCTTTGCTCTGCGAGTCCAAGTATCACCGAGTCTTACATGCTGGTGCTGAGGCAAATAAGCTACTGAGCGCCTTGACCAGAGCAGAGTGTCTACTGAGTCTGAAACCTCAGAGACAAATACAAATACAAAGGAATGGTTCACCAATCAGATAGGGTTTTGGGATCTTCAAATCTTCTCAACAGTTCAGAGCACGAGGCTACTGAGCATGATTTAGTATGGAAGATAAGAGTCATTTCCCGCAAGTATGGTCATGCTGAGGATTGAATCATCACCCAACACCTCCCTTCTAAACTTAGGTTTGGATTGTAAAGTCGCTAAGGACTATAACTTAGAGGGAACTGTCCAGTGCACAGTATCCCTGCTGAGGCTTGCTCAGAATAATCAACAAGTTCTCATGCCTTGTTCAGGACCGTGGACGTAGGATCTTGCGTATCCGAACCACGTTAAATCGCTTGTGTTCATTTACTGTTTTATTGCATAGCATTTAACTAACTTGAAAATCATAAGTTTGCATAAAACGTATTTTATAAAGTGCACAGCTAAAAGTTTTAACTTGCAAAAACGCGTTTTCAAAAGAGACGACGCCGGGCCTAACACTTATCCGCACTACAGTCTTCGACTGAGTTTCGTAATACTGACATCAGTCAATAGAAGAGGTGATCGAAGGCTTTCTTGGCACTGTTCATCAGTTGCAAACATCAGCTTCAGCTGACCTTCACTGAGAAAAAGAAACAGAGCTCAGGTGTATTCACCCCCCCCCCTCTACACCTGACTTTTCGTCTCCAGACCAACAAAGTAGAATGGGCTTGAGATCACCTGTCCCCATTTTTCGCTGTCCCAATTGTGTCCCAAGCAAAACGACGTCGTTTTGCTTTTTTTTTCCTCCCAAATCGAAACGACGTCGTTTTGGTTTTTTTTTTCTACCCAATGCGTGAAACGACGTCGTTTTGATTTGTTTTTTTTTCTTTTTTTTTTCCTACTCGGCTCGGCTACTTGAGTATCATGATATCAACATGATAACAAACCAAAACAAAAACCAAATTTTTTTCATACTCAACATGATAACAAACCAGAACAAAAACCAAATTTTTTTTCCAAGTTCTTTGGACTGCCACATGATATCAAAAAATACATATATAAGAACCATCTCAAAACCAAACCTCTAAAACACATATCATGGATCACAAAGAGTGTAGCTATTATCTTTTACAATACAAGAACAAAAACTCCTTAAATTAATAACCAGAAGTTGGCAAAAATTGACTAAAAACTGGAGAGACAACCACACTTCGCACTTCGCACTTCGCATCACAAAACAGAAGATTGTTGTGCCTAAAAAGATGGAATTAATAACCACAAGTTAATTAATTTATAACTGACTAATCAAAATTAAAAAATTAAAAATCATACTAAATGCACCATAAGTAAATCTGTCATGCTCATTGTAGGATTGATGGCAACACTAAGTGGCTGCATTTGAGAATATGGTACGACATGGCTTTGAGAACATCCTTCTAGTTCCTATAAATATGTTTAGAAAATATATGAGAATGACAAACAGAATAATTTTAGAAAACATATGAGAATGACAGAAACCTGAGTATTTGAAACGGCCATGGGTTGTGATCCAAATGTAGTTGCAGCATTATTGTTTTTCTTAGTATAAGTTCTTTTCTTTGATATTCTCTCCAAGACACCTTTCAACCTCTTTCCAGATGTAGGTTTACTCCTCAACTTAACACCTTTAACCTTATCATTTGCAAAGATATTCGTTTCAGTGCATTGCACCACCTCTTTATCTTGCAATATTTCGTCAATTTTCTCCAACAAGTCAAGAAGATGTTCTTTCACAATTCTACTAGTGTCTTTCCTTTCGGCTGCTCTAGTGGCCAATCGAAGAGTCAATGCACTCAAGTCCCTATACCTCATTCTTGATGATGCTTCAGTATCCTGACTCTCATTATCATCAAAGCTTTTGTTGTCAAGATACCCTGTTTTTGCTTTTCGTGTCCACCGCTTCAAAATATATTGACTTGGTATTTTGAAAACACATTTGAAGGTAAAAACCTTCAAGACATGTGCGCACAAGATGCCAGCAAATTCATACTTGCTACAACTACACTTGAACTTGTTATTTGATGAATCTTGTATGACAACATGAGAGTAGCGTTTGCCAAAAGGAGTAATCTCGTACTTTGTAATTGTATCCTTTTCTTCACAAACTTGAAAGCTACAATCATGAGATCTATTCCACTGATCTTGAAAACATTTAAACACTTCAGGCGTGTAGATGCTTGCGGCATGCTTCAAAATTTCAACAGGTGACACCAGTGATGGAGTGCTAGTGTTGGCTACAAAATCAGCTCTTAACTCTCTATATCTACCATTGTCAATCAACCTTTGGAAGTGACTAAAGAATTGTAAGAAGTTGTGCTTGTAGCTGACGTACCTCTTTACAACACTGTTCATGCTCTCACTTCTTTGTGTTGTTGTCATATCAGCACAAAATATCTGGCGCCCATAAACCAATGCCCATTGCTCCTTAATAGCAAACAAACGCTTCAACCAATCATTTTCTTGAAGTTCATATTTCAGTAGCATGTCATTCCAAGCATTGAGAAAATCTTCTTCTTCTTCAAAGTCATATACACATGAACTGAAATCACAAGCAAAAGTTTTAAACTTCGTGAATACACCACTCAAATGGATGGCTGCATTTTGAAAAATATGCCATATACAAAGTCGATGATGCGTCTCAGACCACTTAGACTTTAATGCTTTTCTCATAGCATGGTCCTGATCTGTAAGAATTGTTATAGGCTTCTTTCCGCATATGGCTTTTGCCAATGTATCAAATAGCCATTCAAATGTTGGAGTTGTCTCGTCATACAATAATGCAACTCCAAACACCACAGTTTGTTTGTGGTGGTTTACGCCTACAAACAATGCAAGTGGTCGACCTTCACTATTTTTCTTGTAAGTAGCATCAAAGCTAACATCTCCGAAATCTGAGTAATCACTCCTCATCTTTGCATCTGACCAAAATATGTTAGTTATCAAATCTTCTTGGTCGACTTGGATTGCATAAAAGAAATTTGGATCCTCATTTTGCATCTTGTGCAAATATTCTAAAACTCCCCCCGTGTCTCCCTTTTTCATTTCTCTTGTTCTTTTGCTTCTTAAATAATTTCTGTAATCACAGGGGATGAAACCAAGATTGTCTACTCCTCCTGCTTGCCTCACCATAAGGTTATGGGATGCTTTTGGTGGAATTCCAACATCATTAGCCATTTCAATTTGCATTGCAACAACTGGAGAAATTTTTCTATGACTTCTGAAGAAATGTGTTTTCCTAGGACTTGTAATATAGTGATTGTGATCTTCAACAAATTGTATCACTCGAAACTTCCCAGTCATCTTGTTATTAACTTTCATTCTTGCTATACAACCACATCTTGTCTCGGCTCGAGGTGTTTTCACATATATTCTTCTCCCATCTTCCTCTCTTTTACCCTCAGCAGAGCAAACAAAAATTCTACTATATAAATTTCCCGCTTTATCATTGTGACTCTTGCTCCTTCGTACTTCGAATCCCACTCTTTTAGCATATGCTAAATAATATTGATAAGCTTGTTCCTCTGTTTCAAACTCCATGCCAATACTCGGAACTGGTAATTTGCCACCATCCTCCTCCTTATTCGAATCACTAGCCTCAAGTTTATCCTCATCGCTACTGTTCTCATCTTCAAAATCCAGCCGACGATGAATTCTTAAAATTATGCAGTATGTTCTCATATGCAGTATGTAATCATATTAATATTATACTTATCCTAGTAGTATACTACATATCTTCACATAATCACCAAATATCTTCACATAATCGGGATTCTTAGATGTTTTCCATCTTTTAAAAAATAAACAAAATATTTATAAAAAAAAATAAAATTAGAACCTGGACACATACTGCATATCTTCACATAATCACAAATATCTTCACATAATCGGGATTCATAGATGTTTTCTATCCACAAAAAATAAAGAAAATATCTAAAAAAAATTAAAAAATTAGAACCTGGACACATAATGGTTGAATCAAAACGACGAACCCTCTGCTTCAAGAATGTTTCCCTTCGAAGATGAACCCTCTTCCTGCAGAATCTTTCCCTTTGAAAATTAGAAGCGAAGATTGAGCTCCCTAAGAGGTGGCTTTTGCAGAACTGCTCCCCAAGATTGAACCCTCTGGACACATAATGGTTGAATCTTGAATCAAAACGATAAAGTATCTCTATATTAAGAGAGAGAAAACAAATCAAAACGACGTCGTTTCGCGCATTGGGTAGGAAAAAAAAAAAAAAAACCAAAACGACGTCGTTTCGATTTGGGAGGGAAAAAAAAAAGCAAAACGACGTCGTTTTGCTTGGGACACAATTGGGACAGCGAAAAATGGGGACAGGTGATCTCAAGCCAGTAGGGAATGAGTTGAAAGTTGTAACAGTGGAAGCAACCATTTAATGTGATGATCTTCTTGAGCATCGCTAATATATGTCATGATGAGATTTTCTCCATCAATTTGGATTTTGTTTAGGCGATTTCGATTTGATGTAGATTTTATGCAATCATCCTTCCCCTATAAATCCTGATCTTTTCATTCACTTTAGATCATACTCTATCTTCAACTTAAAAAAATTTGTTGAACCTTCTTCAACGACTTTCGAGTGCACCGTAATGAGCAAGATCAAAATCGTGACCTTACAACAAGATCTCCAAGCCGTGGTGACACAATAAAGGGAGTTGGTTCATCGACTACATATGATGGTCATGCATCTCACTCACACTCCCATGTCCACTTCCAAATTAGCCCTCACACCCTGTGCTATTGCACTAAAAGTAGCCGAAAAGATTGGAGATGGTCGGGATGGGCGGCTACTTGTTATCATTGATTCCTCCATAAGCCATAACTTCCTTTCGCTCATTTGTTGCCTATCTTAAGGATAACAACTATGAAAGTAGATTCATACCGCATTACCATGAGGGGAGGTCGCACTGTAAATGGTGATATCATTTGTGAGCAGGTCTTCGTGGAGGTCGGTGGGAAGATGACGGTTGACGACTTTGTCCCCATTCAGTAGAGGAGCTAGACATTATTTTTGGGTTCAAATTAATGGATAGTAAAGCTAGCCCGCTCTGATCAGCTTTATGCGGACGAACGGAGGATGAAAGTGGACAAAGGGAAGACCATCATGGGGGATGAGGGAGCCGCCGATCGTCAATGAAGTCATGCATGCCATTATCCAGCCAAAAAAACTGATCATTTTATGTTTTTATTTTTTTTTTATTTTTTATGTTTTATGTCGTTTTTTTTCTTCTAAATGTTTATTATAGTATTTTCTTAATGTTTAATATGTAAGTATATATTGGTGTTGTCGATAATAGCAAAATTTACTAACAAAATTGGCTAAAGTCGACTATATATATGCTTAACTAACGAAAATGACTAGCAAAATCAATTAGACAAATCGATTTGATTAGTCAACTAGGCAAAATTTCCTAATTGAAACCGGCTATCAAAGTCGCTTAATCGAATTACTCTTTCTTGAAAGAGTTCATTTAAATTAGATATTTTATGTAAAAAGTTAAAATTTTAGATCCCACAAAATAAAATTGAATAAGAATGTGTGTATATTGAAAATAAAACCTTAATTTTTATATGGGCGACTAGAATACTTACTTTTTATGCTATTCGGCTGAAAAAAAAACAGAAGAGTTATAATATAGTGTACGAAGCATACAATTTTAATAGTTAGGGGTTTATTTTTATTTTTTTTCATATTCGAGTATGTGCTTAGGGTTTCCCTTTGAAAAACATCTTCCCGCTTTCTCGGTTCTTTAAAAAAATTGAAGTCAAATTGCAGAAAGCATTGTTTGGAGAAATGCCCGAGAGAAAATCCAAGAACAGCCAAGACGAAAATCCCATCAGTTGTCTGAGAAGATCCCCCAGGTTGCGCCGTGGAAACCAGATCAACGCCCAAGGTCCAATTACTCCAAAGAATGCCGAAACGAGAAGCGCTCGTCCCAATTCATTTTCCACACCACTAACCAAAATCAAGAAAACAAGCCATAGGCTTTCGCGGAACGGAGGTGGGAACGATAGCGAGTCAAATTCGGAGAAATCCAGAAATGGGTGTAGAAGGTCAGCAAGAACGAAGCGCGGAACTAATTTTAGTAGCTCGGAATTGGAGGAGAAGAAGTATGCGAGAGAGAATCGTTCAGTTGGTAACCGAGGGTTAGTGAAAGGTGCGAAGAAAGCTATCGAAGGATCTAGAACGTCGCGAAGACGAGATAGGGGAGTCAATGTGAGTAAAAGCGACGCCGTTTTGTGTTTGGATAAGGAACGCGTGATGGAGAATAGGGTTACTAGAAGTTCGATTTGCAGAAATAAAGTTGCAATTCAAGATTTGCAGGAGGATTTTAGCAAGAGAGTGGTGAATTTGACGAAAGAACAAAAGGCTAAAATTGGCGTTGATGATTTGAAGAAAAGCTTGGGCAAAGTTGAGAAGAGGGTTAGTCGTACCTCTAGCAAATCATATGTGAAGAAGGATTGTAATGTGGGTAATAAGTGGAAAAAAGCAGTGATTTTGGATGAAACAGAGCAAAAAGAGGGTGCTGAGCTATCTAAAATTGATAAGAGTAAGAAAGATTGTGGAATTGTGAGGAGAAATGAAGAAGAAAGTTTTACAAGAAAGGGGAAAATTGGTGAGAAGAGGAAGAGGGATCAAGTTGAAGGAGGGTGTGAAATTGCTCAAGGATGGAGTAAGGAGCAAGAGATTGCTCTGCAAAGAGCTTATTTTACAGCCAAGCCAACGCCTCTATTTTGGAAGAAAGTTTCTAGGATGGTAATGTTTATATCATGTTTTTTCATATTTGAATTTTGAGGCTTGAGTTTTTTGGATGCTTTTTATTGCAATGGGGGTTTGTGAAGCTAATTTTTTTATGTCGTTTATTCGATGTGTTGATTGCTTGTTTTTGTAGTTGAACTTTGCTTTGTAGTAAGTGAGAATTGCTTTCTTGCCATTGAAAAAGACCTAATCAACAGAGAGTATTGATGGACTAGAATTCGGTGAAATTTAAATTGAATAGGAAGTTTTGATCCAACATTTTTAACTGTGTCTCATGCTTGCTCTGAGTTTGATTTTCCTATATAAAGTTTTGAGGAAGGATTTCAATGAGGATTATGAATAATAGATTAGATGATTGTGGATTTGTTTTAGATGTTGGTGATGATTAAGTTAAAGTGATTTAACATATACATAGCAAAGAATGTGGCTTGTAGAACTTGATATACAACTTTGCTTCTTCATATTTGATAGCACTTGTTCCTTATGACAGAAACTTAACAAATAAAAGAACATTCTGTTAAATGAGAAGAATTAGATATATTTATTCAATTTTATTTAGAACTAAGAATGAATTATGCCTTCATGTATGTGCTCCTCTAGTGTCCTATTTTTTTGGCCAGAAAGGGAAAATCAAACTCTTCTGTTAATCCGGCCTCTGAATGTTAATGAAGTGAGCAAGCCCCGGAACTCAATGTCGTTTAACACGAACATTAGTCTCTACCATTCTTTGTTGTAGTTTCTTTTCAACCGTAAAGATTCATGGTTTGATTCATTCATGTCTATAACTAGTCTAATTGAAGCCAAGAACCTTTTGTAACTTGTAATTAGGCAAATATATGATCTTTTGAATGTAATAATGCATTTCTTTGCATATACTAATCAGCATACAAATTATCCTTCAGGTTCCGGGAAAATCCGCGGAAGAATGCTTCAACAGAATCCACTCCGACCACCTAACTCCACCCCAACCAAGAACGCAGTCAAGGGCGAAAATAAAGGAACCTTCCCCCCTTTCGTTCTCCGCTAGCAAGTTACTTCAACCCACCGAGTTAAACACCAAAAGGCTTGGATTCAGAAGGAGAACCCTTCTAGCCCAGAAGACAGTAAGACAAATCTTGCAAAACCAACAAAAGGAAGATCAAGATTATAATGCTGATATCTTTTCTCTTCTTGAGCCAAATGTGAATCCGTCTCCTCTTCAAGAAAGTACATCATTTCTCTCACCTAAACCGAACAAATCATGTTCGTTTCTCAAGGGGTTCAAGCAGATTCCTTCATCATCAAGAAAAAATCTTTCAAGATTGGAAGGAGTTATTACGAGCCCACCGGTGTTGAAGCAGATCAAGAACAAGGTGTTGCACGAGAAGTACATCGATCAGCTGCATTGCAGGGACGCGAAAAGGAAAGCAGAAGCGTTGAGGAAGGCGCGAAACGTTAAGGGTGAAATTCATGTGAAGCAGAATTTAGTTGAGGTTGCAAGAAATGCACTTGTTTGTGATGCACAAGATGCTATTAGTAAGTTTAGGAGTTTACAGTCTAGAATTGATGAAGAAGGTAGTATGAGTGATGTTGATGAGGATGATGAAGGTGATGATGAGAATGAGAATGATGGAGTTTAATGGGTTTTTCTTTTACATGTAATATCTTGTCAAGATTGTTACATGTACTAGATTTATGCTTTCATGTATAAAATAAATGGTAGGAAATCTTCGGTTGTTATTGTGATTGTGTTATTTTGGATAAATCTTGTTTCATATGCAATAATTTGTGAATATAAATGATAAAATATAGTAGAAGATAAATTATGCTAGATGGATTTCTCTATTATCATAGACAGATTTCAGGTGCGTGAGGACTACTCCCCCTAACTTGTTTACTCATTTTTTTATTTGAAATTTTGTTATTTTAGTGTGTTTTTATAGAAATTGCATATTTGTATGATTGTATCACCAAAATCGAACATTCTGTTCTACTATAAATTGTAATTTTTCTATCTAATTCTAAATTTGCTATTCATGTATGGATTATGAAATTCGAAGTCAGGCACCGCTTTTCTTTATACAACCTTTTTATTTATTTGGATTTTAATGAAATAGTATATTGTGATCTTTTTTTTTTTTTAATTTGCTGTATATAGTGATCTTGTTGAAATTGGAATGACTTAAAGTAGGAAATTTCTAAACTAAAACAAGTTAAAGCATTTATACATATTCGTTCCTCCACCTATCAATTTTTATTGCTGCACTTGAACTCTAAGAAAGTATTGTTAGTTGTATAAAACTTTAAAAGTAAAAGTAGTTAATTATCTCCCAGTTTTTAATATTAATAATGCTTAAAGTAATGCGCCATATTGTTATTCTACATGAAAAGATTTACTTTTGATCCAAAAGTTCATAGGGTGAGTTATTCTTTATGGAAAAATCTTTATTTTGAATATAAAATTAAAAAGTATAGAGTTTTTTAGTTTGGAAAACAAGAGAATATTCGTACCCTAAATAAATGCTGTACAATTAAAAATTCAATTATACATTTGATTAATAATAAAATAGTACAATTAAAATGTTATATGATTGCAGATCAAATATTGCAGAGACAGTGGCTATAAAATATAGTGCCACTAAAAAAAGGTATAATATAAAAAGAATTAGAATCAAATTAGTTTAAGCATATTAATGACTAAATTCGTTCTAATAATTGATTTTAAATGAGACCAATCTCTTTTATTATTAGTTATTAATTAAGAATTGAATGCCATGTTTGACGTTGAGTAACATCATTGTTTCCAATGACGTTAGAAATGCAAAATAACACTACTACGTAATATTCGAACCGGCCTATAGTATTAGTATTTGACCACATTATTTTTGGGAAACTGAGAATGATTTTTTGAAAACTTGAAATTCGCATTAGATAAATTTGAAATACATTAGATAAACTCAGAGATGTTAAATTAATACGAAACTATGTATTCATATTTTAGACTAGAAGTCAAAATTTATTGGACCTAAATGACCTGATATGATAGCTTTGGACTTGGGTATCAAAAGTTCGATGAACTCCGATTAATTTAACTCGTCCACTACTTTATACTCCCCGTCTCATAGATATAGTGCATTTTTTGCCATAATTTTTAAGGAAAGTTGTTGATATGAGTAGAGTTGCATAAAGTTGTATGTCCCTAAAAAAAATGTTTATAATTAACTTGCAAAAAAAAAAAAAAAAGAAACTGGACTATTTTAATGAAACAGTCCGAAAAGATATACTGAATTAAATTTATGGGACGAAAGGAGTACTATTTTGCCATGTACCATTAAATACTAGACCTCCCAAATAGAGAAGCATGTTAGCGTCCAATAGGGATGACAATGGACCGGATTTGGGCCGGATCCTCCTCGGTCCACATCTAGATCCGGGATTTTTTATTTTGATCCAAATTCGGTTCAAATCCATTGGATCTCAAAAAATGAGATCCAAACCCAGATCCATTGGTTCCACAAGGTCTCGGGTCTAGATCCGGATCTATAAGTTTTTTTTAACTAAAATTAAAAAAATTCTAAATCAATTAAAATTTAACTAAGTTAATTAATTATATGATAACACGATAATCTATAAGAGCATTACTATCATTAAAAAAAGTTAAAATACTCATGATATTATAAAAATATTACAATCATCTATAAAACTACGATTTTCTCTATAAAAAAACTACCAAATTCGTGGACAGTGAGTACTCAATCTCCTTCCTCTTTTCTATTTATTAGATTACTTAATAAAGTATTTCAAGCTCAACAAATAATGTAATGTGATATTTTAAGTAGAATAATATAAATATAATATTTTAGATAGGATAATAAAATAATATTTTAATTATAAGTGTTGGCGGATTTGGACCGGATCCGGATCTCAGATATCGTAAAGTCCAGATTTAGATCCGTAATTTTTAAAATGGGTTCAGATCCGATCCAGATTCAATGGGTCAAATTTTTAAGATCCAGATCCATAGGTTCCAAGATCCATTGTCATCTCTAGCGTCCAATTGCGCTAAATTGGATCTCTAATTATTTGTCATTTAATTAACCATTTTATTGTGGTTTAGATAAAATCCAAATTTAGCAAGACTCGGTCTGTCGAGAATTTGACTAGATAGAAGTTTGTTGGCAGATTTTGTGGACTATGAAATGCAAGAGAAAAAAATTATTGAATACTAAATTCATAAACCAATCATCTTGTATAAAAGAAGTAATTTAATCCCAATGGTTCTCTTGACATAACTAATCGTTTTTACACACAACTTTTAATAAAGACTTTTTAAACGTAATCTCCAATATCCACACATAAGAACCTCAGCCGTTGAATTCAATGGTTGTTATAAATTTCTCAACACAATTTGATTACCGTGGCCCCAACATGGGACAAAATCAAGTAAGACGGCTGGGGCTATGGGGTTATTCATTTCGTTGTGCATAATTCTATATTTTTCAATAAAAGTTATTTCATCGTCCAAAATTGTAAATTGGCTACCACTTATTCTGAATATTAGATTTGCTTCTAGATATTAATGGTATTTTATTAAGATATAACATTCTTAATAGAAAAATGATATCTAATACTTAAGGGGTGTTTCGTCCATAGTTTGCGGTGTGGATTGATAATCTCCTCATATTGGAATGAGAATAAGATATTCTTTTGGATATTATTCAAAAATGTGATCGGGATAGGTTATGCTGTATCTAATTATCCAATATTAACAAGAATTTAATATTCATGCATCAATATTTGACAAAAAAAGAAAAGAAAAAAGATGTAGTAGTAATAAATTGAAATTCATATTGACTCGATCGTACTATGTCCAATTTTACCGTGATATTACGGTAATATTTAACTGAATCATGAATACAATTTGAAAATATCGGATTTTCTTGATTAGGAAAATTACGGCAAAAACCTGGGCTCAACTGCAGAGCACACAAACTCGACTTTTCACGCCTAAGGATCCTTTATCCCAATTTTTGGTGTCCTATTCGGTGGCCCACCAATCACGCGGTGCCACGCGTGTATTGATGGGCCACCGAGTGGGACACCAAAAATGGGATAGAACATCCGGACTCACTTTTCACACAATCCGGATCATCTGGCCCAAAATTCGTATCCCACTCGGTGGTCCACCAATCACGCGGCGCCACGCATGCATTGGTGGGCCATGTTAGCAATTGTTGGTTACAAAAACTGCTATTACAAAACAATACTATAAGCCGAAAAATAAAACGAACAAAAAGAACCGTCGAGTCGAGGAGTCCTCTCTCCGCAAGACGAAATACGCCCCGGTAGTGCTCTCGGTTGTAGGCGTATCGTCCCCAAAGATGAAACGACGAACGTCTCGAAGATTGCAGCACCGCAAGATCGTCGAGCTCCGGCGAACTGGACTTTTCCGGCGAGGACAGAAGCTGCTGGACTTGAGCTAAGATGAGCTAAGAAATGCAGCTAAGAGCTAAATATGGAATGCAGAGCAGATGTTGGTGTGTTGTGGAATGAAATGCAACGTACCTATTTATAAGGCCGCATCCCACCAGTGAAGGGTTGTTGCTTAACACCCGCCAATTAAGGCGACGCCGATGTGTCCAGGGAGGGTGGAGGAGTGGAGAGATGGAAGGTTGGGCTGCCGAAGAGCCTCTTCCGGATCCTTCCAAAAGATACACTTGGGTGTGGCGGGTGCACCGCACCACGGAGAGGAATCCAGGTGCGGCCCGGTCCACCGCACCGCCCGACCCGACAGCCAACCCGATGGACCACCCAAAGGACCAATTGCCAAGATTCAAGATCCAAGATCCAAGATCCAAGTCCAAGTCCAAGTCCACGGACACGGACACGGACACGGACACGGACCGGAACCAGAACCGGAACCGGAACCGGAGCCGGGGCCGGGCACGGTGTGCGGTCGTGGTGCGGCGCGGCGCGCCGCGCCGCGTGTGAGGCGGTCGGCGAAAAGGCTCGCGCGCATGAGCATGTGTGGCCCAAGCCCACCACATGTCACTTTGTTATCTCTTACAATGTGGTAGAGACTTAAATACCACATTAAAGTTATTTCATTTATCAATGTGGGACATTGATCAATGTAATACTCTCCAACACCCGAATAAGGTAAGTTCCTCCACTTTAGGTAACATATTAGTTTTGTCCCCCCAAACTTCGAGCCACTATTTCTCACTCACCGAAAATCGGAATCGAGAAATTAAGCACACTATAATTATCTACTCGAAACGTAGATCGACGTGATGTATCTCAATTTATCAATCGGATATATATCGAGGCTCGAAAATGCGATCGAAATGAGCTGAATTTTGCCCAAACCAAATTAGCATTTAATACTAATTGAATTTCCATAGTTACAATATATATATGTATATAATATATATATTTTGTACGATTTTTTCCAACAATCCCCCACATGAGTGGAAATAGCCAAATGCATGCATGCAGACACACGGCTCTGTCCTCAAGAGACAATAAAGCATCAGGATAGGTGGCTTGTGACCTTGAACCTTCCTTAGTCAGTGCTATCGAGCATACCGGCGGATTAGTGGACACGTGGCCTTGAACTATTCCTCCATGGTGTATACTTAGACAATAGCACTAACACTATAAAGTCTCAACCTCGTCCGTTCTCACGTTTGTGTCCTTTACTGACCATGGACAACCTCTTTGGATTCATAAGTGTTTACATAGAAGCGGCCCTCACTTCACACTTACATAGGTGATTTTTACTCGAGTATCCTATCATACTCCACCTTCTCAAGGCATCCAAGAATCATTAAAAGTCAAAGACTTAACCTCACCACTTGACAGGTCACCAACACTCTCGAGCTCTTTTAGGGAATAGACTATTTGAGTGTGGTATCAACAGACTCATATAGCTTAGTTTTCCCATTGAACCAAGTTCATGGGATCTCCAATCTACAAGGTTGGGTATCCACTATAATCGTCTTTAACTTGTGGATTTAACTCCCATTCCCTCTATGAGCTTGTACATTTGATCTCGATTCAAACTCTTAGTAAGCGGATCCGCTAGGTTATCTATAGACTTGACATAGTCTACAGAGATAACCCCACTCGTGATCAAATGTCTTACGGTATTATGTCGACGACGAATATGTCTCGACTTACCATTATACAACCCACTCTTGGCCCTACCAATAGCCGCTTGGCTATCACAATGAATCATCACAGGTGGCACGGGTTTCGTCCAACATAGAATATCTTCAAGAAAATTACGGAGCCATTCGGCCTCCTCACCGACTTTATCTAAAGCAATAAATTCAGATTCCATGGTGGACCGGGCTATGCACGTCTGTTTCGTGGATCTCCACGACACAGCTCCTCCCCCTATATTGAACACATAACCACTAGTAGACAACGAGTCTTTAGTGTCGGATATCCAATTTGCATCACAGTACCCTTCAAGTACTGGGGGATGTCTCGAGTAGTGCAGCCCAAAGTTAAGAGTGTATTTCAAATACCTCATAACTCTTACAAGAGATTTCCAATGCTCTCTACTAGGATTACTAGTATAGCGACTCAGTTTATTCACCGGACAAGCTAGATCAGGCCTAGTACAATTCGTGATGTACATAAGACAACCAATGACTCTAGCATAATCCTCTTGAGCAACAGGATCACCCCTATTCTTGCTTAAGTGAACATTAACTTCTAAAGGAGTCTTAGCCGGTGCACTATCAAAGGCATTAAACCTTTTAAGCACTTTCTCAATATAATGAGATTGAGACAAAACAATCCCTTTGGGAGTTCTTTGTATCTTTACTCCAAGAATAACATCAGCAGCTCCCATATCTTTCATATCGAAAGTTCTTTTAAGCATACGCTTGGTGTCATTTATGACTTGAAGGTTTTGTCCCATAATTAACATGTCGTCTACATAAAGACAAACAATTACAAAGCCATTCTTTGTATTCTTTATGTAAACACACTTGTCACATTCATTAATCTTAAAACCATTCGACAACATAGCCTCGTCGAATTTTAAGTGCCATTGTAATGGTGCTTGTTTCAATTCATATAGGGATTTCACCAACTTACATACCTTTCGCTCTTGACCAGGTACAACGAACCCTTCAGGTTGTTCCATATAAATTTCCTCTTCTAAATCTCCATTTAGAAAGGCAGTTTTCACGTCCATTTGGTGAATCTCAAGATTGTGCAAAGCAGCAATCGCGAGAAGCATGCGGATAGACGTAATCCTCGTTACAGGCGAATAAGTATCGAAGAAGTCATATCCTTCAATTTGCTTAAAGCCTTTAACCACTAAACGAGCTTTATATTTATCAATTGACCCATCTGCCTTGTACATTCTTTTTAGGATCCATTTACATCCTAAGGGCTTGCAACCTTCGGGTAAGTCTGCTAAGACCCAAGTGTGATTCTGCATAATGGAATCAATTTCACTTTGGACAGCTTCTTGCCAAAGTGGGCCATCGAGTCTAGAAAGAGCTTCTTTTATAGACCGCGGCTCTTCATCCAAAAGAAAGACAACATAATCAGGACCAAAGTCCTTAACAACTCTTGCTCTAGTGCTACGTCTTGGTTCTAAAGTTTCAAGATCGACAGCTTGCCTTTTACGTGTATCGGGTTCTACCCCCACATTTCTAGAACTACTAGCATCTTCTCTTGCTCCACCACTAGAGCTTGACTCAACTTTATCATCCTTTTTACACGGATAGATATGTTCGAAGAATATAGCATTCCTTGACTCAATAGTAGTTCCAACATTCATATCGGGTACAGCCGACTTATGAATGATAAACCGATATGCACTACTATTCAGTGCATATCCTATAAAGATACAATCGACGGTCTTAGGTCCGATTGTAACTTGCTTCGGCAAAGGCACTTCTACCTTAGCCAAACACCCCCACACTTTGAGGTATTTATAGGAAGGTTTCCTTCCTTTCCACAACTCGTAAGGAGTTACATCTCTACCTTTTAGAGGTATTTTGTTCAATAAGTAGTTAGCCGTCAAGACGGCTTCCCCCCACATGTTCTGGGGCAGTCCAGAACTTATTAACAAAGCATTCATCATCTCCTTTAGAGTTCGGTTCTTCCTTTCAGCTACACCATTTGATTGAGGCGAATAGGGGGCAGTGGTTTGATGAATAATACCACTTGTCTTACATAACTCTTCAAAAGGAGCTACATATTCTCCACCTCTATCACTTCGTACCATTTTGATTTTACAATCAAGTTGGTTTTCGGCTTCGCTTTGAAGTTAGAAAAAGCTTCAATCGCCTCATCTTTACTCCTTAAAAGATAAAGAGTACAATACTTGGTGCAGTCATCAATAAAAGTAATAAAATACTTTTTCCCACCTCTAGTTTGTACAAACTTCAAGTCACATACGTCAGTGTTAATGAGTTCTAGAGGTTTTGTGTTCCTTTCTACAGAATGAAATGGTTGCTTAGCCAATTTTGCTTCAACACAAACTTCACACTTGGTTTTGTTAAACTCATTTACTTTAAGTAGATTGAGATTAACTAACCTTTTTATAGCATTTAGATTAACATGTCCTAATCTAGAATGCCACAAATCGGAACACTCAATCAAGTAAGAGGAAGTAGCTTCATTCTCATTATTCTTAGCCTCAACGGGCTCCTGGCGAATTGCCATTACACTTAATTTGAAAAGGCCCTCAGAAAGGTAGCCTTTTCCTAAAAACATACCAAATTTTGATAGAATAAATTTGTCAGACTCAAAAACTAGTCTAAACCCTCTCTTGACTAGTACAGAGTCGGACACAAGATCTCAACCTTAGCACCACAGTACCATAGCCAACCACCTCAGACGAGGCTTGATTACCCATATTGAGCTTCCTCCCTTGGCAACTCTTGTACTTGGTGAAGCGACTCCGGTCACCACAAACATGTGCCGTGGCAGCGGTATCAATATACCACTTCCCCTCATTCTCCACGACGTTTGCTTCTTCCGTGACAACGGCCGCAAGGTCGGCTTCAGTGAGGTCAATCTCCAACATATTGGCTTGACGAGCCCTCTTCTTCTTCGGCTTTCGGCAGTCCTTTGACATGTGGCCGGATTTGCCACAGTTGTAGCAGTCCCCTTCAAACTTGCGGGCTTGCATCTTGCCCTTCCCTTTGGGGTTGCTATTTGGACGCCCTCTCTTTGCATTGTTGGAGTTTCCACCTTTCTCAGCAAGGTTGACTCTTGGCTCCACGGGTGCTTTGCCCTTCCCATCTCGAGTCCTCATGTCGGTCTCGATGCGGAGCTTGACTACAAGGTCCTCAAGCGTCATTTCCTTTCGCTTGTGCTTCAAATAGCTCTTGAAGTCCTTCCAGCTTGGGGGAAGTTTCTCAATGATAAAAGCATCTGGCAAAAGCATACCTTCGGCGTGGACGTCATGGACAATGAGTTGGAACTCTTGCACTTGCTCCATGACCGGTCGAGAGTCCACCATTTTGTAGTCCAAGAACTTGGCGACTACAAACTTCTTGGTACCGCATCGTCGCATCGATATTTTCTTTCAAGTGCCTCCCAAATTGCCTTGGAGGTCTTTACATTTGCATATACACCGTACGTACTATCATCTAGTCCACTAAGCAAGAAGTTTTTACAAAAGTAGTCGGAAGTTAGCCAATTATCATAAAGCTATGCGGACTTCCAAGTTCTCTTCGTTTTCACTCGGAGGGGCGGGTGCATTCTCCATCAACACAGTGGTGAACCCCAATGTTGTCAGGTAGAACAACATCTTCTGTTGACACCTCTTGAAGTCGGCTCCACCAAACTTGGTCGGCTTCTCGGCGGCGGGCAAGCACTCTGGACGAGTGCGGAGGTGCCGTCGGGGTCGGGTTTGAACCCCCCCCACCACACCATGGTGGTTCACACTCCCAAATGGGACGTTGCTCCGCAAGCGAGATGACATAGCGGATGAAGTTGAATGCCGTGTTAGCGGCATTAGCACGATTAAGTGCTATCCTTGCATCGATGGCGCGGCGATATGGCGCAGGTTGTGGATTGGCAAACACCGGAGTTGGAGTAGGGACGAGACGTCGGTGGAACAAGATTGCCGAAGGAGGCGACGACGTCGATACTGTGGGGTTGGTGGCGGCGCGAAGGCGGCGGCGCGGCAAAGACGGAGAGGGGAGCACTTGAAGAAGACATGTTTACGCACTTGAGTAGGTAGGGCGAATTTCGTCTTGCGATTGTTGGTTACAAAAGCTGCTATTACAAAACAATACTATAAGCCGAAAAATAAAACGAACAAAAAGAACCGTCGAGTCGAGGAGTCCTCTCTCCGCAAGACGAAATACGCCCCGGTAGTGCTCTCGGTTGTAGGCGTATCGTCCCCAAAGATGAAATGACGAACGTCTCGAAGATTGCAGCACCGCAAGATCGTCGAGCTCCGGCGAACTGGACTTTTCCGGCAAGGACGGAAGCTGCTGGACTTGAGCTAAGATGAGCTAAGAAATGCAGCTAAGAGCTAAATATGGAATGCAGAGCAGATGTTGGTGTGTTGTGGAATGAAATGCAACAGCCTATTTATAGGCTGCATCCCACCAGGTGAAGGGTTGTTGCTTAACACCTGTCAATTAAGGCATGCTGATGTGTCCAAGGGAGTGGAGAGATGGAAGGTTGGCTGCTGAAGAGCCTCTTCCAGATCCTTCCAAAAGATACACTTGGGTGTGGTAGGTGCACTGTACCACGGAGAGGAATCCAGTGCAGCCGGTCCACTGCACCGCCCAAAGGACCAATTGCCAAGATCCAAGTCCAAGTCCAAGTCCAAGTCCAAGGACAAGGAACCGGAACCGGAGCCGGGGCCGGGGCCGGGCGTGGCGCGGCGCGTCGCGTGTGAGGCGGTCGGCTAAAAAGGCTCACAAGATGCATGTGCGCCCCAAGCCCACCACATGTCACTTTGTTATCTCTTACAATGTGGTAGAGACTTAAATACCACATTAAAGTTATTTCATTTATCAATGTGGGACATTGATCAATGTAATACTCTCCAACACCCGAATAAGGTAAGTTCCTCCACTTTAGGTAACATATTAGTTTTGTCCCCCCAAACTTCGAGCCACTATTTCTCACTCACCGAAAATCGGAATCGAGAAATTAAGCACACTATAATTATCTACTCGAAACGTAGATCGACGTGATATATCTCAATTTATCAATCGAATATATATCGAGGCTCGAAAATGCGATCGAAATGAGCTGAATTTTGCCCAAACCAAATTAGCATTTAATACTAATTGAATATCCATAGTTATAATATATATATGTATATAATATATATATTTTATACGATTTTTTCCAACATAAAAAAAATATTTTAATTATAAAAGGGTGGCCCACCAATGCACGCGTGGCGGGGCGTGATTGGTGGGTCACCGAATGGCTACCGACTGAGCGCTTTTCACACGACTGCGAAGAAGCGACAATCCTAAAGACCTACGTGGCAAAATCAACTCCGTCCATCAATCGAATCTACGACCAAACACCATCAATGGCTGAAAAGTCAACGCCTTAGAATGCCAAATATCCCTGCTGCTTCAAGATCCCAAGACGCAAAGGCTATAAATGGACGAACCCCCAATCGATGGAATTCCGCAGCCATTCGTGAGCCCAAATCCACACACTCTTGGTGTTTTGTGTGTGTTCTTAACCCCTCCTCTTCTTGACGGTTGTATAGTTTTGTAGTGGCGGAGGAGTGGTGTTGGAGGAGGAGGCGGCACGGCTGTTGTCGGAGAGAGCGGCGGGAATGGAAGCCCCGCATCGAAACGACGTCGTGGGGGGTTTAGGGGCAGATGGAAAAGTCCACTCCGATCATCATTTGGATATTGAGACTCCGGTTACTGCCCATCAGATTAGCCATGGTTATCTTTCTTTTCTTGTTCCTTGAATTTCTCCCAACTGTGTTTTTTTTTGTTGTTGTTTCTGGTCTGGGTTTTATGCCAAGATTTGATTTTTTTAGTGTTCTCAGTTTTTTTTTGTTTGGTTGGTTAACTTTTGTGTTTGATTGCTTTTGAATTTTTGGTTCAAAATGTCATTTTTGGAGTATTAGGTAAAAAAAAAAGTAATTATTGCTTGAATATTTGTGAAAGATTAATGCTTACTGAAATGTGTTGAATTCTTGATTTAGTCAACCATCATATTCTGCCATGGTTATCTTTCTTTTCTCGTTTCTTCCAACTGTGATTTTTGTAGTTTGTGGTTTGGATTATGCCAAGATTTATGGCTTGTTTTTATCTGGTTTGTGTGTGTTTTTGGAGTTTTATAATGTTTGGTTGAACCAATCATTTTTGTGACATTAAGTTAAAAAAAGTGATCTTTGCTATAATGAGGAGAATGAATATTTTGTGTACTTTTATGGAAAATTTAATGCTTTGAGTTTCTACTGTTTCTGGGTTTTACTTGTTATGCTTCATAGTGAATAGAATCATGAATGATTGAAGAGGAAAATAGTGAAATGTTTTGAATTCTTGATTTATCCCCATCTCACAACTTCATGTGTTGTGTGTTGCATTTTTCATAAGCAATCCCTTTCTCAAATTCAACATTTGGTAAAATAATGGACAACTACCTAACCAAAGAAGTTTAGATTCATAATCTCTGACTTTTCCTCTTATAGGACTATTTGGGCTAACATCACTTTCAATTTGACTGCAGATTCATGGTTCCAAGTGGGATTCGTTCTCACGACCGGGATAAACAGTGCTTACGTGCTAGGCTACTCGGGTACCATCATGGTCCCGTTGGGTTGGGTAGGCGGCGTGGTAGGCCTAATTCTTGCAACAATAGTGTCTCTTTATGCCAACACTTTAGTTGCCAAGCTTCATGAATTTGGAGGCAAAAGGCACATCAGATACAGAGACCTTGCAGGGTTTATATATGGTAAAGCAGAAACAGAGTATAGTCTCAAAATTGTTAGTCTTTTTTAACTATAATTTGCATGAGTTGGGAATCTTGTTTCACTTGGCTTGAATTTGGTGTTGCAGGTAAAAAAGCTTATGCTCTTACATGGGGTCTGCAATATGTGAATCTGTTTATGATCAATGTGGGATATGTTATTTTAGCTGGAAGTGCACTTAAGGTGATGTTCATCCTTCCCTTTTATTTGTCATTTCTGTTCTTTAATTCATAAATATAGTTGCATGGTTTATTTTGGACCAATTTTCTTGATTTAGGGTCTTACAATATGTGTCCATTTGCTAGAATAACGTCTACATATGAGGGAGAAATTTAAAATTTTATAATCTTGGATGCAAAAAGTGCAATATTAGAAGGGCAAAACAGTAATTTATCATAAACAATTTATCTTGGCTAATTGTGTTCCATCATCTGCAGGCTGTGTATGTTCTCTTTAGAGAAGACAACGATATGAAGCTCCCGTACTTCATCGCCATAGCCGGCCTTGCATGCGGCCTCTTCGCTATCAGCATACCTCATTTATCAGCCCTCCGCATTTGGCTGGCCTTCTCCACCTTCTTCAGTCTAGTATACATTGTTGTAGGCTTTGCCCTAGCTCTCAAAGATGGTAACTTTCTTCCAACTTTAACCCTCCCAAGAGGATGAAATTGCATTTACAGTTAAACCTCGATAAAGTAATATTCGATAGATTAATAATCTCGCTAAGATAATAATTTCTTCCGGTCCCTATATGGGTCAATGCACTAAAATAATGTTCGATAAAGTAATAACCTCGTTAAATGAATATTTTTTCTCAGTCCCAAAATTATTACTTTATTGAAGTTTAACTGTAATCCAAAGGGCTAATAGTGTAATTTCGTAGGCATTGAATCCCCTTCAAGGGATTACACCATTGAAGGGACAAAAGTGGGAAAGATTTTCACCATCATAGGTGCATCAGCCAATCTTGTCTTTGCCTTCAATACTGGAATGCTTCCAGAAATACAGGTGGGATTTTTTTTTTTAAATTTTTAATTTTTTTATCGTAATGTTTTTACAAGAATAACCCTCTTCCTCTTTCTTCTCTCTATTGATAGGCAACAGTGAGACCACCAGTAGTTCATAACATGATGAAGGCTCTGTACTTCCAATTCACAGTTGGAGTTCTTCCTATGTACGCAGTTACCTTCATGGGGTACTGGGCTTACGGATCGAACACGTCGGCGTACTTACTTAACAATGTGAACGGTCCGGTGTGGGTAAAGACTCTGGCGAATATCTCGGCGTTCTTGCAAACCGTCATCGCTCTGCATGTAAGCATCATTTCTATTCAGGGGTGGATCCAGAATTAGAAATTAACGTGAGTAAAATCTCCCATTACGAAAAAGGATTTTTTTTTCAAAATTTTTAAAAAATCTCTTATAAATTTAAGATTCGACAAGATTTTAGGGAGGGGCTAATCCAACATTAGAAATTAAGGGGGTGAAATCAAGAGAGGGATTTTTTCAAAAAATACAAAGAAATCACGAATAAATTTGGGATTCTGTAAGATTTTGAGGGAAGTGGGCTTTTTAACACAATTTAAAATTAAGGGGAGCGAAATTAGTAATTCCGAGAATTTTTTTTTATAAGAAAAAGAAATCCCATATAAATTGGGTATTATGTAAGATTTTGAGGGGTTTCACAACCCCCACCCACGCTCAAAATCTGCTTATGATTCTAATAGATTCTTGTAATATACCGAACCTAAAAGAGGTGCGTGAATTTGCAATTTCGGAAGAAAAAAAAGGGAAATACTTCTCTTTCTCTTTTTTTTTTCTTCAAAAATTCTTATAAATGAAAGAAAAATTCGAAATTACTCTTGATTTAGGATCAGCCCATGATTCTACTAGATTCTCTCAACAAAAACCATTTTGCAAAATTGATAAATCTCACCTTTTTTCCTTTGCAGATCTTTGCAAGTCCAATGTACGAGTATCTCGACACGAGGTTCGGCATCGAAGGAAGCGCGCTCGCTCTGCGAAACCTGTCTTTCCGAGTCGTAGTGAGAGGGGGTTACATGGCCATCACGACCTTCGTCTCCGCCCTGCTGCCGTTCCTGGGTGACTTCATGAGCCTAACGGGGGCGATCAGCACGTTCCCCCTCACCTTCATCCTCGCAAACCACATGTACCTCGTGGCGAAGGAGAACAAGCTCAGTTTACTGCAGAAGGAGTGGCACTGGCTCAACGTCGTCGTCTTCGGATGCATGTCGGCTGCCGCTGCAGTCGCTGCAATGAGGCTTATTGTTGTGGATTCGACCAATTTTCATGTGTTTGCTGATCTCTGATTTATTTACCCTGCAAATCTCAAATCCTTTTCTATTGAAACTTGCAAGTAATGTATTTCACTTTCTGGGCAATAGATCAAGAAATTTCAGAAAATTCTAATCCAACTCAAGATAAACATGGAGTTAAAGTCTCGTTGCACTGAATATTTCATCTTATAGCTAAGACAAATTTCTACCACATACAACAGCTAAAGGAAGTTCTACGAATGTGAGACTACAGAAAATTTCTTCAACAAATTTCGGTAAACTGGAACTCTGCAAAATTAGTTAAAGATTGAACTCTGGAAAATTAGTTCCTAATTCTATTTTCTTGGCTAAATTAATCCCATAAAGATTAGGATTTGACGAGATTCTTTGAATATATTTCCAGGAGCATGTTTACCTAGTGCGTACTTCGGTAGTATCTGCGGGTTTCCTCATCATAAAAAAAATAATTATTTAAAAAATATATTAAAATATTATAAGATTATTTTCGATTTTTTTTTTCTTTTTCGATCAAACTTGTCAAATTTGAAAATTGATTTCACTAAGAACTTTTTTTCTTGAGAAAAAGATTTTAGTTAAAAAAATAAAAAAACTTTTAATTTCTCCATCCGTCTCATTAATATTGTCTTGTTTTACTTTTCGGTCCATCCAAATAATATTATCCTATTTCCTTTACTAACAAAAAAAACTCTATATTTAAGAATGAGGTGGGTCCCTCATTATTCATTACACACACCCACATTCTTATACAAGTTTTTTTTAGTAAAAAATTATCTCTTATACGATTTCATTCCATTACGAAGTCAGAAAATTATGATTTTTAACCTTTTAGAAACTTTAGATTATTTCTTTAATTACAATATGAAAAAAAAACCGATTTTTTTAATTGCCTCAGTTATGCCTTAATAAGATTTGGATGAATTATCATCTTTCCCACTAATCATTCATCGAAAACTGTGTTAATTTCTTAATATAATTAAAATATATAAAATGTACAATTAAATCAATTTTCTTAGTTTCCGTGCCAAAAAGAAGCAGACGATATTAACGAGACGGATGGAGTATTTATTTTTAAATTAATTGACCTACAAAATCCACATTTTTGGAAAAATAAATTTATTAGTCCTAAAATAATTATTCCAAAAATACTTTTATAATATTTTAATAATATTTTTAAAATATAGATGACTAATAGAAAATTAACAGAATTTCACCAAAACCTAATACTTTGGGGATAATTTTGATCAAAGTTCAATGTTTTGAGGACTAGTAATCTGCCCAAAATTTCAAGTAAAACTAGTAAAATCTCTTGAACAAAATTTCAAGAAAAACTAGTTTCAAGATTTAACATCACGTTTCAATTCTGCTGATAAATAGAGACGTCTTCCTGAAGATCTTATTGAATCGTTCTGCCCTTCGTCATATCTGATATATGAGAAAATAAGATGGAGCTATATCCTTACATACTTATTGTAATCAACATTAACATGTCAAAACAAGAAAGCAAACAAAATTAACTTGGCTAGTAGTGCTGCTAAGAATGCCTAATGCCATCTCTAAAGTTTTCGGAGTAGGAAAAGTTCACAACTTCCACTTTCAAGCCGTGAGAGAGAGAGAGAGAGAGAGAGTTTACATTTAGTAGTCAGTAAAAATGAAGGTATCAGAGTTGGAAAATCTGCATTAAAGTAAAATATTTGTTACCGGTCAGCGCATCTTTGACCGGGTTTTTGAGCCACATATGTCATTAGTTTGACGAAGTAAAATATACCGTGATGAACTACATTCCGAGTAGATGATCGTAGTGTATTTCGTTTCTCAATTTCAATTTTCAGTGAGTCAGAAATAGATGCGCAAATTTGTTGAGTGAAGTAGTAGTTAATAAAGTGGGAGTCAAAGTGTGAACCGTTGGGCTTTGTTCGGCTGGCTGGCTTAGTGGGCTTGAACGAGATTGGGTTTATGCTTAATCATTTTTTGTTATAAAATAATATATTACTTATATACGTAATGATATGTAGGATAGAGTTCTCATGAGAACAATCCCTAAATGAGAATTAGGAACCATTATAGATCGTAAATCTTATTTCAATATACGTTTAAATTTACACCAAAATTTAGAATATTAAATTAATTTTTAATTGCATTAGGGCAAATCTGTACAAAAAAATATGGGCAAAATTGAAATCTACTAAAATATCAGAACATATTTTATTAGATAGATGAAACGTTCCATTTATGAAAAGTTTTCTAACAACCGCCGATCTCAACTACTCAATCATATCAATTTCGAAACCCAAATTCATCTCCATTTTTTCTTTGCATCGGACATTAAAAATATCATATCGGCATTCGGTAGTGTTGCACCCTTGTTTCGGTTGTGGAAATTGTTTAGTTGCTGAATCAATCCAACAAAAGTCATGAAGAAAGCAATAACTATATATGAAGGTCAGTTCATCCCTCTTAGTTTATAGTGTTTTGATTAATATGTTTTTGATAATATCATATTTTTTGTTCTTAATTCTTATTTTTTTAGATTTTTAATATTTTCGTTTTACGGTTTGAAAATTTTGATTGTTACACAATTTCTGACAAATGTGTGAAATAATTTGTAATTAATCGATTTTTTTTGTGTTATTTACATAATTTGTAATTAACCGATTTGATGCACAATAATCTACCTCATCTTTTTCTTTCGGATTTATAAGTCATTATCCGTAGAGTAATGATGCATAAGTTTTGGTGAATGTATAAACATAAAGTTTTATGTGTTTTATATTATTTGCATAATTTTTATTTATGAATGCATTTAGTCCTAAATTTTATGCATTTGTTTATACTGGTGTTGCATATTATGACATTAATTAGTTAATGCATCTATTTAAATACATGCATGCATTGTGAAATGCGAATTAATGCATTAATTTCAATTTTTGTTTGTTTTGCATGCATATAGGTGACAACTAGCTTAATATTTTGTGTTGGTTCAGAGACGAGTCTTTAGGTGGGGGGTGAATACACCTGACTGCAAATTTCAGCTCAAATACGAAAGTCAGCACTACTGAATATTGATACTGAACTAGTTTGCTGAACTAGTTAGTTGACCAAATAAGCTTTCTAGATCTTGTGGGCAGAGTAACCTTCTACTGAGTCCTATCTACTGACTTCAGTCAGTGAACAGTAGTTCAATATCAGATATTATGTGCGAAAGTGTAGGCCCAAAAATATGTTTGTCTCAATTTGAAAACCCGTTTATACTGATTGATTAAAAGTCAGTTTTATGTAATATGAACATTAATCAATGCAACAGTAAAATCAACACAGAATTTTAAAGTGGTTTGGATACACAGGATCCTACGTCCACTATCATAAACAAAGCAGGATTTCTTGTATTAGTTTATACTGAGCAAGTCTCAGTTGATCTGTTCGCTGGACAAATACAGTCTTGTTTGCTTATACTGAGTAAGTCTTAGTTGATCTGTGCGCTGGACAGATATCTGCTTATAGTCGTAGTGAATTTACAGTTTCAAACATAGAGGTTTGATTTTTTTCAACTATGAAGGAGTTCTTACAATAAGAACAGTTCAGAAAGCTGAACTCCTTCGAGTTTTCTAAGCTAATAATATTACAATGAGCTTACTTAGAATAAAAAAAGGGGAACTGATGAAACTCTAGAGTGAAGAACTAGAAATGATATCTCTGTATGCTAGTTCTTCGCTGGGTTCGACGCTGAGTTTGCTAGAGTGTTTGTTCGCTTGAATGCTTGTGTTCCCATTTTCTTCTCTGCATGAAGACTCTTTTCTATTTATAGTCACGACGTATGAATAGGTACGTTGGAGAGAGTCTAGACACGTGTCGAAAACGACAAGAAAAATGGTCATCTTCAATTTGAATGGTACTGTAGAGATTCCCTCTTTTTCAGTCTAGGAAACAACTTTGTATCACAACAGGTACATTGATGGCGATTTCTCATTGGTCGAGGTTAGTGAGTAGGTGAGGTTTGGTTAAAATCCAATAGAATGCTGAGTTGACTTCTTCTTATTTCTCGGACCTTTTACTGAATTGTCTCTTTCTTCCATTTTTCTGAGATTTCAACTTGTGGCTCGAATTCCTTTATAGGTTCAGTGGGTTATAGCATTGCCAATTGAGTTCTTGATGCGGAGTTCTTCGGCTGAACGACAGATGATATACTGAATCCTATCAGCTACTAATTAGCCTAGTGAGTTCATAACTTGCTGAACTCAACTAAGCTATTACATTATACAATCGGCAAGGGGTTTTAGGATCTTCAAATCTTATCATACTGAATCTCATCCCAACATTATGTCAGGTGCAATGCATCTCAATATTGCAGTTTCGATTTCATTGTTTTGTTGACTCTATAGTAACGTTTCGTTGTTTTTTTTTTCCAATTCAACTGATGCTTAGATTTTTATTACTTATGCAGGTGCATGGACTGGTTTGAAATATGAGTTCTTAAACTAATGCGTTGCAACATAAATTGTCAAATTTTAAAGCTAGTTTATCTTATTTATGATCTGATCCATATGTATTTATTGCATAATGCACATATTGGTACTTTTTGCTGTATTTAAATATAAAATAATATCATATTTTTTGATTGTAAATGTTATTCATAAATTAAATTATAATATGCAATACAACATGTTGTTTGCTTCATAATAAATCAACAATTCAATTCGTGAAACAAATGACTTTTGTGCTTTAATGTTATTATCACTTATTTGATACAATTCAATTCATGTGTATGTATAAGCTTCTACGTACCGTTTAATGCATAAATTAGGTTATCTGAATGCAACACGATATATTATTTGATGCATAATAACGTGCCAATCCAAAAACACAATATATTATTTGATGCATAATAACTCGACAACCCAATTATTTGATGCATAATAACTCGACAATAAGATATATTGTCGATGCATAATCTATCAGCAAGTTGATGCATGAAAATAGATGAATAAATTAGTGTATCGATTGTTGCAGATAGCCTGATACATTAATTCGATAATGCATCTACGTATAATAATATGCATCATTCAACAACATTATTACTCGAATTTTTATAGGAAAAAAATCCAATGAAAAATTGTGATTCATAAAATACATTATGTCTACTTATTTTAATCGAATCTTAATAAATATTTAATAAAATATTATCATTAGATTTATTGATTAAATATAAAAAATACTATATCACAATATTATTTATGATAAAATTGCGATTAATATTAATGTAAAGCAATATCTAGGGAAATTAAAGATAATCATCTTTGAAAAAATTAGATATGCAAAAATAAAAGATAGATTAGTTACCGTATACAATGTAAATTACTAAAACAACATTTCGCTAATTTTATATAACAAATGAATTAGATGATATTTTAATATGAACCATAGATTGAAATTAATTAACGGTCCAAATTTTATATATACACATTTATAGGGAGTGCTGCATTTAACGTGAAAACTACGAACTATATATAATCCTTATATAATTTATGCATAATCGTCATATATTTTATGCAAAAAAAATATAATTTTACATTATACATATTTTTATGTAGAAGAGCAAAAATGTAAAATTATAATTTTTTTGCATAAAATATATAACTATTATACATAAATTATATAAGAATTATGCATGATTCACATTTCTTACATTAAATGTGAGTTATCACCAGATCCACACTATATATATATATATACAACGTATGAATTTAAATTGTTTCAAATTCTTTTGACTATTACTCCCATGTAACCGATGGCCATGATGTTCTTGTTAATGGCTCATAACCGAAACAATGATGATGAAAGTTAATAACATTTGCTCCCTTCATGGTGATATAACCTCCAAATAAGTTTAAGGTACAAACATTTCATACACACTTCATCATTCTTATTTTATCTTCTTCACAAGCTAAGTGCCAAAGCTCAAGTCCCCACCTTTCGTCTAATTCGCCAGAGTCTGTTCGTTTGCAATGTTAGTATGCCGGACTTGAAGCCGTTTTATCTTTAGGAAGATTACGCCGCAACCGTGAGCATTACAAGAGCGTATTTCTCTTGCGGATAAAGATCATATCTCGACTCGGTTTTGCATTTAGTTATAAGTTTATTTTCTATTCAAGTTGTAATTTTTCCACTTACATTTCATGGGTTTTTGTGTTCGGCAGATTATATATATATATTTAGAGGGGAGATCATATGAGAACACCCCTTAGTGTGAGAAATAGGAACATGTTACATCCGTTGGATTGAGATTATTGACGCTCCAGATTTTAGTTTCATTAAAGTAACTGTTTTGCAACTTTAAGGTTAATAATTTGCCCAAAGGGCTTTTTAGTAAACTTGAAACATCTAATTTATTTTTCTCCTATTCATTTATGCAAAAACTTTTCTACAACAATTAAAAATCATTCTTTAAATTCCAAATTGATTAGTTTTATTATTCAGATTAATTTTTTTCATAATTTCCTTTTTTTTCAATTCAAGATTTATTATTTTACATATGTTTAAAGATGAAATTACGCACTGTTCCACAAAATAATATGCAATATTACACAAATTAATATGCAATGTGATTTTTTCTAGTTTCTTTATCGACATATGAGTAAGCCTTGTGAAATAGAACGAAATTATATAACAAGCTAACGTTCCTAGAATGCTAGAATATTCAAATATTACTTTGATAATGCGTCCAAATCAATAGTTTTAAAGTAACGAACCTGTTGATGTAACACCTCATACGAACATTAGTTCCTAATACTGATAATTTAATCTACATAATCCAAAAATCCAACTTACTACCCAATTTTTCACACTCAAACAATCAACTACCCTCAATCGACATTCTTTAGTAAATTCTGTTCGTCATCGAGGAGCTCTGCATAATACTTTCCTGCAAATATTGTGTAAAAGACCAATCAAATATTGCCTTAAAAAAATAAGGAATAGTGCATAAAATTATCCTTAAACGTGCAATTATTTTTCTCTAATTTTGCATATTTATATTATTTCTTAAAGAAACAACAAGATTCTAATTAAAAAATATCCATAAATAAAAAATCAATGAATAATGCATAATATTGTTATTAAATGTGCTATTGTTTTCCCCTAACTGTGCAGATTTATCGATTACTAAAACAAACAACAATCTTCTAAACACTAAAACAATGAATAGTTCATAATATTGTCCCTAAACGTGCAGTTGTTTTTCCCTAACCGTGTATATTTATGATTTAATAAAAGAAACAACAATTTACTAAATATTAAATCAATGAATAGTGCATAATGTTGTCCTTAAACGTGCAATTGTTTTCTATAACCGTGCATATTTGTGGATTTCTAAAAGCATAAACAATCTTCTAAACATTAAATCAATAAACAGTGCATAATGTTGTCCTTAAATGTGCAGTTGTTTCTCCATAATTTTGCCTATTTAAGTTTTTCTAAAATTATAAATAATATTTGAAACACTAAAACAATGGATAGTGCATAATATTGTCCTTAAATGTGCAATTCTTTTTCCTTAAATGTGCATATTTAACTATTTCTAATTGAAAAACCAAGTTTCCAAATACTAAAATAATGAATAGTGCATAATATTGTCCTTTAATGTGCAGTTCTTTTTCCTTAAATGTGCAAATTATGAATCAAAAGTTTTGTATGCATATAAACGAGCAAAATCATCAATAATAGTAAAAATTAAACCTAATAAAAGTTCATAAGTATAAAACGATGTTTCATAAGTATAAAACGATATGAGCGTTATACTAATTTGAAATAAAAGTTTAGACCCAACACCAATAAAAACTGCACTATTCATTAATTTAGAAGAAATCCAGAAATAAATTCAGAAAAGAAATTAAAGGATGTTGAAGATACCACTCACCAATTCGTTAGAAGAAATCGTGCAGTAATCACACTTTAGAACAACTCCAAAACTAACATATTAATAGACGATACCACTTACCAATTCGTTGATTAACGGTTTCGAATTACATCATATTCGAAGAAATCCTATTGCTTTTAAAATCGGGGGCCGATGGAAAAGGCACGATGGGGATGAAGAAGAAGAATATGGGAACGACGGCGGCTTCTTGAAAAATCGTGGATGGGGGAGAAGTTTTACGCTTTGCAACAAAAGAAGGAAAAGGATGTGGAAGTTTTTATTAGGTTTCTTTTCTTTTAATAATGAAAAATTACCATTGCGGCCTTTGTGCATATTTTTAATACTAAATAGTTCAATTCGCGAATTTTAATACAAAATTCAATCTTGTCCATTTATTTCCAAGATCTAAAGGCTCATAATTGTTCTTATTTCTCACTCTAAGGGGTGTTCTTATTTGAACCCTCCCCTATATATATATATGGTATGGCTCTAGGAAGATCCCCCCCTTCAAAAGAGATACGAGAACCGATCCTAACCGTAGATGCATCCTAATCGAATGGCCAAGATTACACTAATTAATCTTTTTTTTTTAAATGGAGAAAGGGCCTTTTGGGAAAAGCCAATTGTTTCATTTTGAAGAGATCGGGAATGGGCGGGCAAACAAATTCAGTTTCGCTCTCATTGATGTGCTTCGTTTTTGGAGGCGATTTCTACCCTAACCAACGCTAGGTTTCAACTTCGTTCAAAGAAATTAGAGAAAACTCGACCATAATTGACGAATTAAGAGGTATGTTTCTTCTTTTTTCTTGTTATTTTCGTTTACCCATCGATTAAATTGTGGTTCTGAGTTTCGATTTCTGAAAACCGGCTCTATTTTGGGCGATATTTCTGCAAACCTTCGTTTATGTTTCCGTGCGGATATTTTGTTGTTTAAAAGGAAGTGAACTCGTTCGAAACCGCATTAGGTTGATTAATTGTTTTGTGAATTTTTTTTGGTTGATTGACTTCAGATTTAGGGTTTATTTAAGGTTTAGGGACCATTTATGGTTGTTTATTTGATGCTCAGAAACCAGATTCACCTTCGTCAAAATCTAATTGGTCCCCGTTTGTTAATTTTGATTTCGGTTAACATTTCGATTATGGTAACAAATACTGAAATTTGGATGGACAATGGTTGTTTGTGGATTTCAGTAATTGAAGATTGCGAGTTGGATTTCAGTTTATTCGGTAAAGCATGGACGAAGGTAACTAATTCATATTCTGTTTTGGTTTTGGTATTTCATATATTACCAGTTATTTTTTTTTTCCGGTTTGATTGATATGCATGAATCTTGTGGCTTATATGCATGTAATTGAGTGCCTGTGTGCATGAAAGTTATAATATTTATTAAGCATTATTATTGAATATTAGTGTACTCATACTTGGTATGGAAGTTTTTTCAGCGTAAGCATAAAGCCGTTTACATATAAGCATAAACAGCTTGAATTGTATACATAAATATTAGTAGCAGTTGTACATATTTTTTTCTGGCTGATGTGCATGAATCATATTGGTTATGTGCATAACTATGTCGATAGGTAAGCATGAAAACTTTCAGTCATATGCGTAAATGTTTTGATTAGGGAAAGTTTGATGTTGTGTTGGTATGCAAAAAATAAGATACTTATATGCATAAAACAAATAAGGTGGGTGCATGAAATTGATATGCATTACTGGATTACTGTATTACAAAATTTGTAAGTGGTGTGTGCATAAATATCTGAATATATATGCATAAACAGATTGAAAAAATGCATTACTAATCACAAAATCTTGTACAAACGCAGGAACTTCGCGATCAAAAGGAAAGAGGAAGAGAACGACATCCTCGGATGAGAATGTTCCTATAATACAGTTGGTGAAGAAAGGGAAGGAGAAAGTGAAAAATAAGAAAGGGAAGGAGAAAGGGCAGGTGTTGGACAACGCAAAAGGTAAGAAGACCGATGATCTTCCAGAGCAACAGCAAAAAGGCAAACGAAAGAAGGCTAAACATGCCGAGGTAGGTCAGCAAGGTAACAAAGAAATAAAGGCAAAGATTGATGATGAGGTGAATCAATTGACAAGTCGTTGTTGTCCTCATTCACTAATGGAAGCCATCAGTAAAATGAACGAAGCCCAGGTAGCAATGGTAAGAGCTATGGATTTTGGTGGAATATTGGGGTTAGATGTAAGTAGGTTACCAAATAAAATGTGTTATTGGGTAGTTGACAATTACGACCCAAAAAGATCCCAACTTGTGATATCGGATGGTAGAAGAATAGATGTTAATGAGTTAGACGTTCGTCGTGCTTTTAGGTTTCCTAGGGGGGATTTAGTAATAGGGACGAATAAATTTAACGAGCGAAGTGATGTAGTGGACGAATGGGTAGCGCAATTCACAACAACCGGACTTGTTGATAGTTGTCATAAGATAACTGTAAACCATGTAACTGCCGCATTGCTAGGTGATAAGAGCGCTGGAAAAATATTTAGGATGAACTTTCTTGTCTTGCTTTCGAGTTCTCTTATTCAATCCAGCTGGAACGGGTACCTTTATCCATTTTTTTCCAACCCGTTGGAGGAGTAAAGTGATGCAAGGCAATGTAATTGGTGTGAGTTGGTAATCCGCTGCCTCATTGAAAGCACGCGGACATGGAAGGAAAACAAAACCAAGCCATTTTTCGGACCATCACTTTTCCTACTGGTATGTTCATTGTCGGAGTTTATGCTTATGATTAATTTAGTTCGTGCTCATTATTTAAAACGTTTATGCACATCATTCTGTTTTCAGCTGTTTTATGTGGATCGTGTGGTGATGTTCAATCAACACATGGGAAGGCATCTACCATTGATAAGTAATTGGGATAGAGTACAATTGAGAATGAGGGAACAGACGGAGTTGGAGAACGGTGGATTTGGTGAGGGTCGCATATTAGAACCGGTTGATATTGTGAGTATGGATGAAGAAAATTAAAATAATGTTACAGCTAAGGCCAGAAGCAGCCGCGAAGTGGGAGGTTCTTCAACACTTGAAGAATCGTCGTTGAAGTATTTTTCGTTAATAATGAAACGTGCCGAAGTGGTTGCAGGGGAAATGGTGAAACCGATGAAGCTCATTGAGGAGGCACCGTCTGACTTGTTTAACAACAATTCGTTTAAGAAAACGGTAGATGCAGCTTCTAGGATAATTGCATGTGGTGTTCCATAATCGGTATCATTGGTTGATGACCAGCTTGAAGAGATAGATGGGGAATTCTGGAATTCCGAAGCAGTCAAGGAAGCCATGTTTTCTATTGACACGACAAGGCTTATGGTGAAGAATTACATAGATGAATTACCTAGTTTCAGTTTGGGGATGACACAACTTTTCCGGCCTACACAATTTGATAAGGTAAAAATAATGTTATTTCGGATTATAACATATAAAAAACCATGACATATATGTTGTTTTTGATGTTGAAGGGAAATTTGAACGAAGACAAGGTTGAGTCTCCTGCAACTCGGCAAAATCTAGACGGTGACAATCAGGGAAATTCGAAAGAAGACAAGGTTGAGTGTCAGGGTTCAGACCTTATTCCGGACCAAAGTGAGGCAGAAATGGCTACGGAGAATGAGGCTATAGCGGGAGTTGTCACAAGCATAAATGAAGAGCACGGTAATATGGTGAAAGAGGCAAGCAAAAAAGAAGAGCACGTTAATACGGAGAAAGAGATAATTCGTACTAGTAAGAATCAAAATATTTGAGTTACTGATTATTTTTTTTTCCTTCATTGTTTTTTTTCTTCGTACCAGATGAATGTGGGTGATCAGACCAATGAAGGAGTTCAGTTTGCAGGCAATGAAGGAGTTCAGATTGAAGGCAATGTTGCTGATATTGATGAAGCCCAGGTTAGTTTTCTATTTTGGAAAATTAATTTCCTGGATATGCATAAAATTGGTTTTGTGTATGCATGAAATATTAATTGGATAAGCACGAAACAAAATCTTCAATTAACATATTTATAACTACAATGTTTGGTGTGTATAGCTTATAGATGGTTTGTGAGTTAATATGAAAAATTTCTTGCAATATGATTTTACCAGTTGCAATGTCATGGTCTATTTTGCAGGGATGAACCCTTTATGTATTATAATGAAGTAGTTAATAAATTATGCACACCTTGGTATATATTCATGCTTATTATTTTCATGATGTTTAACTTGTATTGATAAAAATTTCAAGGGTAGCAATGATAACGAGGAAGATGAGGTAGAAACTAATTCCGAAAATAAGGGTGAAGGGAGTTCAAAACCAGCGGTAAAAGATATATACGACGCTTATTAATCATTCATCTTAACATTGATAAATTAATTGGGTATTATGCTTATGATTTATAATATCTAGGTTACAAGCAGATTGCCTTGTCGGAAAAAATCGTCAATGAAAAGTGCAAATGCAAAAAAGTCACCCTACATTATGCGTTACGTGGATGCTTCGAGAAATTTGACAAAAATGGAGATTACAGTGTGTTGGTTCAGCATTTTTGTGGCTGATGATGATTGATATTGTTTATCTAAACTTAATTTCTAAAAATTAATCTTCTTTGATATGTAGTAATAACTTGTTTATCTTTGTTGCTTTTGCAAGTCTGCTCTTTGATTGGAAAGAAATAAAGATTTATGCAAAAAAGTTGCAGAGCTTGAGGCAAAACAACTGAGTTGATAATGTGATAATTGATGCATGGGGCGCTATTCTAAACGACAAGGAGCAAGTTAAGTCGGATGAATCACCACTTCGGTTGTTTGCTCCATTAACGGTACGTATAATTGAATTAAATTTCGAACTTTAGCATGATTATGTAGATGGTGAAATATTAATTAAGAATGTTTAATAAACACAGAATGGAATAGTTGTTTGTCCTGAGAAAGACATCGATTCATTTAAGAAGCAAAAAATTTTCAACCTTGGAATGACAAAGACGCTGACATCACATAAAGTTGTTAATCTGAATAATATCCAAATGGTAATCGCAGTTACACGCCCTGTTGGTCCGGAGACGATAAGTCAGGTGTAGAGGGGGGGGGTGAATACACCTGAGCTCAGTTTCTTTTTCTCAATGAAGGTCAGCTGAGCTGATGATTGCAACTGATGAACAGTGCCAAATAAACCTTTGATCGCGGGACAGAGTGAGTCAGCTACTGAGCTCTCTCCTACTGACTGTTGTCAATACTTTGAGAATCAGTCGGAGACTGTTGTGCGGAAAGTGTGGGGCCCGGAATTCGTCTCTTTTGAAAACACGTTTTAGCAAATTAATTCTTTTGGCTGTGCGCTTTATAAAATACGTTTTAAGCAAGCTTATGATTTTCAAGTCAGTTGAATGCTATGCAATAAAACAGTAAAAGAACACAAGCGATTTAACGTGGTTCGGATACGCAAGATCCTACGTCCACGGTCCTGAACAAAGCAGGAGAACTTGTTGATTATTCTGAGCAAGCCTCAGCAGGGATACTGTGCACTGGACAGTTCCCTCTAAGTTATAGTCCTTAGCGACTTTACAATCCAAACCTAAGTCTGAAAGGGAAGGGAATTTTCTCCAACTGAGAAGGAGTTCTTACAATAAGAACAATTCACTAAATGTGAACTCCTTCGAATCTAAGCTATAACTATGGCAATGAGCTTAGTCTAGAGAAGAAAGGGATCTAAGAACTCTAGAGAGAAAAACTGAGAAATCTTCTAAGTATGCAAATTTTCCTCTGGATGATCTTTGAGTGTTCTAGAGCGTTTATGAACTTGAGCTTGTCCCTTTTGAAATTCCGTCACTCGGAGCTTCAAAAACTTCTCTATTTATAGTTGTGAGTTATGGCATATGTCCGTTGGAGACGACGATGCCACGTGTCACAAGCTTCCAAGGAAAACGGCCATAATTCGAACTTGTTGCAGCAGGGCAGTTAATGCACTGTTCATGAGAGCAGCTTTACTGTGTAGAGTAGGTAAGCGTTGTCGGCTTCTCATTGGTCGAGGTTTGTAGTTGGTGAGAATGTCAGAGTTGACTGTTCAACATCCTCGTATGTCTTCTGCTGAACTTTTCGAAAAGACTTGAATAGTTGGGTCGCTTTCCGTAGGATACAGTAGACTGAAAAGTCTCTTTCTTCTTCAGCTGAGTCGTCTGACAAGGCATCTACTGAGTAGGTCAGCTGGCGACTACGAAGGTACTGTGCTTGTTTCTGTTCTTCTGCTGATGACTATCAGCTGGGAGTAGTCTTCTACTGATGATTTGTCAACTGATGCGCTGTCTTCTACTGAGTGGAGGATCAGCTGCTGACTGAAGAACACAAGCGATTACACTGATGACGTGGGGTTCTGAAAAGTATCTTCGACAGAAGATCAGTTCAACAATTACCCCGTACAGGACTTAGACAAGAATATAAAAATCAATACATCAAGTCTAACCTATACATCAGCTAATCCTAACGACACACTAATCTACTGATATCAGCTAGGTTTTGGGATCTTCAATTCCATAGTACTACTATGATTTCCCCCAATTTTCTTTTAACCGAACAACAGCTGAGTATCATCTACTGACTCATATCCAACAATTTCCCCCTAATTGATGATGCCAAAACCTCTACCTCTACCTCTTAAACTTCTTAAGTCTATAAAAGATGCTATCCTATCGACAACAATTTCCCCCCTTACAACATTCCGAGGAAAAAAAAATAAAGTAATTTCAATACTTCGAGGGTGGGAGACAGGCAAAATCGAGAAACCGATCGTGAGTGTGTGTCGATCACTTAGTGATCGGTCGTGAAAACACAATGCAAAGAGCTGAAAGACAATGAGTAATTGTCGACAAGCAATAGGAACCGATATATATAATCAATGAAGTACGGGTTCCTATCACTATTACAAAAGATAGAAAAGAGAAAGACTACAGACGCCTGAAGGCTTGAGTGCGTTCCCTGAATCCTGCAGATCTGTCCATGGGAGGTTCCAGACGATAGTATAAATAGATTCTCTTCCTCAGAGTCTGGATATCCTCGTCGTCTTCAGCAAGGTGGACACTCAGGTTGAAGCGGAATGCTGCAGCACTAACCTCATCTTCTATGTCCTTCGTACATAGAACTCCGCGCGCAGCCTCCGGGAGGTGGGATGCGCCTGAAAGCTGGAGCTCTAAACGGAATATTCTGTCTCTTCATGATCTCCTTGAGGTTGTTCCCTCGGCTCTGGATTGTACGAAACATGAACTCATCAAAGGCTTGATCGATAGGTTGCTCTCGAGGATAGAATCCCCAAACATAGTAGCCTTTGATAAATTGCTCTTTAAGTTCTTCCCATTGATCATTAACCTCAGCCGGAACCCATCGATCGACATGAACAACTGAGGCCTTCTTGGCGAGAGGTGTTCTCTTCCTTGATCCTCTTGGGATTTGTCTTCTGGGATCAGCTGCTGGCTTCTTGGATAAGCTTATCATCTTAGCCATATCAGCCATTCTTTTCTTTTCTCGGAGAGCCGCTGCCCTACAGTCTCCTCGTCTGATATTTAGGCCTTGCAGCGTCGCCTCCCAGGTCGCTTGATCTTCCGCTATCTGCTCAGGTGTTAGAGTAGGAGTGGGAATGCTCTGAGTAGTAGCTGGGATCTCAGTCGGAAGAGCCTTAGCAAAATCTGCTTGGGCTTTCTCCATCTGCTCTTCGACTGATTCGACCTTTTTCTTGTCTTTGCCCCTAACAGCTTTGCCCTTGGGCTTCTTTGCTGCTTCTGCTGCTTCTTCAAGCTGACGCTCTCGGTCCAGCTTATCTTGCAGCTGTTGGGCAATATTGAGGTCATAAGCCTCTTGCTCCGCTTTAGATTTGAATTTATGGAGCGGGGAGGAAGGAGGAGTAGATACAGTTGCAATCTCCTTCCCGAGCCTCTGCGGTAGCAATTGTTCAGGCTCAGGCTCTTCTTCTTCTGTCTCCTGCTCAAAAAATTTGGCTACTTCTTCAATGTGAGCAGCAGAAGAGGAGATGGGGGTCGGCTGTAGTGGAAATTCTAGGAGAAGGACCTCAGAAGAGTTCTTATCCTGAGTAGTAGAGGGTCCTTCTTCCTGAGCCCTTTCCCCCTGAGTCTGTGCGGGTTCTTCAGTTGTGGAGGGTCTCTTCTCCTGAACCCTTTCCCTGATTATCTGTACATCAGCTGTATCCGTTTCAGATTCATCTTTTATTATACCTTCCCCCCTTTTTGGCATCGCAGGCCTTATCGAGGTTGGTACGGATAGCAGTGACTTCTTTTTCCGGCTTGTGGACTGAATCCTTAATCTCGATTTGTTGTGGATTCGAAGTCTTTGACGAGATCGCAAATATAATTCCCAGCTTTTTCTTAATCGGCTCTAGATGTTTTGAGTCGTGCGGTGACTCACCTGACGGAGTTTCAGCAGAGCCTGATCATGTGATTCAGTCATTTCCTTCTAATAGTTTTCAGAGCCTCTGCCTGTTGAGTAATAGCTTTCTGAAGGCTAGAGGTTGCAATCGTATTTCTTTCATCGATCTTTGTCTTGACAGATTCAAGAGCTTGAGTCAGCTGCTCGGAAAATATCTTATGCTGATTCTGGAGCAACTGCTGACTCTGAGATTCTAGATCGACTCTCTGAGCTGATAACACGGCCTCAATAAGCTCTTGAAAATTTGGTTGCGGAGGAGCTTCGGGAGTCTTTGAGATGCCGGTTGCTAATCTGTCTAGGCTTTCTGTCTGAGCCTTAGTATACTTCGCCCATTTGATATGAACGTCTTTGGCGAGAAGTCTGTTTTTCTCTCCTTGGCGTCGGATGGCTTTGTTGACAGATTTTGAGGTCACGGAATCGATGGGTTGAATCTGGTAAGAACTGGTTTCGAGCCTCTGCTCAGAAAATGTGAGAAGCTGCTCCCTACTGTACTTCGGAGCACCTTGAGCATCACCTAATGTATCAGGGTTTGGTGATTTGCTCTTCTCACGGGGAGGTGAACCCTCAGCAGAGCCTCCCAACTCTGTATCCTTGGGTGTGTCATCCTTCCTCTGATTGTTGTCATCATCATCGTGCTTATCATCAGCAGGAGGAGATGGGGGTGGAGGAGTGTTACCAGGGACTGACTCTCGCAAGCTTAGAAGGTAAAGCATTGCGGCTCTAAGATCTTCAAGAGTAGCTAAGTCATCTGGTTCTCCGTACCCTATGACTTCTTGTAGCTTCTGCTCCTCATCGTGCAGGTAGAGAACTGAGTGAGTTTTGATTATGTCTTCTAGAATATCCCAACTCAGAAATCTTAGAAGCATTTGAACCCTAGCCCTGATGGCTATGTCGACTAAGTCTGAGTGCCCAGCGATCTCAGGAATATGATCGTGTACTTCAGCTGCGGCACAGAGACGAGTGGTGTAAATAGCTGTCCACTCAGGCGCATTCTCCTCAGTCGGTTCTCTGACTTCCGACTGTGTCTCCTCTGAGCTAATCACCTGGACTTTATCTTTGAGGGTCGCACCCTCAATACCAGTATCAGAATCTAAAAACTGCTCTTCTTGAGTAGGAGGAAGAGTGGGTTCAATAATAGAGAGGGGTTGAGCGGCTGAGACCTCAGCTGGTCTGGTCTTAGTCAGCCGCCTCTTCTTAGGCACTTCGGTATGAGGGGGCAGAGCGGATGCTGCTCTCTTTGGCTCAGGCGGCCCCTTACCGATAGACTTCTCCGTCGCTTCTTTAGTCTGAAACTTTATCAGCTTAGTGTTGTACAGCTTTGAGTCTTCAAAAGATGAGTTCCTCTGTACAACACTCTCTATTAGGACTGACATCTTGGTCCCGAATAGAAGCTTACCCACACTGGCCAACCTCCTCTCGCCAGTGGGTAGCGTAGTGAACTTCTGGGCTTGGGCTTTCATCTGAGTTGTATAATAGTCAGCCCAGTTCACTTCTACTCCATCATCTATAGCCATCATCAGCTGAATCCTTGGCTTGGACAGCTTGATCGTACGATCCAAATGAGCTTGTCGGCATGTGCGAGACCACATACGCTAAACCTCTCATACCGAGGTAGCAAGAGATTCCTCGGGAGAGCCGTCTTGAACGTCGATCACTGCGTCCACGTAACTTTTGCACATAAGTGTTGATCTCCCTCTCCTTATATCCGATAGGGGAGATTCCGTAAGTAGGAAGTCGAAACGCGAGGACCGGGGGCCTCTCGGATGTTGAAGGTCTTCTGAGACGCCTTCCACTTGTTCGAATTAGTCTCCTCCATGTAAGAAAACGAAGCTTCTTCTCTTCCGGCAGCCACTGAATTCCAGTTGAAATATGCCTCCGCCACTTTCCTCGGCAGACTGGCACGGGGATGCTTGGTCACGAGGGTCTCCAACCCAGACCTCTCCAGAGCATCGAACATCGGTTCTAGATATGGGATATCCACCTGGCGGAAAGCCATTGTGGGTTTGAACTGAATCCGGATGGTCATGATCTCCACTATAGGTTCAGGAGTCTGTACGATCGCCATAGAAATCTGCAAAACAACTTGTTAGCACTTGAAAATAGAGTAAGTTAGTAGTTATCAGCAGATTTTAATACATTACCGAGTATTAGAGCTTGAAAGATGCACAGGCAAGGCAGTTGTAAGAAGTAGAAACTGATTGCGAGTAAAGCTCGTAAGGTATGAAAATGGCGAAAAGTGAGGAATGATAGAAGATGAAAGATTTTATATATATTGACTTGATTGCACGTTTTAATCTAACGGCTGAGTTTTAATCTTTCATAACTATGGACGGCTAAGATTTAATGTTAAAAAAGGATGATTACCAGAGCCGCCTAAAATATAGATCTACGTAATAAAGGTAAGTGAGAAGACATGCATTAAATGCGCGACAGACAGCATTAATTACTCAGTTTAAGGTTTCCTACTGATCTTTCCTTAAACTATTAATGGCGGGAAATGAATGCACATTAACTACTGAGTTTGAGCGACTGATGCAATAAATGCGAGCATGCTTAAAAAAAATAAGTACACAAAATTTCGCAAACCTCTTCAGCTGAACTTATCAGCTAGTTACCGTTATGTATAAGGAGAATGGTTGTCATGCTGATGACTATGTTCCCCCTTGCTGTGTACAGTGTGACTTTCCCAACTGAGTCACTGTACTTAGTTATCTGACCTGTCGTACTGATTCCTTATGCTGATACCAATTGTTACCAATTATTTGGGCAATGATGTTCTCGTGAGTCGGCATCTACCGACGCATCTCGCAAGATCCAGGTGACCTAGCTCAACCGATAGTTCTCCGAACTTTGTTCTCAGCTAGTGGTTTGGTCAGTATATCTGCCTTTTGCTTGTCAGTATGGATCTTCTCCATCCTGATATCCTTCTTCTCGACATGGTCTCTGATGAAGTGGTGTCGGATATCCACGTGCTTGCATCTGGTATGTAGAACTGGGTTCTGAGTTATGGCAATTGCACTTGTGGAGTCGCAGTAGATGGGCACTTCATCCTGAATTATACCATAATCTCTAAGTTGTTGTCGAAGCCAAAGGATTTGGGCACAGAAACTTCCTGCAGCCATGTACTCAGCTTCAGTAGTGGACGTTGCTACTGAATGCTGCTTCTTTGAAAACCAAGAAATCAGCTTGCTGCCTAGGAACTGACAAGTTCCGGAAGTTGACTTTCGATCTATCCTGCATCCTGCATAATCAGCATCGAATAACTCGTTAGTATTAAGTTATCATCAGCCAGGATACCATAACCCAAAGATCGGTGTTCCTCTTAAATAGCGCGAGAATCTTCTTTGCTTGAGTCTAAATGACTTCGCTTGGGATCTCGCTTGGAATCTTGCGCATACACCTACAAAGATAAGTTATGTCGGGACGGCTAGTCGTTAAATAAAGTAAAGAGCCTATAATAGCTCTATAGTCAGTAGAGTTAACAGAAGCTCCCTCTTTGTCTAGATCGATTTTAAAGTTCGTGTTCATGGGGATTTTGACTGGCTTGCTGGAGTCGCAGCCGAATCTTTTGAGAAGGTCTCGAGTGTATTTGGCTTGATTGATGAAGATTCCTTCAGATGATTGCTTCACTTGAAATCCAAGGAAATAATTCATCTCTCCCATCATGGACATCTCGAATTTCTCTTTCATCATCTTCTCGAACTGCTGGCGTATGGTCTCATTTCTGCAGCCGAAAATGATGTCGTCCACGTAGATTTGCACCCGGTAGGATGTCATCTCCTGACTTTATGTTGAATAGGGTGCGATCTACCGTCCCCTTCGAAAACCTTTCGAAGTAGAAAGTCCGATAGGGTATCATACCAAGCCCCGGGTGCTTGTTTTAACCCATACGCAGCTTTCCTAAGTCTGTACACTTGATGTCCCTGCTGAAAGCCGGGCGGTTGTTCCACGTAGACTTCTTCCTTCGGTACGCCATTCAGAAAAGCTGACTTTACATCCATCTGATAGACTTTGAAGCCTTGATGTGTTGCATAAGCTAGGAATAGACGAATGGCTTCCAATCTAGCGACCCGGAGCGAACGTTTCATCAAAGTCAATTCCTTACGCCCGATCGTATCCCTTTGCAACTAGTCTTGCTTTATTTCTGACAATGACGTTGTTTTCATCTCGCTTGTTTTTGAAGACCCACTTAGTACCAATCACGTGCTGATGTCTAGGTCTGTCAACAAGCTCCCATACTTCATTTCTGACGAACTGGTTCGACTCTTCTTGCATAGCAATGACCCGGCCAAGATCTTTAAGTGCGTCCTCTATCGATCGAGGTTCTTACGTAGACGAGAAAACAAGAGTAAAGTGAGCTTTCTCCTTGACTTAATCTTGATCTCGTCCTTATAGTTGCTGATGGATCTCCAATGATAAGATCTGAAGAATGAGCATCGAGCCACGAACGCCTGAGTTGGGCTTCTTCTTCTGATACTACTTCTACACGGCGCAGGAGGAGTGTTAGGCATTTCGAGTAATGCGTTCGTGATCGTAGCAATTCAGTAAGAAGGTTAGGATCTACTGAGTTTCCAGGTTCAGGGGCATTTAGCTCAGGAACATTAATCGTTCCCCCTGAGTTTATATTCTCAGTAGAGGTCTTAGTTACCACTGGGGCTTCCTCATCGACCGATGTTACCTGTTGTTGATTCTGTTCGATAGAATCAACTAGGTCAGCTACATCGACTGTTGGTTGAGTCTGAGTTTGTTCATCGTCTGACTCATCATCCCAACAATGCTGGATCTTTTCAGCTTTATCAGTAAGTCCGAGATCCTGTAGCTTGCTGCTGACATCATCGATTTTTGACTCTGTTTCTTTCCTGTTCTCAGTAACAAATTCATCAAAAACAACATGAGGGCTTTCCTCCACACAAAGAGTCCGATAGTTAAAGACTCTGAAGGCTTTACTGACTCAAGAGTATCCTAAGAAAACTCCTTGATCAGATTTGCTATCAAAGACCTTCAGCTGATCTTTCCCATTATTGTGGATAAAGCAAGGACAGCCGAAAATATGAAAATGGGAAATAGAAGGAATTCTCCCTTTCCATAATTTATATGGTGTCTTCATGTGTTGCTGAGTGAGTAGTGAGCGATTCTGAGTATAGCAGGCGGTGTCAGTAGCATCAGCCCAGAACTTCGAGGGTAGTCCAGAATCTGCGAGGAGCGTTCTTGCTGCTTCTTTGAGTGTTCTGTTCTTTCGTTCAGCAAGTCCGTTCTGCTGAGGGGTGCGTGCAGCTGATGTCTCGTGCTTAATTCCCTCTTTATCGTAGTATGTCTTAACTACTGAGTTTAGAAACTCTGTTCCTCTGTCCGAGCGAATTCTTTGAATCTTGATGTCCTTTTCCACACTGAGTTTCTTCAGCAGATTGGGCAACTCAGTTTGAACATCAGATTTATTGGCGATGAAGATGACCCAAGTATATCTCGAGTAGTCGTCAATAACGACGAGGGCATACTTCTTGCCTCTTATAGTCACTGGAGAGACTGGCCCGAATAGGTCCATGTCAGCAGCTGAAGGATTCCATCAGTGGAAGGTGACGGAATAGGTGGATTGCTACTCTTTGTTTGCTTTCCCTTCAGCTGGTGATCGCTGTATTGCACCAAATAATCCTGCAAAATTCAGAGAATTACTTCAGTATAGTTCACAGGTATCGAACACAGGGAACGGATGACTAGACACTTTATTTTTCCTACTTATCTGGGGTTTTGGTTAGCGACCACGCAAGATTTGGGATTCCTATTAAACTAAGAACTTGTAAAATTAAAATCAAGAATAAAAACAGAAAACGAGAAATAAACTGTATTAACTGGGCAACTGAAAGGCAGGTCCAGCAGAATATTCATGCACACGTTATTCCAATCCTTGGCACATAAAATGAATTAATCTCAAGAATCTACTAGTTATAGACCACCGTAACTTAAACTGCGTGATCCTCACTCCCACTTACTTAGTCGGTAACCGCCATGTTGGGCATCGAAACGGCTACTTCCCTAACCTAGCTACAACCTACGTTGTTGGGCAATCAATAGATTTAATAGCTAGACAGCTTTATCGAACTAAGGGAGCCTAGTATAGGAGCCTACTCGTATGTTGGGCATCTCATAGTCTCCTATCGGTTTAATCCAATTACTCTTACGAATAATTTCGCTACTCACCTAGCCTTGTTCCACGAGAAACGATGGAAGTACTAAGTTAGCTATAGACTGCGCAACCTAGGGTGATCAAGCCTAAATCACTAGCCAGATTAATTAATTCAGAATTATCCCGAAACCCTATTGATTAATTATGAGCACCTAAGCCTCATGTACTGTTCACGTGTGCATTCACATTCTGCCGGACCCTAAAAAGTTTAGCTACTCATCTGATGATTCGGTTGTACAACTGGGACAGTTTCCAGAACAGAAACATAAAAACGAGTAACCCTAAATCTAGCATGCACGAATTCTAAATTTAAACTTATTAAGATGCGAAATAGCATAAAATAACAACTTGCGAAATTTAACTAAAATCTTAAATTGAAATAACAAGAGGTTCGGATTTGAAATTACTAAGTTCCTAGAAAAAACGATTAAATGCAAAATGAAATAAAACTAGAATTTAAGCTACGGAGTTTAAAGAACATGAAAGACGGAAATTTAAAGCGCTGTTTTTCTTCTAAGCTATGCTACGGAAATCTGGTTCAGATGGTTCAGAGATGGTTCGGAAATGGTCTTCGGCTTGGGCAGTTCGGCGGCGCGATGGTGCGGCGGCGGTCGGCGGTTGGGATCGGAAGGGAGCAATGGCCGGAATGTGAGCTCGGGATGTTGGGACGTGTTCGAATGGCTGTTTCCTGTGTATAAGGCGTCTGATTTTCGTCCCTCAACATCTCTTAATATACTCCTCCTTTTCTTCCTCTCCAAGGTAGGTTAAATTAGGATAAGGAAAAGATTTGGGTGGATAAGGAAACAAGATCTTTCCTTAACCACCAAAAGATATTTTCTTGATCTTTCCCTATCCTAATAACCGTGCCTTAATTCGCGACTTTCCGCGCCTTTTCTTCACCAAAACGCGCCAATTAATATCCTCTTCATCATGCCATGTCAGCACCGAAACCCTGCATAATACGCCACTGCAAGTGCACCGGTTGGCCAATTGACGCACTTTTCGGCCTGAAATCACTAAGTACGAAAACGACTCATCAAATATCCTTACACTTGATTTATGCTCGCCCACGAGTATAAGGAGAGAAAAAGATAAGTACTTAGTTATTTCGGCCAATCCCCAAGACTCAAAACAAAAATAAAAGACTCAAGGAAAACAAAGACACGACATGACAAGGATAAAATGACACGAACAAAACACACGGACTCAAACAAAACATAAAAAAACGACATGAAGCAGCACCAATCAATCCAAAATTCTCAACACCAATTAACTAGCCAAGCAAATCAAATTATGCAAATATGATCTCATCAAGCAAGTAGACGATGCAAATTTCAAACTAAGCACACATATATCAACTTGGTCAAAATCTAAACAATGTGGATCTCCTCAAGGTTCGCTCATCACTCAACTAATCTAGGTCCGGTTCAAGCCACTCAAGAAAATAAATCCACGCAATCACGATAAGAATTCGTCACAATAGCAATATCAAGGAGGTCTTTCTCATTAGGTTGTAATGGGGCTTAGGACTTAGACAAATTGATGTTGGTAAGGGTCCTAGGGGTACTAAGCTTCATCAAAAATATATTTCAATGTTATGCATGTCAAACTCACTTAGTTGTGCAATTAATGTAACAATTCAAAACTTCCTACCACTTAGCAATTTCGAATACATGCTACAATTATTTTTATGTACCCATTTTTTTTTTCTCTCTGCCACATCTCTCTCTTTTTTTTTCTGAATATTTCATATATATATTTTTTTTCATGGCATATTTTTTTCTTTTTCTGGGTCCAGACTGTCTCAACTGGGCAATCAGGCCACTTACATTCTGCTTTTTCTTTCGCAGCTTATACATTCAAGTTTCGACCTATACACATCTTTTTGCAGCACCTCTTAATTGGGTAGGTAGAGGACATATGTAACACTCCTCTAAACAACAATATCATGCACAAGAAAGTTTATAAGTGTCACGCCCCGATTTTCGAGAGAAGGACACGATCATCAGGGTGCGACTGGGGTTGGAGAAAAGAAGCGGGGAAAGAAATAGGGGTTGTATTATCTGGAGTAAATCAAGGAGAAAGCCAATAAATTGTGTACAAATCTTTCAATGGTGACTCATGCTATAACTAAGATGACAACAGTACTCAAGAATTTTATATTCAAATACTCGACTCAAATTGAGTACTTAAGGAATTAAGCATCAAAGCAAGTATTACAGGGCCCAAAAATAATACACAAGATTAGTCCATCAGAGTTCTTAATAAATGTATTTGAACTTAAGTGGAAGCAACATATGATATCGATATACATCAGAAACCCTCGCCTCAGCTTTGCTCGTCACCACCGTCCGCCCAACCTGAAAACATTTTGAAAATAGTTTGGGCTAAGCACTAGTGTACTCAGTGGGTTAAACAGTTCATAAACATTTTTATAAATAGTTTATCCATGCATAAATCGTATGACTTGGAAGGTTTTGAAACAAAAGCCACTCCCAATCATACCAACATTTATCTCATTGTGTGCGCACTGTCACGTTCTACTGTTACTCTTACTCTATACCTCCTTCCTTTCGGACTTTGGGCTACAACCCAGTGAGTCCCATAAACATCTGATCTCGGGTCTTGACCCAGAGATCCCAACCGTTAGACTTAAAGCCGAAGCTCATAGGTCCTCTCCAACTGGTTAGCACACAATGGCGATCAACCCATTGCACTACTAACAATGGTGCACACAATTCTCACTAGCGTGTTAGGCTAGTCAAGAATCTCGATCGATTAAATTCAGAGCGTTAAACAAGTAGAACGCACAAAAACATCTTTCATGAATAAACAAGCATTTCATAGAGTTTAATAACTCAAAATAGTTTTGAGAAAGTAAAACCCACCTCGAAGCTGCAACAATATTAATTTATTGTAAAACTGGATGCTACTTCTCTTCTTCAATAGAGCCTACAAGAAAACTCTATGCTTAATTGAAATCCCAAAACTGAAGCTAATATAAGATATGATTTAATTTGAATTTAAAAACTAACACCGCTAATTCCCACTTTAATTCTAGCCCATCCGACTGTCGGTTTATGGAAACAAGATTATGGTTGGAATATACGCTATTTAGATTATAACACTTGTCAACTGACTCATTGATCCGGCACCGATTTGATGCTCGAATCTCGACCCGAACTTGCATCGAAAACTATTCGTGCAATTACGCCATAGGGTTTCAAGGGCTCATAACTTTTAGGTTTGAGCTCCAATTTGAAATTCGAGAATAGTGTTGTAAAGCCAACAATCAGAACTTTCCAACGATATTTAACATAATCAGGTTTGGACAAAAGAATAGATCAGAAATCGAGGTGATACATTCAAAGGAAAATTGAGTTTACAAACCCACAACTTGTAGGACTTATATCTTTCACCTCCAAACACAGTTTTACAAACCGAAGATGTTTCTAGAAAGCTAATACTGAGAGGTTTACAACGATATATCATACAGAGGGATTTGATTGACAGAAACAAGTAGAAACAGGGCTGAAGGCAGCTGACCTGTTTCAGCGAAAACAGAACATACAACTCGTCACCCCAAATTTTAGGACCCATAACTTTCGGGTACGATCTCTGATTTACAAACCAAAAGTGGAGTCGGAAAGACAACGAAAAGAGCTTTCCGACGATATCTAATATGTTGGATTTTGGATAAAGGAAACGAGCAGAATTCAGGTTCAAAGTTGCTGCTCTACTCGCGGGAAAACGAAATCCGTCACCGTCAACTACCACCTCATCTTCCGGGAGCCATAACTTTCAAGTATTAACTCGAAATTACGAATAGAAGGTGGCGTTGGAAAGCCAGAAACGAGAGCTTTCCTATGATATATAATTTGATGGCTTTTGGACAATAAAATCAAACAGAAACTGAGTTTCAACCTCCTGTTCTTACACAAAAGAAAACATACACATGATCATGCATCGACACCAAAATCATGACTGCAGCCCCGCTGCCACCTCCGACTCTTCCCCTCCAGCGACCCTCTCCTAATACTAGCTATACCACAACCAGAAGATTCCCTTGAAGAAGCAAAATTCTAAAACATGATTCGAGACACAAACACAGATGAAAGGAAATACATCAATTCTTTAGATCATGATCCTACAAAGAAGAGAATAATCGGCAAGAGGAGGAGAAAGGAGCTTTACCTCTGATGCTTGGAAAAGAGCTTATGGGGAAAGAGAGAAAATGAGGAAACATAGATTAAGGCGGTGGAGATGTGATTATAATGTGAGAGGGTGACAGTAAGAAGTAAGGATGAAGTTCGTAGCCGACTTCCCTTCCTCTCCCACCTCATGCTTACAAATAGACACGGGACTCATGGGAGTATGTGGAAGAGAATACCAACTTGATAACCTTTGGGATATTTAATTTAGTTATCATCAACTTACTATTTTTAGTAAACATGGAGTAAGTAATTTTCCTTTTATTTTAGGATCTTCATGTTGAAGAGATATTGTAGCAAATGTTTATTAATTTATCCAATAAGCACACTTAGGCAAAGATTAACATAGAAGAGAATTTCGGATTATTACATTCTTCCCTCCTTAAAAAAAATTTCGTCCTCGAAATTGCATAGCTTTCTCATTGCAACTTGAATGTTATACTTTCATCATACTTCAAAATTCTCATACTACCTCTTCTTCTCTTTGAAATATCATATAACCTTTATTCGTGAAATTTTCTGGTTCCTGAATACATAAGACTTGCAATTACGCATAAGAGCTAGTCCTTTCACAACTTAGTCCGAACATAGGACCACTTCATCACTATAAATATTTTTTTTTTCTCTTCATCGCCATAACTTTTCTGCATTTTCTTGGACTAACTATAATACAGTATCTTCATCTCTCGACAATATACACTTACGTAAGCTGCCACAGTAATCATTGTCTTATTGCTTTCGTAATAGATGTATTTCACTTGGAGAGAAGTAATTTCCGAATCTACCATTAATTTAAATAGTTCACTCCAACTTTCCATATAGTTCACGGATCGAGAACTGAACCATTACTCAATTACTCGTTGATCGTTTCGTATAAACTCTTCTAGCATTTTGAGATGAATCTGGAATCACAATCTGAGGAGATCGACAACCGCACGCCCCGTACTTTAAAATCTTCTTGAGGTACTATTATGTGAATCTATCCAATCGAAACGTCATTCGAATGGAAAGGAAACTCGTCGACTTTATCGATCGTTTGACTTTGGCCCACGTAGAAGTGGTTCAATCTGTTGATGAAGCTAATAACAATACGTTTTCTTGGAAATTTCGTAGGGCTGCAACAATCTAGTCTTTAGTATAACGCCTAATACGGTGAAAGATTAAGCAACCTTACACGAACAAAAATACCACTTTCTTCATTTCTTCCAACCAAGGAATTGCTTCGCGAGTGTGCTAGCTATACTCTAAAACTATAGTTATTGAAGTTACGAATTACGTGCGCGTTCTATAATATAGATGTGGAGAGTCAGACTGATTATGCGCTGCCTTTCCTTGCAAGAAGTCTCCTCGCTTCCATCAACACACATTATATAAAAGTAACCCAGCTACTCTGGAACCAAATTACGTTCCTGCCATTAGATTGGCATGCCGCTACCGAGGAGAAAAATAAAAGATAAACCAATCATCAGTATAATCGTGAATTCAATGCAGAGAAATCCTCTTCTACTTTACTCCGGGATGCATTTTAGTATCTCCTATGTAGGCCGTATTTCGGGTATTACAAGTCTCTGGTCTCGCCCTTCAATTTCTGAGACGCAATCCCTTCTCAACCATAAGAGGGTTATTTGTTGTCCGAGAATCATAAATCGATCGAGAACTTATATTCTCTAAAATAATTCATCTTCTTATTTCCGCTCATACCTATTATCCTTGGGCGATTTAGCTATTAAGAATGTTGGGTAACCTTTATTAGAATCAGGTTACACAATATAAATATTTCAAAAGAAAAGTTCCATACTTCCGTCAATCAAAGGATATGTTCAATGAGGTTAAAACGAATAGATGCAACGGTAGGTATAGATGACCAAGTAATAAGATGGATCTCAGGAAACATAACACGAAATGAGTCCGACTATATCATCAAAGGGGAAGAAGGATATATTCATAAATGTATGAATCAAGCAAATATTTCAACGAGGTTAGAAACAGATATATGGAATAATCATCAGAGATCAAGTTTCGAGATGAACTATGACCAATTGTTGAGGGCTGGTAAATAGAGTGGAGGAATGGAAAAAAAAACAAAATGTGAAGTCCGTCTTCCAAGTTCAAGAGGAACAAGAAAATGAAAACTTTATTCTCAATCTTAATCAAGATGAAATCAAGTAAAATGATCCCACTTCTAATTACTGTAAGATCAAATAATTAGAGACTACAAAGATTCAATATATGATGGATATAGAGGACTAAAGAGAGTAACTTCCAACTTCTTGGAAACCTTCCTACTTCTATAGACAACTTCGAGAAACCACAATCCTTGAAATACTGGGAGCCTGAACATGTATAATATATTGTGGAACCGACAATTGGGTTGGATTTGAGACATACATCTCTAGAGAAAGTCATGACCAGATTACTACACACAGTCAGTTTGAAAGAAAACTGCATTATATAACCTATATAGAGAAAAACTCATCATAGAGTCAAAAACAAAATTAGGTGATCCAAGAGAATTGGATAATATTGGCAATCGCGATTTTATCAAATGATACTTTCAAGGGAGTTCAAACAAACACAGAATGATCCGTTGGGATGAACTATCAAAACGGATTCCGGCAATTATAGTATCAAAATGACATAACTGTTTGGTCGAAAGAAAGTGAATTGAAGGATCCAACCTAAGGACTAAACTTCCCAACTATATAATCAAATAATAATAATAATAATAATCATATGCTAGATAGTTGTGCATCTACTTCTTCTAGTCTTCATCAAATCTAGTTTCTCATCGTTCAGAATCGAGTGTTAAAAACATCATACTCCAATATGTATTACGATCGTATAAAATGATGGTGGTGTTACTCTTGTCTCTATCTTCGCATCAAGCATCGACATCGTGTGATCTTGATTTAACCGTCTCAAACATACTATGTTTTTGGAGTTGTCCGCAACAGTAGACTCCAGCTGAGCTTGTACTCCTCAAGAATCGTTAGAGAGGTACCACTCGTACAATCATTAATTCATTGCCTAAAGGTCGTGCCTTAAAGTTGTATCTTGCTCGATGAAGAGGTGAATCTTTAAGTAGTAAAAGAATAATGCGTGAGGCATCCGAATAAATCTCGTGCTCGGCGAGGTTATCAATCATACCATCTGTACAAATACCGTCATAGAAGAGCCATCAATTTAGGTGAAAGTTTGATGATTGATAAATACGTTACTAAATCATAGGTGAGTACATCATGCATTTGAGCGTTCGTTCGTCATCTCCATTGTTGAGGTACTCAATTTACAAGGGTATGATGAGATGTCTTCTGGTAATGCCACCTCTTACTTCATTCAACGTGATTATTCTTGTGACGCGCTTCACGAGCATGTTAATTATTCTCATAATTTAGCATATAGATCTTAATCTATCATCGAACCACACGAGGTAATTCTTGCTAAATTCTCTATCTTCTATAAGCTTTGTAAGTTTTCTCATTCGTATTCATTCAAACGTGCTCAGAGTGAAAGTCTAACTTATATGGGTTGAAATCACATCATACCTGATCTAGTGTGTTTCTCTATAATCACACTCTTTTCAGCATAATCTTGCTATGCTATAAAGGTCAACAACACCTGATATAACAGTTCATTCATGATCGCTCTCATATTTACGCTAGGTACCACTATCTTATCAGGAATTATGAAACTCAAATTGATTTCTTTTCTTACTGAAATTGAGCCAAAGGTTTGAAAATCAAGGCCGACAATGATTCCGAAACAATGGTTATATGAGCTCATAATCTCAAACATAACAAAACTTTTTTACAAAAGTTGGAAAACACAAGTGACATTTGCAGTGTAGGAACTACCCAAAAATAGTTGACCAACGTTTAAAAGTCTAGAGACTCTAGTCTAGACTTAAAAGAAAAATATTTCAATCTTATACCGAAACAAAATTCTACGATATTATTCCAAGATAATAGTCTGATCGCCTTCTCAAGAAAAAGTATATCAAGATGCGTTGTTAAAAAGAGAATTCAAACAACACATAACCAAGTATAAAGATGAACATGTTGATAGGCGACTGTTACGCACAACAAGACTCATTTGAGAAGGACCTCACAATGTATATAAAATGATATGGTTATCAATTCAAGTCTAGGCTATGGAAAAACAAGACCCAACTCCGTTGTCAAGATATTTGTAAGATTCATGTCGAAAGGAAAACTTGACAACTTACTGAACAAGTCAAAGGAAATAAACCAAGATAAATCATCATAACTATCTATTTAAAATCTAATGTCAACCCCTAAAAATCCTTATTTCTATCATCCTCTCTTACTTGTTGAAAGTCCTTTAAAATCAACTCTTCGGAAAGAATATACTGGGTATAAAATTAAGAGACGATAGTATATCACCCATAACTCTTGCATTTCAACAAGCACATCCGTCGTCGTTATCTGCACGTGTACCGTCAATAGCATCTCAATCATTATCAATTGTATGTGACTACTCCGGTATAACAAACTCCAACTCTGGATCAGTTAACATTCTCTACGGCGACAATCGAGATTAACGTTTATTTTGTTATTGTTTTCTGTTCTCCGTTTTTTACATACTCTTTCTATAAAATAATGAAGTGATTCAAGGTCCGTGACGATTACTTTAGTCTTACGTTAATCGACGAAGTAGAGCCCTATAAATCAGATTATTATGCATCAAAACCCTCATAACGTTCATAACGTGAAAGCAATCTTCACATTATTGTTCGCCTACCCGTTTCAGTAGGGCACCAAATGAAACCGTCTATTGTGAAAATGTTACATAAGAAAGTAATCCCTCACATAAGAGAGCATCTAAGTAAATTGAAGGCACAACTTCTATGTTTAAGCATGAGTACTTAAACCATTATCATAGTAAAGTGTCACATTATGAAGCCATAAAAGTTATCAACTTATTAAACAACTTGTGCCTCCTCAAGTCGTACAAGAGAACAACACTATCACTACGTATCTCATCATTTTCTTTTCCCATTTCATCATCTTTCTAGTGGCATTGATTTAAAAACACAACGAAATATCTCCTTCATTACCATAACAAAATATCACTATAATTTTCGTACTTCCACTTTACCTATTTCAAGTCATGCTGCATAAAAGTTCTCAATATAACAAAACATAACATTGTATCAAATACTTTCTCTCAAACTTTCATCACTTGAGCTCAGAGGAACTCAACGAAAAACATATACACCGATCAAGTGGACTTGTCCATCTTGACAATAATACTTTTCAACATGATCATGATCCCAAAGAAATTCATCATGAAAACATATTCCTCAGTCGAGTGGACTTGTCCAACACGACAACATTCTCATCTCGTGATTGCCTCTAGCAAATCACCATTCGCGCACACCTTCATACATAGCTTTAAAATAAAATTTCAAACATACCTTTTTGTTGAGGGCAGTGTGACGGCAAGCTAAGGGTTCTTGAAACACTTATAAGTCTAGAGATACTATTCTGGACTCAACACAATCCAACTTTAGGCCACATAGCCAAGAACTTATGCTCTGATACCACTTTGTCACGCCCCGATTTTCGAGAGAAGGACACGATCATCAGGGTGCGACTGGGGTTGGAGAAAAGAAGCGGGGAAAGAAATAGGGGTTGTATTATCTGGAGTAAATCAAGGAGAAAGCCAATAAATTGTGTACAAATCTTTCAATGGTGACTCATGCTATAACTAAGATGACAACAGTACTCAAGAATTTTATATTCAAATACTCGACTCAAATTGAGTACTTAAGGAATTAAGCATCAAAGCAAGTATTACAGGGCCCAAAAATAATACACAAGATTAGCCCATCAGAGTTCTTAATAAATGTATTTGAACTTAAGTGGAAGCAACATATGATATCGATATACATCAGAAACCCTCGCCTCAGCTTTGCTCGTCACCACCGTCCGCCCAACCTGAAAACATTTTGAAAATAGTTTGGGCTAAGCACTAGTGTACTCAGTGGGTTAAACAGTTCATAAACATTTTTATAAATAGTTTATCCATGCATAAATCGTATGACTTGGAAGGTTTTGAAACAAAAGCCACTCCCAATCATACCAACATTTATCTCATTGTGTGCGCACCGTCACGTTCTCTTTGTTACTCTTACTCTATACCTCCTTCCTTTCGGACTTTGGGCTACAACCCAGTGAGTCCCATAAACATCTGATCTCGGGTCTTGACCCAGAGATCCCAACCGTTAGACTTAAAGCCGAAGCTCATAGGTCCTCTCCAACTGGTTAGCACACAATGGCGATCAACCCATTGCACTACTAACAATGGTGCACACAATTCTCACTAGCGTGTTAGGCTAGTCAAGAATCTCGATCGATTAAATTCAGAGCGTTAAACAAGTAGAACGCACAAAAACATCTTTCATGAATAAACAAGCATTTCATAGAGTTTAATAACTCAAAATAGTTTTGAGAAAGTAAAACCCACCTCGAAGCTGCAACAATATTAATTTATTGTAAAAGCTGGATGCTACTTCTCTTCTTCAATAGAGCCTACAAGAAAACTCTATGCTTAATTGAAATCCCAAAACTGAAGCTAATATAAGATATGATTTAATTTGAATTTAAAAACTAACACCGCTAATTCCCACTTTAATTCTAGCCCATCCGACCGTCGGTTTATGGAAACAAGATTATGGTTGGAATATACGCTATTTAGATTATAACACTTGTCAACTGACTCATTGATCCGGCACCGATTTGATGCTCGAATCTCGACCCGAACTTGCATCGAAAACTATTCGTGCAATTACGCCATAGGGTTTCAAGGGCTCATAACTTTTAGGTTTGAGCTCCAATTTGAAATTCGAGAATAGTGTTGTAAAGCCAACAATCAGAACTTTCCAACGATATATAACATAATCAGGTTTGGACAAAAGAATAGATCAGAAATCGAGGTGATACATTCAAAGGAAAATTGAGTTTACAAACCCACAACTTGTAGGACTTATATCTTTCACCTCCAAACACGGTTTACAAACCGAAGATGTTTCTAGAAAGCTAATACCGAGAGGTTTACAACGATATATCATACGTAGGGATTTGATTGACGAAACAAGTAGAAACAGGGCTGAAGGCAACTGACCTGTTTCAGATAAAAAGAACATACAACTCGTCACCCCAAATTTTAGGACCCATAACTTTCGGGTACGATCTCCGATTTACAAACCAAAAGTGGAGTCGGAAAGACAACGAAAAGAGCTTTCCGACGATATCTAATATGTTGGATTTTGGATAAAGGAAACGAGCGAGAATTCGGGTTCAAAGTTGCTTTGCTCTACTCGCGGGAAAACGAAATCCGTCACCGTCAACTACCACCTCATCTTCCGGGAGCCGTAACTTTCAAGTATTAACTCGAAATTACGAATAGAAGGTGGCGTTGGAAAGCCAGAAACGAGAGCTTTCCTATGATATATAATTTGATGGCTTTTGGACAATAAAATCAAACAGAAACAGAGTTTCAACCTCCTGTTCTTACACAAAAGAAAACATACACATGATCATGCATCGACACCAAAATCATGACTGCAGCCCATTCGCCACCTCCGACTCTTCCCCTCCAGCGACCCTCTCCTAATACTAGCTATACCACAACCAGAAGATTCCCTTGAAGAAGCAAAATTCTAAAACATGATTCGAGACACAAACACAGATGAAAGGAAATACATCAATTCTTTAGATCATGATCCTACAAAGAAGAGAATAATCGGCAAGAGGAGGAGAAAGGAGCTTTACCTCTGATGCTTGGAAAAGAGCTTATGGGGAAAGAGAGAAAATGAGGAAACATAGATTAAGGCGGTGGAGATGTGATTATAATGTGAGAGGGTGACAGTAAGAAGTAAGGATGAAGTTCGTAGCCGACTTCCCTTCCTCTCCCACCTCATGCTTACAAATAGACACGGGACTCATGGGAGTATGTGGAAGAGAATACCAACTTGATAACCTTTGGGATATTTAATTTAGTTATCATCAACTTACTATTTTTAGTAAACATGGAGTAAGTAATTTTCCTTTTATTTTAGGATCTTCATGTTGAAGAGATATTGTAGCAAATGTTTATTAATTTATCCAATAAGCACACTTAGGCAAAGATTAACATAGAAGAGAATTTCGGATTATTACATTCTTCCCTCCTTAAAAAAAATTTCGTCCTCGAAATTGCATAGCTTTCTCATTGCAACTTGAATGTTATACTTTCATCATACTTCAAAATTCTCATACTACCTCTTCTTCTCTTTGAAATATCATATAACCTTTATTCGTGAAATTTTCTGGTTCCTGAATACATAAGACTTGCAATTACGCATAAGAGCTAGTCCTTTCACAACTTAGTCCGAACATAGGACCACTTCATCACTATAAATATTTTTTTTTCTCTTCATCGCCATAACTTTTCTGCATTTTCTTGGACTAACTATAATACAAGATCTTCATCTCTCGACAATATACACTTACGTAAGCTGCCACAGTAATCATTGTCTTATTGCTTTCGTAATAGATGTATTTCACTTGGAGAGAAGTAATTTCCGAATCTACCATTAATTTAAATAGTTCACTCCAACTTTCCATATAGTTCACGGATCGAGAACTGAACCATTACTCAATTACTCGTTGATCGTTTCGTATAAACTCTTCTAGCATTTTGAGATGAATCTGGAATCACAATCTGAGGAGATCGACAACCGCACGCCCCGTACTTTAAAATCTTCTTGAGGTACTATTATGTGAATCTATCCAATCGAAACGTCATTCGAATGGAAAGGAAACTCGTCGACTTTATCGATCGTTTGACTTTGGCCCACGTAGAAGTGGTTCAATCTGTTGATGAAGCTAATAACAATACGTTTTCTTGGAAATTTCGTAGGGCTGCAACAATCTAGTCTTTAGTATAACGCCTAATACGGTGAAAGATTAAGCAACCTTACACGAACAAAAATACCACTTTCTTCATTTCTTCCAACCAAGGAATTGCTTCGCGAGTGTGCTAGCTATACTCTAAAACTATAGTTATTGAAGTTACGAATTACGTGCGCGTTCTATAATATAGATGTGGAGAGTCAGACTGATTATGCGCTGCCTTTCCTTGCAAGAAGTCTCCTCGCTTCCATCAACACACATTATATAAAAGTAACCCAGCTACTCTGGAACCAAATTACGTTCCTGCCATTAGATTGGCATGCCGCTACCGAGGAGAAAAATAAAAGATAAACCAATCATCAGTATAATCGTGAATTCAATGCAGAGAAATCCTCTTCTACTTTACTCCGGGATGCATTTTAGTATCTCCTATGTAGGCCGTATTTCGGGTATTACAAGTCTCTGGTCTCGCCCTTCAATTTCTGAGACGCAATCCCTTCTCAACCATAAGAGGGTTATTTGTTGTCCGAGAATCATAAATCGATCGAGAACTTATATTCTCTAAAATAATTCATCTTCTTATTTCCGCTCATACCTATTATCCTTGGGCAGATTTAGCTATTAAGAATGTTGGGTAACCTTTATTAGAATCAGGTTACACAATATAAATATTTCAAAAGAAAAGTTCCATACTTCCGTCAATCAAAGGATATGTTCAATGAGGTTAAAACGAATAGATGCAACGGTAGGTATAGATGACCAAGTAATAAGATGGATCTCAGGAAACATAACACGAAATGAGTCCGACTATATCATCAAAGGGGAAGAAGGATATATTCATAAATGTATGAATCAAGCAAATATTTCAACGAGGTTAGAAACAGATATATGGAATAATCATCAGAGATCAAGTTTCGAGATGAACTATGACCAATTGTTGAGGGCTGGTAAATAGAGTGGAGGAATGGAAAAAAAAAAACAAAATGTGAAGTCCGTCTTCCAAGTTCAAGAGGAACAAGAAAATGAAAACTTTATTCTCAATCTTAATCAAGATGAAATCAAGTAAAATGATCCCACTTCTAATTACTTGTAAGATCAAATAATTAGAGACTACAAAGATTCAATATATGATGGATATAGAGGACTAAAGAGAGTAACTTCCAACTTCTTGGAAACCTTCCTACTTCTATAGACAACTTCGAGAAACCACAATCCTTGAAATATCGGGAGCCCGAACATGTATAATATATTGTGGAACCGACAATTGGGTTGGATTTGAGACATACATCTCTAGAGAAAGTCATGACCAGATTACTACACACAGTCAGTTTGAAAGAAAACTGCATTATATAACCTATATAGAGAAAAACTCATCATAGAGTCAAAAACAAAATTAGGTGATCCAAGAGAATTGGATAATATTGGCAATCGCGATTTTATCAAATGATACTTTCAAGGGAGTTCAAACAAACACAGAATGATCCGTTGGGATGAACTATCAAAACGGATTCCGCAATTATAGTATCAAAATGACATAAGCTGTTTGGTCGAAAGAAAGTGAATTGAAGGATCCAACCTAAGGACTAAACTTCCCAACTATATAATCAAATAATAATAATAATAATCATATGCTAGATAGTTGTGCATCTACTTCTTCTAGTCTTCATCAAATCTAGTTTCTCATCGTTCAGAATCGAGTGTTAAAAACATCATACTCCAATATGTATTACGATCGTATAAAATGATGGTGGTGTTACTCTTGTCTCTATCTTCGCATCAAGCATCGACATCGTGTGATCTTGATTTAACCGTCTCAAACATACTATGTTTTTGGAGTTGTCCGCAACAGTAGACTCCAACTGAGCTTGTACTCCTCAAGAATCGTTAGAGAGGTACCACTCGTACAATCATTAATTCATTGCCTAAAGGTCGTGCCTTAAAGTTGTATCTTGCTCGATGAAGAGGTGAATCTTTAAGTAGTAAAAGAATAATGCGTGAGGCATCCGAATAAATCTCGTGCTCGGCGAGGTTATCAATCATACCATCTGTACAAATACCGTCATAGAAGAGCCATCAATTTAGGTGAAAGTTTGATGATTGATAAATACGTTACTAAATCATAGGTGAGTACATCATGCATTTGAGCGTTCGTTCGTCATCTCCATTGTTGAGGTACTCAATTTACAAGGGTATGATGAGATGTCTTCTGGTAATGCCACCTCTTACTTCATTCAACGTGATTATTCTTGTGACGCGCTTCACGAGCATGTTAATTATTCTCATAATTTAGCATATAGATCTTAATCTATCATCGAACCACACGAGGTAATTCTTGCTAAATTCTCTATCTTCTATAAGCTTTGTAAGTTTTCTCATTCGTATTCATTCAAACGTGCTCAGAGTGAAAGTCTAACTTATATGGGTTGAAATCACATCATACCTGATCTAGTGTGTTTCTCTATAATCACACTCTTTTCAAAGATAATCTTGCTATGCTATAAAGGTCAACAACACCTGATATAACAGTTCATTCATGATCGCTCTCATATTTACGCTAGGTACCATTATCTTATCAGGAATTATGAAACTCAAATTGATTTCTTTTCTTACTGAAATTGAGCCAAAGGTTTGAAAATCAAGCTGACAATGATTCCGAAACAATGGTTATATGAGCTCATAATCTCAAACATAACAAAACTTTTTTACAAAAGTTGGAAAACACAAGTGACATTTGCAGTGTAGGAACTACCCAAAAATAGTTGACCAACGTTTAAAAGTCTAGAGACTCTAGTCTAGACTTAAAAGAAAAATATTTCAATCTTATACCGAAACAAAATTCTACGATATTATTCCAAGATAATAGTCTGATCGCCTTCTCAAGAAAAAGTATATCAAGATGCGTTGTTAAAAAGAGAATTCAAACAACACATAACCAAGTATAAAGATGAACATGTTGATAGGCGACTGTTACGCACAACAAGACTCATTTGAGAAGGACCTCACAATGTATATAAAATGATATGGTTATCAATTCAAGTCTAGGCTATGGAAAAACAAGACCCAACTCCGTTGTCAAGATATTTGTAAGATTCATGTCAAAAGGAAAACTTGACAACTTACTGAACAAGTCAAAGGAAATAAACCAAGATAAATCATCATAACTATCTATTTAAAATCTAATGTCAACCCCTAAAAATCCTTATTTCTATCATCCTCTCTTACTTGTTGAAAGTCCTTTAAAATCAACTCTTCGGAAAGAATATACTGGGTATAAAATTAAGAGACGATAGTATATCACCCATAACTCTTGCATTTCAACAAGCACATCCGTCGTCGTTATCTGCACGTGTACCGTCAATAGCATCTCAATCATTATCAATTGTATGTGACTACTCCGGTATAACAAACTCCAACTCGGATCGGTTAACATTCTCTACGGCGACAATCGAGATTAACGTTTATTTTGTTATTGTTTTCTGTTCTCCGTTTTTTACATACTCTTTCTATAAAATAATGAAGTGATTCAAGGTCCGTGACGATTACTTTAGTCTTACGTTAATCGACGAAGTAGAGCCCTATAAATCAGATTATTATGCATCAAAACCCTCATAACGTTCATAACGTGAAAGCAATCTTCACATTATTGTTCGCCTACCCGTTTCGATAGGGCACCAAATGAAACCGTCTATTGTGAAAATGTTACATAAGAAAGTAATCCCTCACATAAGAGAGCATCTAAGTAAATTGAAGGCACAACTTCTATGTTTAAGCATGAGTACTTAAACCATTATCATAGTAAAGTGTCACATTATGAAGCCATAAAAGTTATCAACTTATTAAACAACTTGTGCCTCCTCAAGTCGTACAAGAGAACAACACTATCACTACGTATCTCATCATTTTCTTTTCCCATTTCATCATCTTTCTAGTGGCATTGATTTAAAAACACAACGAAATATCTCCTTCATTACCATAACAAAATATCACTATAATTTTCGTACTTCCACTTTACCTATTTCAAGTCATGCTTTGCATAAAAGTTCTCAATATAACAAAACATAACATTGTATCAAATACTTTCTCTCAAACTTTCATCACTTGAGCTCAGAGGAACTCAACGAAAAACATATACACCGATCAAGTGGACTTGTCCATCTTGACAATAATACTTTTCAACATGATCATGATCCCAAAGAAATTCATCATGAAAACATATTCCTCAGTCGAGTGGACTTGTCCAACACGACAACATTCTCATCTCGTGATTGCCTCTAGCAAATCACCATTCGCGCACACCTTCATACATAGCTTTAAAATAAAATTTCAAACATACCTTTTTGTTGAGGGCAGTGTGACGGCAAGCTAAGGGTTACTGAAACACTTATAAGTCTAGAGATACTATTCTAGACTCAACACAATCCAACTTTAGGCCACATAGCCAAGAACTTATGCTCGATACCACTTTGTCACGCCCGATTTTCGAGAGAAGGACACGATCATCGGGGTGCGGCCGGGGTTGGAGAAAAGAAGCGGGGGAAAGAAATAGGGGTTGTATTATCTGGAGTAAATCAAGGAGAAAGCCAATAAATTGTGTACAAATCTTTCAATGGTGACTCATGCTATAACTAAGATGACAACAGTACTCAAGAATTTTATATTCAAATACTCGACTCAAATTGAGTACTTAAGGAATTAAGCATCAAAGCAAGTATTACAGGGCCCAAAAATAATACACAAGATTAGCCCATCAGAGTTCTTAATAAATGTATTTGAACTTAAGTGGAAGCAACATATGATATCGATATACATCAGAAACCCTCGCCTCAGCTTTGCTCGTCACCACCGTCCGCCCAACCTGAAAACATTTTGAAAATAGTTTGGGCTAAGCACTAGTGTACTCGAGTGGGTTAAACAGCTTCATAAACATTTTTATAAATAGTTTATCCATGCATAAATCGTATGACTTGGAAGGTTTTGAAACAAAAGCCACTCCCAATCATACCAACATTTATCTCATTGTGTGCGCACTGTCACGTTCTCTTTGTTACTCTTACTCTATACCTCCTTCCTTTCGGACTTTGGGCTACAACCCAGTGAGTCCCATAAACATCTGATCTCGGGTCTTGACCCAGAGATCCCAACCGTTAGACTTAAAGCCGAAGCTCATAGGTCCTCTCCAACTGGTTAGCACACAATGGCGATCAACCCATTGCACTACTAACAATGGTGCACACAATTCTCACTAGCGTGTTAGGCTAGTCAAGAATCTCGATCGATTAAATTCAGAGCGTTAAACAAGTAGAACGCACAAAAACATCTTTCATGAATAAACAAGCATTTCATAGAGTTTAATAACTCAAAATAGTTTTGAGAAAGTAAAACCCACCTCGAAGCTGCAACAATATTAATTTATTGTAAAACTGGATGCTACTTCTCTTCTTCAATAGAGCCTACAAGAAAACTCTATGCTTAATTGAAATCCCAAAACTGAAGCTAATATAAGATATGATTTAATTTGAATTTAAAAACTAACACCGCTAATTCCCACTTTAATTCTAGCCCATCCGACTGTCGGTTTATGGAAACAAGATTATGGTTGGAATATACGCTATTTAGATTATAACACTTGTCAACTGACTCATTGATCCGGCACCGATTTGATGCTCGAATCTCGACCCGAACTTGCATCGAAAACTATTCGTGCAATTACGCCATAGGGTTTCAAGGGCTCATAACTTTTAGGTTTGAGCTCCAATTTGAAATTCGAGAATAGTGTTGTAAAGCCAACAATCAGAACTTTCCAACGATATTTAACATAATCAGGTTTGGACAAAAGAATAGATCAGAAATCGAGGTGATACATTCAAAGGAAAATTGAGTTTACAAACCCACAACTTGTAGGACTTATATCTTTCACCTCCAAACACAGTTTTACAAACCGAAGATGTTTCTAGAAAGCTAATACTGAGAGGTTTACAACGATATATCATACAGAGGGATTTGATTGACAGAAACAAGTAGAAACAGGGTGAAGGCGGTGACTGTTTCAAATAAAACGAACATACAACTCGTCACCCCAAATTTTAGGACCCATAACTTTCGGGTACGATCTCTGATTTACAAACCAAAAGTGGAGTCGGAAAGACAACGAAAAGAGCTTTCCGACGATATCTAATATGTTGGATTTTGGATAAAGGAAACGAGCAGAATTCAGGTTCAAAGTTGCTGCTCTACTCGCGGGAAAACGAAATCCGTCACCGTCAACTACCACCTCATCTTCCGGGAGCCGTAACTTTCAAGTATTAACTCGAAATTACGAATAGAAGGTGGCGTTGGAAAGCCAGAAACGAGAGCTTTCCTATGATATATAATTTGATGGCTTTTGGACAATAAAATCAAACGAAACCGAGTTTCAACCTCCTGTTCTTACACAAAAGAAAACATACACATGATCATGCATCGACACCAAAATCATGACTGCAGCCCCGCTGCCACCTCCGACTCTTCCCCTCCAGCGACCCTCTCCTAATACTAGCTATACCACAACCAGAAGATTCCCTTGAAGAAGCAAAATTCTAAAACATGATTCGAGACACAAACACAGATGAAAGGAAATACATCAATTCTTTAGATCATGATCCTACAAAGAAGAGAATAATCGGCAAGAGGAGGAGAAAGGAGCTTTACCTCTGATGCTTGGAAAAGAGCTTATGGGGAAAGAGAGAAAATGAGGAAACATAGATTAAGGCGGTGGAGATGTGATTATAATGTGAGAGGGTGACAAGAAGAAGTAAGGATGAAGTTCGTAGCCGACTTCCCTTCCTCTCCCACCTCATGCTTACAAATAGACACGGGACTCATGGGAGTATGTGGAAGAGAATACCAACTTGATAACCTTTGGGATATTTAATTTAGTTATCATCAACTTACTATTTTTAGTAAACATGGAGTAAGTAATTTTCCTTTTATTTTAGGATCTTCATGTTGAAGAGATATTGTAGCAAATGTTTATTAATTTATCCAATAAGCACACTTAGGCAAAGATTAACATAGAAGAGAATTTCGGATTATTACATTCTTCCCTCCTTAAAAAAAATTTCGTCCTCGAAATTGCATAGCTTTCTCATTGCAACTTGAATGTTATACTTTCATCATACTTCAAAATTCTCATACTACCTCTTCTTCTCTTTGAAATATCATATAACCTTTATTCGTGAAATTTTCTGGTTCCTGAATACATAAGACTTGCAATTACGCATAAGAGCTAGTCCTTTCACAACTTAGTCCGAACATAGGACCACTTCATCACTATAAATATTTTTTTTTCTCTTCATCGCCATAACTTTTCTGCATTTTCTTGGACTAACTATAATACAGTATCTTCATCTCTCGACAATATACACTTACGTAAGCTGCCACAGTAATCATTGTCTTATTGCTTTCGTAATAGATGTATTTCACTTGGAGAGAAGTAATTTCCGAATCTACCATTAATTTAAATAGTTCACTCCAACTTTCCATATAGTTCACGGATCGAGAACTGAACCATTACTCAATTACTCGTTGATCGTTTCGTATAAACTCTTCTAGCATTTTGAGATGAATCTGGAATCACAATCTGAGGAGATCGACAACCGCACGCCCCGTACTTTAAAATCTTCTTGAGGTACTATTATGTGAATCTATCCAATCGAAACGTCATTCGAATGGAAAGGAAACTCGTCGACTTTATCGATCGTTTGACTTTGGCCCACGTAGAAGTGGTTCAATCTGTTGATGAAGCTAATAACAATACGTTTTCTTGGAAATTTCGTAGGGCTGCAACAATCTAGTCTTTAGTATAACGCCTAATACGGTGAAAGATTAAGCAACCTTACACGAACAAAAATACCACTTTCTTCATTTCTTCCAACCAAGGAATTGCTTCGCGAGTGTGCTAGCTATACTCTAAAACTATAGTTATTGAAGTTACGAATTACGTGCGCGTTCTATAATATAGATGTGGAGAGTCAGACTGATTATGCGCTGCCTTTCCTTGCAAGAAGTCTCCTCGCTTCCATCAACACACATTATATAAAAGTAACCCAGCTACTCTGGAACCAAATTACGTTCCTGCCATTAGATTGGCATGCCGCTACCGAGGAGAAAAATAAAAGATAAACCAATCATCGTATAATCGTGAATTCAATGCGAGAAATCCTCTTCTACTTTACTCCGGGATGCATTTTAGTATCTCCTATGTAGGCCGTATTTCGGGTATTACAAGTCTCTGGTCTCGCCCTTCAATTTCTGAGACGCAATCCCTTCTCAACCATAAAAGGGTTATTTGTTGTCCGAGAATCATAAATCGATCGAGAACTTATATTCTCTAAAATAATTCATCTTCTTATTTCCGCTCATACCTATTATCCTTGGGCGATTTAGCTATTAAGAATGTTGGGTAACCTTTATTAGAATCAGGTTACACAATATAAATATTTCAAAAGAAAAGTTCCATACTTCCGTCAATCAAAGGATATGTTCAATGAGGTTAAAACGAATAGATGCAACGGTAGGTATAGATGACCAAGTAATAAGATGGATCTCAGGAAACATAACACGAAATGAGTCCGACTATATCATCAAAGGGGAAGAAGGATATATTCATAAATGTATGAATCAAGCAAATATTTCAACGAGGTTAGAAACAGAATATATGGAATAATCATCGAGATCAAGTTTCGAGATGAACTATGACCAATTGTTGAGGGTTTGGTAAATAGAGTGGAGGAATGGAAAAAAAAACAAAATGTGAAGTCCGTCTTCCAAGTTCAAGAGGAACAAGAAAATGAAAACTTTATTCTCAATCTTAATCAAGATGAAATCAAGTAAAATGATCCCACTTCTAATTACTGTAAGATCAAATAATTAGAGACTACAAAGATTCAATATATGATGGATATAGAGGACTAAAGAGAGTAACTTCCAACTTCTTGGAAACCTTCCTACTTCTATAGACAACTTCGAGAAACCACAATCCTTGAAATACTGCTGAACATGTATAATATATTGTGGAACCGACAATTGGGTTGGATTTGAGACATACATCTCTAGAGAAAGTCATGACCAGATTACTACACACAGTCAGTTTGAAAGAAAACTGCATTATATAACCTATATAGAGAAAAACTCATCATAGAGTCAAAAACAAAATTAGGTGATCCAAGAGAATTGGATAATATTGGCAATCGCGATTTTATCAAATGATACTTTCAAGGGAGTTCAAACAAACACAGAATGATCCGTTGGGATGAACTATCAAAACGGATTCCGGCAATTATAGTATCAAAATGACATAACTGTTTGGTCGAAAGAAAGTGAATTGAAGGATCCAACCTAAGGACTAAACTTCCCAACTATATAATCAAATAATAATAATAATAATAATCATATGCTAGATAGTTGTGCATCTACTTCTTCTAGTCTTCATCAAATCTAGTTTCTCATCGTTCAGAATCGAGTGTTAAAAACATCATACTCCAATATGTATTACGATCGTATAAAATGATGGTGGTGTTACTCTTGTCTCTATCTTCGCATCAAGCATCGACATCGTGTGATCTTGATTTAACCGTCTCAAACATACTATGTTTTTGGAGTTGTCCGCAACAGTAGACTCCAGCTGAGCTTGTACTCCTCAAGAATCGTTAGAGAGGTACCACTCGTACAATCATTAATTCATTGCCTAAAGGTCGTGCCTTAAAGTTGTATCTTGCTCGATGAAGAGGTGAATCTTTAAGTAGTAAAAGAATAATGCGTGAGGCATCCGAATAAATCTCGTGCTCGGCGAGGTTATCAATCATACCATCTGTACAAATACCGTCATAGAAGAGCCATCAATTTAGGTGAAAGTTTGATGATTGATAAATACGTTACTAAATCATATGTGAGTACATCATGCATTTGAGCGTTCGTTCGTCATCTCCATTGTTGAGGTACTCAATTTACAAGGGTATGATGAGATGTCTTCTGGTAATGCCACCTCTTACTTCATTCAACGTGATTATTCTTGTGACGCGCTTCACGAGCATGTTAATTATTCTCATAATTTAGCATATAGATCTTAATCTATCATCGAACCACACGAGGTAATTCTTGCTAAATTCTCTATCTTCTATAAGCTTTGTAAGTTTTCTCATTCGTATTCATTCAAACGTGCTCAGAGTGAAAGTCTAACTTATATGGGTTGAAATCACATCATACCTGATCTAGTGTGTTTCTCTATAATCACACTCTTTTCAGCATAATCTTGCTATGCTATAAAGGTCAACAACACCTGATATAACAGTTCATTCATGATCGCTCTCATATTTACGCTAGGTACCACTATCTTATCAGGAATTATGAAACTCAAATTGATTTCTTTTCTTACTGAAATTGAGCCAAAGGTTTGAAAATCAAGCTGACAATGATTCCGAAACAATGGTTATATGAGCTCATAATCTCAAACATAACAAAACTTTTTTACAAAAGTTGGAAAACACAAGTGACATTTGCAGTGTAGGAACTACCCAAAAATAGTTGACCAACGTTTAAAAGTCTAGAGACTCTAGTCTAGACTTAAAAGAAAAATATTTCAATCTTATACCGAAACAAAATTCTACGATATTATTCCAAGATAATAGTCTGATCGCCTTCTCAAGAAAAAGTATATCAAGATGCGTTGTTAAAAAGAGAATTCAAACAACACATAACCAAGTATAAAGATGAACATGTTGATAGGCGACTGTTACGCACAACAAGACTCATTTGAGAAGGACCTCACAATGTATATAAAATGATATGGTTATCAATTCAAGTCTAGGCTATGGAAAAACAAGACCCAACTCCGTTGTCAAGATATTTGTAAGATTCATGTCGAAAGGAAAACTTGACAACTTACTGAACAAGTCAAAGGAAATAAACCAAGATAAATCATCATAACTATCTATTTAAAATCTAATGTCAACCCCTAAAAATCCTTATTTCTATCATCCTCTCTTACTTGTTGAAAGTCCTTTAAAATCAACTCTTCGGAAAGAATATACTTGGGTATAAAATTAAGAGACGATAGTATATCACCCATAACTCTTGCATTTCAACAAGCACATCCGTCGTCGTTATCTGCACGTGTACCGTCAATAGCATCTCAATCATTATCAATTGTATGTGACTACTCCGGTATAACAAACTCCAACTCTGGATCAGTTAACATTCTCTACGGCGACAATCGAGATTAACGTTTATTTTGTTATTGTTTTCTGTTCTCCGTTTTTTACATACTCTTTCTATAAAATAATGAAGTGATTCAAGGTCCGTGACGATTACTTTAGTCTTACGTTAATCGACGAAGTAGAGCCCTATAAATCAGATTATTATGCATCAAAACCCTCATAACGTTCATAACGTGAAAGCAATCTTCACATTATTGTTCGCCTACCCGTTTCAGTAGGGCACCAAATGAAACCGTCTATTGTGAAAATGTTACATAAGAAAGTAATCCCTCACATAAGAGAGCATCTAAGTAAATTGAAGGCACAACTTCTATGTTTAAGCATGAGTACTTAAACCATTATCATAGTAAAGTGTCACATTATGAAGCCATAAAAGTTATCAACTTATTAAACAACTTGTGCCTCCTCAAGTCGTACAAGAGAACAACACTATCACTACGTATCTCATCATTTTCTTTTCCCATTTCATCATCTTTCTAGTGGCATTGATTTAAAAACACAACGAAATATCTCCTTCATTACCATAACAAAATATCACTATAATTTTCGTACTTCCACTTTACCTATTTCAAGTCATGCTGCATAAAAGTTCTCAATATAACAAAACATAACATTGTATCAAATACTTTCTCTCAAACTTTCATCACTTGAGCTCAGAGGAACTCAACGAAAAACATATACACCGATCAAGTGGACTTGTCCATCTTGACAATAATACTTTTCAACATGATCATGATCCCAAAGAAATTCATCATGAAAACATATTCCTCAGTCGAGTGGACTTGTCCAACACGACAACATTCTCATCTCGTGATTGCCTCTAGCAAATCACCATTCGCGCACACCTTCATACATAGCTTTAAAATAAAATTTCAAACATACCTTTTTGTTGAGGGCAGTGTGACGGCAAGCTAAGGGTTACTGAAACACTTATAAGTCTAGAGATACTATTCTAGACTCAACACAATCCAACTTTAGGCCACATAGCCAAGAACTTATGCTCTGATACCACTTTGTCACGCCCCGATTTTCGAGAGAAGGACACGATCATCAGGGTGCGACTGGGGTTGGAGAAAAGAAGCGGGGAAAGAAATAGGGGTTGTATTATCTGGAGTAAATCAAGGAGAAAGCCAATAAATTGTGTACAAATCTTTCAATGGTGACTCATGCTATAACTAAGATGACAACAGTACTCAAGAATTTTATATTCAAATACTCGACTCAAATTGAGTACTTAAGGAATTAAGCATCAAAGCAAGTATTACAGGGCCCAAAAATAATACACAAGATTAGCCCATCAGAGTTCTTAATAAATGTATTTGAACTTAAGTGGAAGCAACATATGATATCGATATACATCAGAAACCCTCGCCTCAGCTTTGCTCGTCACCACCGTCCGCCCAACCTGAAAACATTTTGAAAATAGTTTGGGCTAAGCACTAGTGTACTCAGTGGGTTAAACAGTTCATAAACATTTTTATAAATAGTTTATCCATGCATAAATCGTATGACTTGGAAGGTTTTGAAACAAAAGCCACTCCCAATCATACCAACATTTATCTCATTGTGTGCGCACTGTCACGTTCTACTGTTACTCTTACTCTATACCTCCTTCCTTTCGGACTTTGGGCTACAACCCAGTGAGTCCCATAAACATCTGATCTCGGGTCTTGACCCAGAGATCCCAACCGTTAGACTTAAAGCCGAAGCTCATAGGTCCTCTCCAACTGGTTAGCACACAATGGCGATCAACCCATTGCACTACTAACAATGGTGCACACAATTCTCACTAGCGTGTTAGGCTAGTCAAGAATCTCGATCGATTAAATTCAGAGCGTTAAACAAGTAGAACGCACAAAAACATCTTTCATGAATAAACAAGCATTTCATAGAGTTTAATAACTCAAAATAGTTTTGAGAAAGTAAAACCCACCTCGAAGCTGCAACAATATTAATTTATTGTAAAACTGGATGCTACTTCTCTTCTTCAATAGAGCCTACAAGAAAACTCTATGCTTAATTGAAATCCCAAAACCGAAGCTAATATAAGATATGATTTAATTTGAATTTAAAAACTAACACCGCTAATTCCCACTTTAATTCTAGCCCATCCGACTGTCGGTTTATGGAAACAAGATTATGGTTGGAATATACGCTATTTAGATTATAACACTTGTCAACTGACTCATTGATCCGGCACCGATTTGATGCTCGAATCTCGACCCGAACTTGCATCGAAAACTATTCGTGCAATTACGCCATAGGGTTTCAAGGGCTCATAACTTTTAGGTTTGAGCTCCAATTTGAAATTCGAGAATAGTGTTGTAAAGCCAACAATCAGAACTTTCCAACGATATTTAACATAATCAGGTTTGGACAAAAGAATAGATCAGAAATCGAGGTGATACATTCAAAGGAAAATTGAGTTTACAAACCCACAACTTGTAGGACTTATATCTTTCACCTCCAAACACAGTTTTACAAACCGAAGATGTTTCTAGAAAGCTAATACTGAGAGGTTTACAACGATATATCATACAGAGGGATTTGATTGACAGAAACAAGTAGAAACAGGGCTGAAGGCAGCTGACCTGTTTCAGCGAAAACAGAACATACAACTCGTCACCCCAAATTTTAGGACCCATAACTTTCGGGTACGATCTCTGATTTACAAACCAAAAGTGGAGTCGGAAAGACAACGAAAAGAGCTTTCCGACGATATCTAATATGTTGGATTTTGGATAAAGGAAACGAGCAGAATTCAGGTTCAAAGTTGCTGCTCTACTCGCGGGAAAACGAAATCCGTCACCGTCAACTACCACCTCATCTTCCGGGAGCCATAACTTTCAAGTATTAACTCGAAATTACGAATAGAAGGTGGCGTTGGAAAGCCAGAAACGAGAGCTTTCCTATGATATATAATTTGATGGCTTTTGGACAATAAAATCAAACAGAAACTGAGTTTCAACCTCCTGTTCTTACACAAAAGAAAACATACACATGATCATGCATCGACACCAAAATCATGACTGCAGCCCCGCTGCCACCTCCGACTCTTCCCCTCCAGCGACCCTCTCCTAATACTAGCTATACCACAACCAGAAGATTCCCTTGAAGAAGCAAAATTCTAAAACATGATTCGAGACACAAACACAGATGAAAGGAAATACATCAATTCTTTAGATCATGATCCTACAAAGAAGAGAATAATCGGCAAGAGGAGGAGAAAGGAGCTTTACCTCTGATGCTTGGAAAAGAGCTTATGGGGAAAGAGAGAAAATGAGGAAACATAGATTAAGGCGGTGGAGATGTGATTATAATGTGAGAGGGTGACAGTAAGAAGTAAGGATGAAGTTCGTAGCCGACTTCCCTTCCTCTCCCACCTCATGCTTACAAATAGACACGGGACTCATGGGAGTATGTGGAAGAGAATACCAACTTGATAACCTTTGGGATATTTAATTTAGTTATCATCAACTTACTATTTTTAGTAAACATGGAGTAAGTAATTTTCCTTTTATTTTAGGATCTTCATGTTGAAGAGATATTGTAGCAAATGTTTATTAATTTATCCAATAAGCACACTTAGGCAAAGATTAACATAGAAGAGAATTTCGGATTATTACAAATAAGACATGCAATAACATGGGTCAAGAAAAAGTTTAAAAGGCCTTGGCTAATATTTTACTAACTCATATCAAAGAATCGGTCAAGGCTCAACTTGGCTCACTAGGTGATAATTTAGGGTCGGAAAATTTTGTCGCGGTCGTTTGGCTAAAAATCCCTAGTGCCTTCTATCATGTATCACAAATGACTCAAACTTATTGCAATTTTACGAATAAACACTCTCAAAAGAAATAGTAGGAAGTGTCCTACTTTAGGCTCAAATCTAATTTAAGTGAGTGGTTTAATAAAATTCGATCCCACAAGGTTTATTTTTCGTCATCCCAAGTTACATACACATATATGCCTAGATCTAATTTTCACAAAGTCTACAAGCAAGAATATTGAACACAAAAGCACAAATAAGACATGCTTGAACATAGAAATCGGCACTTCAAAAATCAAAAATTTTGGCATGCTTCGACACAAAATAAACCCCCCTCCTTACACTTAAAACTTGCTCGCCCTCGAGCAAGAAGAAAAGACAAAACAAAGAGAGAAGGCATGACAAAATAAAAACAAAAACACCCTCCTTACACTTGAACCCTTTCAAGTGTAAGAACATACAAACGACAAAAGAAAATAAACTACCCCTCCTGACACTTGAACCCTTTCAAGTGTAAGGACACAAAAGACTCACATAAACTGACTCAAAACAGAAAACAAAAACAAACACATAAATTGGGGAGAAAAGTTTACTTGGCGCCTCGCTTGGGCAAGCGAGGCAGTCGGCTCATCACAGTACGGCGCAAGCGGTCAACACGGCTTCCCAAGGCATTTAGGTCAGTGCGCAGCAGCTCCACAGAATCTCCACCTACACTCGAAGATGCACTCGAGACACGAGGTCCCGGTGGATAGAACTGAATGTCCCGGTTAGGCAGTTCATACACTAAGCGAGAATGTCTCAACAAGGAAATCTCGATCAAGGAGGCGTCCACTCCGATACTCCTTTCCTTCGCGTTCCATGTTCCGGTCGTCCAAGTACTCTATCTCGAAGCGATAGAGGGCGGCGACAGCTTCGGGTGTGTCTAAGTGTATGATTGTTCGGTTACCATATTGGTTTTCTCGCGGAAGGGCGGACGTGGAGTCAGAATCGGCTAACGAGAGACCACTCAAGTTGAAATCTCCTTCGTAGTGTCCACCATACTCGTCGGACACGTAATCCGAGTCTTGCTCTTCTTCGCTAGGCAACTCCCCGTATATACTTTCCCTCCAATTTACACCTCCGTAATATTGCAGTTGCGGGGCCGGCTCACATACTCGGGCTTGGTCCACAAAGGGCAACCATTCGTACAATGTTTGGGGCGAACGAGGCGGTTGAGAGGATGAGGCTTCGCCGGGATGTCGGGCGGACGACCGACGTGCGCGAGAGCGGCGAGGTGGAGACGGTTGCGGTGTAGGCTCGGGAGACTTTTCGGGAGACTTCTCGGGAGACGCCTCCGGACTAGGTTCGGGAGTATCGTCGATAACAACCGTTCTCAGCGGTTGAGTCGGTTCTTGGACACGCACTCCCCTATTTCTTCGTAACCGTCTCCTTGGCGGTTTTGGAGGGGAAGAAGACTCCGTATAGAAGGTGGAGTATGGGACTTGAACATTTTCTTTCGGCTCGTACACAAACTCCGGCGGTGGTGGAACTTCTTCTTCAACATACGGCACAATAACGAGAGCTTGAGCTCAAGCGGCGGCCGCAGCGGAGGCCTCAGCGGCGACGCGGCGGCGCTGTATCTCCGGGTCGTCCTTGTAGGCGCTGAACCATTTAGCGGCGGCGCGGAGCCCTGATCGTTTCTTCGGCGGCATGATGGTTTGGTTGTGCAGTTGAGTTGGTTGTGGTGGTGGAGGTTGCAATACTTGAAAAATCTATAGAGAGAGGGAGAGGTGGGCGGCGGTTATTGAGGAAAGAAGTGGGAATAGTGGCAAGTGGGTAGGGTTGTTGTATTTATAGTAGATTAATATTTTCACTTTGACCCCTCCACTTGCACAATTAAGACAAGGGACCCCATCTTCATTCAATTGAGTCCATCAACTTTTGATAAGTGAATTTGGCCTCAATAAAACCTCCTTCATGCAATTGAGTTCTTGTAGAGTCTTGGAAACTTCAATTGGGTCCTTCCATCTCTCCAAAATTGCAATTTGGTCCTTCAAACTTATCTCCTTACACTTAAACCTTTTCATCCTTAACCAAAAATCTGAAAAATAAGAAGAAGAACATCAAGCATAAAATCGGCAAAAAATAAATAAAAACACGAAAAATTAAAAATAACTAGCAAAACACGGGTTGCCTCCCGGTAGCGCCTCTCTTTAGAGTCTTTGGCTAGACCTCCTCTTCAAAGAGTCAAACGTAAGAGGGAATGGACAAGCTTTGCTCGTCCACATCTTTCATCATTGCGGCTGCATGGTAGATTTTAAGGCGATGGCCATTCACAATAAAAGCGTCGTCCGAGTCCAATTTCTGTATGATCACTGCTCCGCTTGGCCAAGCGGAGCGCACTCGGAATGGACCAATCCATCCCGGACCTAAGCTTTCCCGGCATGAGCCGTAGGCGTGATTGATACAGACAAGACAAGTTGCCTCGGCTCAAATTTCTTCAAACGAATAGCACTTATCATGCCACGCCTTAAATACGATCTTTGTATTGCATGGCCGTGTCATAGGACTCCATCCGAATCTCTTCCAACTCTTGCAGCTGATATTTTCTTTCCTTGGCACATTCGGTTGGGTCCATGTTGATTTTCTTGGCAGCCCACCAAGCTTTGTGCTCCAGTTGCACAGGCAGATGACATTGCTTACCAAAAATCAATCGGTACGGAGACATTCCGAGAGGAGTTTTATAGGTTGTCCGATAAGCCCATAAGGCTGTCCTCCAATCCTTCCTTGACGGATTGACAGTCTTCTCCAATATAGACTTGATTTCTCGATTAGACACTTCAGCTTGTCCATTCGATTGAGGATGGTAAGCGGTAGAGACTCGGTGAGCTACTCCATACTTCTTCATTAATGATTCTATGGTGCGGTTGCAAAAGTGTGTGCCTTGATCGCTTATTATAGCTTTAGGCACTCCAAATCTGCAAAAAATATTAGTACGGAGAAATCCTGCAACAACTTTAGAATCATTAGTTTTGGTGGCTTTCGCCTCGACCCACTTAGAAACATAATCGACAGCAAGTAAAATATACACGTTCCCATATGAGTGTGGAAACGGACCCATGAAATCCATTCCCCATACATCAAAAATTTCACAAAATCTTAAAGGCTTTTGGGGCATTTCATCTCTCATGAATATATTTCCAGTCATTTGACAACGTGTACAAGACTTACAGTACTTATAAGCATCAAGGTGTAGGCGTGGCCAAAAGAATCCCGCATCCAACACCTTCCGTGCGGTTCTTCTTGGACCAAAATGTCCACCATAAGCAGAAGAGTGGCAATGGAATAAGACATCTTCTTGCTCTTCTTCGGGTATGCATCTTCGAATCACTTGATCGACTCCCATTTTCCAAAGAATTGGGGAGTCCCAATAGTACTGCTTGCACTCGCTTTTCAACTTAGCTTTTTGAGCGTGAGTAAACTCGGGTGGAAGCTGCTTAGATGTCAAATAATTCACAATATTAGCAAACCAAGGTAAATTAGAAGTCTTACCCACCGTCTGCAACAGTTCTGACTTGATGGTGTCTCGGTTGGCCAACTGAGACACTTTCTGAACTTGCATAGCAAAACATTGTTCCGGTAGCAGCTGGGCAAGGCTGGAAACAGTTTCTGGAACAGCATATAAGTGTTCTTCTGGAAAGGTCTCGTTGATTGGCTCTCCATCATCTTCTTGATTTAATCGGCTTAAGTGATCCGCCACATGATTTTTAGCTCCTTTTTTGTCCTTCACCTCCCAATCGAATTCTTGAAGCAAAAGAATCCATCGGATAAGCCTTGGCTTTGATTCCTTCTTTGCAAGGAGATGTCTGACGGCAGCGTGATCGGTATAGACGATTATCTTCGAGCCAAGTAAATAAGAACGGAATTTATCAAAGGCAAACACAATTGCCAACAGCTCCTTCTCTGTGGTGGAATAGTTACATTGAGTCGGATTTAATGTCTTTGATGCATAGTAAATCACATGGCTCTCCTTGTCGGATTTCTGTCCCAGTACTGCTCCGATTGCCCAATCGGAGGCATCGCACATTATTTCGAATGGCTTATTCCAATCCGGCGGCTGCATCACCGGAGCTGTTGTAAGTTTGTCTTTTAGGAGGGCAAAGGCCTCCTTACACTTGTCATCGAAATCGAAGTTGATTTCTTTTTGCAGTAGCCTTGTCAATGGTTGAGCTATTTTCGCAAAATCTTTAATAAAGCGCCGATAAAAACCGGCGTGCCCTAGAAATCTGCGAACCTCCTTTGGTGTAGTCGGGTACGGCAACTTGACTATGGACTCAACTTTGGCTTTATCAACTTCGATTCCTCTTTTTGAAACGATGTGACCGAGCACGATCCCCTCGGTCACCATGAAATGGCATTTTTCATAGTTCAACACCAAATTCTTTTCTACGCACCGGGCTAGGACCTTGTCTAGATTCTTCAAGCACGTAGTGTAAGAGTCACCGTAAATAGTGAAGTCGTCCATGAAGACTTCTATGCAATTCTCGATAAGGTCCGAGAATATACTCATCATGCACCTCTGAAAGGTACCCAGTGCGTTACACAACCCAAACGGCATTCGGCGGTAGGCAAACGTTCCATATGGACATGTAAACGTTGTCTTGTCTTGATCTTCATCTCGAATATGGATTTGGAAATAGCCGCTATATCCGTCTAGAAAACTGAAATAGACTTGCCCCGCAAGTCTCTCAAGCATTTGATCTATGAACAGAAGTGGGAAATGATCTTTGCGCGTAGCCGAATTCAACTTTCGGTAATCAATGCACATGCGACATCCCGTGACTAAGCGTACCGGAACCAATTCGTTCTTTTCGTTTTCCACCACTTGGAATCCGAACTTCTTCGGCACAACATGCACGGGGCTCACCCACTTGCTGTCTGATATGGGATAAATTATACCCATTGACAACAACTTTAAAACTTCCTTTAGTACGACCTCCCGCATATTCGGATTGAGCTTCCTTTGTTGATCGCGGAAGGGCTTGCTGTCAGGTTCCATCAAGATTGAATGCTCGCATACATCGGAACTTATACCGGTAATGTCGGCTAAAGTCCAGCCTATAGCCTTCTTATGCTTCTTCAAAACTTCAAGCAATGCCGTTTCTTGATTGTCATCAAGCTCCTTGTTGATGATGACGGGCAGCGTCTCATTCTCTCCCAGATATGCATACTATAGATGTGTAGGGAGCTGTTTAAGTTCCAGCTTTGGAGCTTTGACGATCGATGGCAACAGTTTCTCAGAAGTGTCTCGGTTGGGCAACTGAGACACATTGCTGACAGTTTCCAGCTTTGGGGCTGCATACAGAGCTAAGATGCTCTCTCTGATCTCCTCGTCTTGCATATCTTGGACATCTGCTTCGGTCAGCCCTTGAGTCAAGGTAACTTCCATTTTATCCTGCACCACATACGTCTCAAGATATTCTTGGACAATAGCATCAATGGAGTCAGTAGAAAAAGCATTCTCATTCTCATGATCATATGGTTTCTTTAGTGCTTCAGTTATCTTATGAACATAAGTTTCATTATGATATGCCACACTAATTGAACCCTCATCCACATTAATTATGGCTTTTACTGTCTTTAAAAATGGTCTACCTAATAACACTCCCGCAGTTCCTTCAACTTGCCTATCATTCGTATCAATTACATAAAAATCAGCAGGATAGACAAAGTTATTGATTCTGACTAAGATGTTCTCAAGTAAACCAATCGGAGCAATGCATGACCTATCTGCTAATTGGATAATTACTTTAGTGGGTATTAACTCAGCTCCTACCAATTGATTATACACAGATAAGGGCATAACATTTATAGACGCTCCTAGATCACACACAGCTTGTTTAATCATGACATCACCCATCAAACATGGAAGTGTAAACATACCTGGGTCGGCACATTTGGCAGGAAGCATCTTCTGTATAATTGCCGACACTGTGTGATCGAACAAGACTTTCCCGGACTTGGGAACTTTTCCGGCTATGAAATCCTTTACAAATTCCCGAACTTGGGAATCTTTATAGCTTCAAGGAAAGGGATATTGATCTCTAATTTTTCGAACAACTTCATGTAATCCATGCTTTCCTTGTTCGGCGTTCTTTTTCTTTCCAAAGCTTCCGGAAATGGTGGAGGGAGTATCTGCTCAGACTCCGATTGCCCAATCGGGACAGTTTCCTCTTCTCGTTCTGGTTCAGCATCTTCAGCATGCGGCTCTTCTGAACAGTAGGGTTGTGCAGGCTGTTCTGTGGCCTTCTTCTTTTCTGCCGGCTTTTCTGGGTGTCTCGCTTGCACAACTGGGCCAGGCAGTTCTTTTCCTCCACGCAGTGTAATTTGGATTCTGATTATGGGCATTTGGATTTTGCTTGTGGTTTGCCGGAAGCTGTACTTGAGAATTCTTTATCTCTCGCATAGTAGAATTTAACTTACTCATTTGCTTGGCCAACCGATCCATTGTAGCTTGTTGGTCCTTCTTTGTCCGATTGATCTCCCGCCGCATTTGCTTGTTGGAATGCGGTAGTATCCTTCTCGCGAAGAAACCATTTCGGCCAAAAGCTTTTCTAATGGATTCCGGTGCTCCGGTTGGGCAACTGGAGCACTCTGCTCTTGAACCGCCTTTGATGTGGAGGCCTATACGCCCGCTTGGTAGCCATTCCGATTAGGGGCCCGGTAAGGTTGCTGAAAATTTTGTTGATGCTGATATTGCTGCTGAAATTGTTGTTGAGGCGGATTCCTTGGTTGAAATTGTTCCTCCGGTTGCCTCCATCGAAGGTTCGGATGAACCCCTTGCTGTCCGCTCCAATTTCCAGCTGCGTTTACTTCTTCTCCTGGACATTGTAGTGAGGTATGTCCTTTTTCTCCACACGCTCCGCATGCGTGATCGGCATTTGATCGGTTTGAAGCGGGAGCGTTCTGCTTGAGTATCAAGTCGAGCTTGTCTTGTAATAGGCTGAATTTTACCTCCACTTTATTATCGATCTCATCCAAGTAGTCAGAATGAGACCAATTTACAGCTCTCCTTGTTGGTCTCGGCCCCTTGTATTGTGAGGTGGATTCCGCAAGTCCTTCGATTATATTCCTTGCATCTTCGTAGAGGCTTGTATGGAAATTCCCCCTTAGACCGATATCAACCATGGCTTTGGCTTCGTCTGTCATTCCTTGATAAAAAATCTGTAGAAGCTCCACATCCGAGTAGCCATGGTTCGGACAACTATCGACGAGTCGTCCAAATCTCTCCCAGTATGCGCCAAAGGTCTCATCGAGTTCTTGAGCAATCCCGAAAATCTGCTTCTTTAATGCATTTGTCTTTGATTGCGGGAAATACTTCTTTAGGAAGACCGTACGCATCTGGGCCCACGTCGTGATCGTGTTCGGCTTTAGACTAGAGAACCACGCTTGTGCTCCGTCTTGAAGAGTGAATGGAAAGGCCTTGAGCTTGAAAGCGTCCAGGTTGCCCTGCCGGTGCAGATTACACACTTGGTTGAACGACGCCAAAAAGGAATTTGGATTCTCGTTCGTCCTTCCATAAAACTTCGGCATGGCAGCGACCATGTTCAGCTTGACATCTATTTGTTCTGTAGTAGTGATTTGGATTGGTCCCGGTAGGTCCGCTCCCATGTCAAGCGATCCGGTATTCATCCTCAAGGATGGTGGATCATGCACTTCGTCCTCCATCTCTTCCTCCTCTGATTTTGAGCTTGTTACTGGAGTGTTGTGGAGTGTTTTGTCGAACAAAACGGTCTCTGGTTCTGAGTCCCTGATCGGATCAACGGCGGATGTTTTGTCTCCTGGTTGGGCAGTTAAGACGTCTTCTGCCCTGGACAGAATTTGTTGCTTTTGCAGCTTTGTCTCCTTCCTATTTCTTTTAGCTGCTTTCTCGATCTCAGGATCGAATATCAGATTAGGCTTGGAAGACCTGCTCATGCAACATTAAAAAGCACGGAAGATTAGTAGAAAAATCAAAGAAACTAGTTAACACCGTTCCCCGGCAACGGCGCCAATTTGGTGATCGCTGTATTACACCAAATAATCCTGCAAAATTCAGAGAATTACTTCAGTATAGTTCACAGGTATCGAACACAGGGAACGGATGACTAGACACTTTATTTTTCCTACTTATCTGGGGTTTTGGTTAGCGACCACGCAAGATTTGGGATTCCTATTAAACTAAGAACTTGTAAAATTAAAATCAAGAATAAAAACAGAAAACGAGAAATAAACTGTATTAACTGGGCAACTGAAAGGCAGGTCCAGCAGAATATTCATGCACACGTTATTCCAATCCTTGGCACATAAAATGAATTAATCTCAAGAATCTACTAGTTATAGACCACCGTAACTTAAACTGCGTGATCCTCACTCCCACTTACTTAGTCGGTAACCGCCATGTTGGGCATCGAAACGGCTACTTCCCTAACCTAGCTACAACCTACGTTGTTGGGCAATCAATAGATTTAATAGCTAGACAGCTTTATCGAACTAAGGGAGCCTAGTATAGGAGCCTACTCGTATGTTGGGCATCTCATAGTCTCCTATCGGTTTAATCCAATTACTCTTACGAATAATTTCGCTACTCACCTAGCCTTGTTCCACGAGAAACGATGGAAGTACTAAGTTAGCTACAGACTGCGCAACCTAGGGTGATCAAGCCTAAATCACTAGCCAGATTAATTAATTCAGAATTATCCCGAAACCCTATTGATTAATTATGAGCACCTAAGCCTCATGTACTGTTCACGTGTGCATTCACATTCTGCCGGACCCTAAAAAGTTTAGCTACTCATGCTGATGATTCGGTTGTACAACTGGGATAGTTTCCAGAACAGAAACATAAAAACGAGTAACCCTAAATCTAGCATGCACGAATTCTAAATTTAAACTTATTAAGATGCGAAATAGCATAAAATAACAACTTGCGAAATTTAACTAAAATCTTAAATTGAAATAACAAGAGGTTCGGATTTGAAATTACTAAGTTCCTAGAAAAAACGATTAAATGCAAAATGAAATAAAACTAGAATTTAAGCTACGGAGTTTAAAGAACATGAAAGACGGAAATTTAAAGCGCTGTTTTTCTTCTAAGCTATGCTGCGGAAATCTGGTTCAGATGGTTCAGAGATGGTTCGGAAATGGTCTTCGGCTTGGGCAGTTCGGCGGCGCGATGTGCGGCGGCGGTCGGCGGTTGGGATCGGAAGGGAGCAATGGCCGGAATGTGAGCTCGGGATGTTGGGACGTGTTCGAATGGCTGTTTCCTGTGTATAAGGCGTCTGATTTTCGTCCCTCAACATCTCTTAATATACTCCTCCTTTTCTTCCTCTCCAAGGTAGGTTAAATTAGGATAAGGAAAAGATTTGGGTGGATAAGGAAACAAGATCTTTCCTTAACCACCAAAAGATATTTTCTTGATCTTTCCCTATCCTAATAACCGTGCCTTAATTCGCGACTTTCCGCGCCTTTTCTTCACCAAAACGCGCCAATTAATATCCTCTTCATCATGCCACGTCAGCACCGAAACCCTGCATAATACGCCACTGCAAGTGCACCGGTTGGCCAATTGACGCACTTTTCGGCCTGAAATCACTAAGTACGAAAACGACTCATCATCAGCGTTCCGTATCCCCTTGTATAGCCTTTGGAGTTGTCACCGAATTCAATTCTAAGACCATCTTCTTGTACGTAGTTGGTCAGCAGGCTCTTCTGGTAAGTCATGTGTCTCGAGCAGCCGCTGTCCACTATCCAAGGGTCCTTATGCACCTGCAAAACAGAGGCATCTTTAGGTACCCTTTGGTTCAGTTGGGTCCTTACTGGTTAGTGGGTGATTTCGGAACCCAGATCTGTCTAGGAATCTTAGAAGTCTGAGACTTCTTCTTCTGAACCTTGTCAGCTTTCTTCTCCACAGGACTTGGAGATACTGACTTTCTGCTAATGATTTTGGGTTCGGGCGTTTTCTTCTTCGAGTCTTAGCGCTTCTCCCGACCCCCGGGCTCATAGTAGTACGAGCCGTACACCGAGCCGGGTGCTCATACGATGGCTCCTTGTACTTGTTCCGCCCATCCGACCTTCTTGGTTCCCCCCCGAATTTGATAGCGGTGTCCCGGGGCTGGAACCTTTGGTCACCGCTTGTTGCTACTCGGCCGAGGTGCAATCATTTTCTCGTTTGTTCTTCGCCCGAGGTGTAATCTCGGCAGCTTGCACCTTTCCTCTCGACGAACCTATCGCCCGAGTTGCTTGAGTTTTTGGAGGTAGAAGCTTCGTGGGTATAGCCAAGGCCTTCTTTTACGGTAGTTGGCCGTTGTGCTCGAGCATGCTTTCTAGCTTCTCCTTAGCTCCCAGTGCTGTTCGGTCATCGGTCCTCTCCGGACCTCATCACTTCTCCCGAGTGAGTCATAATCTTTACGTACGTCCGAGAGTTTCGGATCGAGTTGGGCTATTTCGAGTCTCTTTCTCGAATTGTCCTTAGTCGGGACGGAGATCTCGAGTTTCTTGAAGCCGAGACTTAGTCATAAGAGATTCAATCTCTTTCTTGAGTCTCGCAACTAGATTCTCCGACTCGGTAGAGATCCGACAATCGAAGAAGAAAGTCTCCGATTCTCGGCCTTTACCTGTTCTAGTTCTCGGATGGTTCTCTTTGAACTCTGCTCGCCAGTGAATCTGTTCCTCTAGTAGATCGTCGTAGGCTTGTACCACATCTAGAGGATCATCTCGAGACCGAGTACGTGTCGTGTGTGCTTTGTGAAGAAGAGGTAATATTAAGTTTAGAATTTACCTCGGCCTCTTCTCCGGCCATCGACACTTTGTTCAACGATTCCTCGGGAACCTTCTCTCCGACTTCAACAGCCTACGAATGCAGCTTCATCTTCGAAAGAATACATGAATGTATCCTCTTCAATTGAGTTGTCGGATATCTCTCCGGCTATGTAGGCCTCGCCTTCGCTTGGCAAATTTTTCTCTTACGGCTCGCCGTTACGCTCTTTGAGCGGTGAGAGTTCGGGACAATCATACCGATAGTGTCCCTCCTTCTTGCGGTTGTAGCAGTGGATGTTCTGCTTTGCTCTTACCACTGTGTCTTTAGACGGACCGGCGCGGCAGACTCCGATTTCCCGCATTCGGTAGAAGGATTAGATTCTTCTTTCTTATGATAGTCTTTCTTACCCGAAGAAGAATCTCGGTTGTATTTCCTCGGCTTTCGACTTTCTCCTTTTCCCTCCGATATTTGAGAGCCATCGGTGCTAGGCGATCGGGGCCTGGAGTCTCGGAAGACTTTGCTACCGATGTGGCCACGCTTTGCTTGAGGAAATAGGTTTGGCTCCTGTGTTGCTGACCGTTGCCTTGAAGGCATGGTCAAACCGTGTGTCAGCTGGAGCGCTTAAGCACTTTTTGGGGTAGGCTATGCTCGAATTCCTCCGATTTTAATTATGAAAATATAACATCGGGAGTTAGAGCATTTAGATCGTAGCGACGTAAATAAGTAGCAAAAGGAAGCCACTTCGTCGGGGCAACGCTCTCAAGATCTTGGTGTTCATCTCCTTGTTGGTGAACGACCTCCCGACCCATTGATGACATTGACTTGATTGGTGAATCCGACACTCGGCTCGTCAATGGTTTCAGTGAGGCTCCATTGCAAAGGCGTCGAACTTCCGAAGCTCTAGCTTAAGCTTGTTTTCTTTGATCCGAGGGGTTCCATGGCACGATGCGACCCAAGGCGTCCCATAGCTCTTTCGCCGTCTTGCAATCCCGTACCCTTCCGAGGTGTGAATCACCGAGCGTAGTCGGTATGGCATTACGTGCAACTCGGTCAAGGTTGTGCAACTTCTTTTCTTCGGGCGTGAAGGCGGATTTATCTTTGGGAACCTTAGCACCGGTTGTGCTCCCACGCCTCCTCCGAAGAAGAATACTACGCCGTCGATCATGGGAATGATCGGTCCCCGACTCTAGGACATCTCGACATGCTGTCGTGGAGTGACGTTAGGTGTGCCTCCATACGTACGCGCCATACCGTGTAGTTCTCTATTGAGAACATCGGTACCATCCTAATACCGACATATCGAGACATCGTAAGAGTAAGAGTATAAGGATGCTTGAAAAGATGCTTATGCGGTGAAAACGGTTTTCGGGATCGGTTCGAGAGGACCAAGATTTCGAACCGGCGATCGGTTGAACACCGTGTACTCGATACCAATTGTTGGTCCGGAGACGATAAGTCGGGTGTAGAGGGGGGGGTGAATACACCCGAGCTCGGTTTCTTTTTCTCAATGAAGGTCACCGAGGCGATGATTGCAACCGATGAACAAGGCCAAATAAGCCTTTGATCGCGGGACAGAGTGAGTCGGCCATCGAGCTCTCTCCTACCGATCGTTGTCGGTACTTTGAGAATCGGTCGGAGACTAGTTGTGCGGAAAGTGTGGGGCCGTAAATTCGTCTCTTTTGAAAACACGTTTTAGCAAATTAATTCTTTTGGTCAGCGCTTTATAAAATACGTTTTAAGCAAGCTTATGATTTTCAAGTCAGTTGAATGCTATGCAATAAAACAGTAAAAGAACACAAGCAATTTAACGTGGTTCGGATACGCAAGATCCTACGTCCACGGTCCTGAACAAAGTAGGAGAACTTGTTGATTATTCTGAGCAAGCCTCAGCAGGGATACTGTGCACTGGACAGTTCCCTCTAAGTTATAGTCCTTAGCGACTTTACAATCCAAACCTAAGTCCCGAAAGGGAAGGGAATTTTCTCCAAGCCGAGAAGGAGTTCTTACAATAAGAACAATTCACTAAATGTGAACTCCTTCGAATCTAAGCTATAACTATGGCAATGAGCTTAGTCTAGAGAAGAAAGGGATCTAAGAACTCTAGAGAGAAAAACTGAGAAATCTTCTAAGTATGCAAGTTTTCCTCTGGATGATCTTTGAGTGTTCTAGAGCGTTTATGAACTTGAGCTTGTCCCTTTTGAAATTCCGCTCGGAGCTTCAAAAACTTCTCTATTTATAGTTGTGAGTTATGGCATATGTCCGTTGGAGACGACGATGCCACGTGTCACCAGCTTCCAAGGAAAACGGCCATAATTCGAACTTGTTGCAAGCGGGCGGTTAATGCACCGTTCATGAGAGCAAACTTTTTACTTGTGTAGAGTAGGTAAGCGTTGTCGGCTTCTCATTGGTCGAGGTTTGTAGTTGGTGAGAATGTCGAGTTGATCGTTCAACATCCTCGTATGTCTTCTCGCCGAACTTTTCGAAAAGACTTGAATAGTCGGGTCGCTTTCCGTAGGATACGATGGGCGAAAAGTCTCTGTCTTCTTCAACGAGTCGGTCGACAGGGCATCTACCGAGTAGGTCACCGGCGACTGCGAAGGTGCCGTGCTTGTTTCTCGTTCTTCCGGCGATGACTATCACCGGGAGTAGTCTTCTACTGATGATTTGTCAGCTGATGCGCTGTCTTCTACTGAGTGGAGGATCAGCTGCTGACTGAAGAACACAAGCGATTACACTGATGACGTGGGGTTCTGAAAAGTATCTTCGACAGAAGATCAGTTCAACAATTACCCCGTACAGGACTTAGACAAGAATATAAAAATCAATACATCAAGTCTAACCTATACATCAGCTAATCCTAACGACACACTAATCTACTGATATCAGCTAGGTTTTGGGATCTTCAATTCCATAGTACTACTATGATTTCCCCCAATTTTCTTTTAACCGAACAACAGCTGAGTATCATCTACTGACTCATATCCAACACGCCCTAAACTTGCACTTGTTTTTATTCTGCCCATGTTGGATAATTGAAATTTATTTCTTCTTATGTAATATGTTTTCCCGATTGAGAACGACGGATGTTACTTCATGATCTGTTTTGATTTGAGGTTGAAGAGGACTTTCATAATTGACAGTACCACTAATCACAAAAGCATTGATATGAAAGTCAAGTATGGAAACATACCCAATGACTTGGTGAGCAAACATTCTATTATTAATTTTTGTTAGTTTAGGAATTCATAATGTTCTGAAATGATAGTTTAAATGGTCTAAATTGTTTCGTTCTTAGATATATCTACTGGCACGATACCTGACGGAGATGAAATGCACGAGCCGTGCAAAAATGGTTGAGAAATGCGAGGCAGAAATGATCATTCCAGTCTGGGGGAACCGATCTAAAGTTTTGGATTCAGATTGGTATTTAGTAAGCATGAAATTATATAACTGTGTGCATGATTTCTGAAAAAGGTAAGCATAAATCATTTTGTAAAGGCAAAATTTAAATATGAATGATTTCTTGTAGGAGTGTATTTGATGAGGCATATGGAGACGTTCAAGGGTGACGTAAGCAACTGGGACACGGGATTTTTAAGGAAATGTGTGAAGCAAATCAAGCTTTTAAGGATGCGGTACTGCTTGAGCATAGTGAATTTCGATGATAACAAAATGAAGGAGACAGTGGAACAAGAGGCTGTTGGTCATACCGATGAGAACGAACTTGATTCTAAAGAATGTGCGAAAGAAATGATTGATAGTTAGAAGTTTGGTGTGGGAGTTTTTGGTTGGAAGAACTTGGGATGTAGGATAGATTGCATGTTATTGGTTATGGTCGTACTTTTATTTTTTATTGATACACTAGTTGAACTAATGTAGGCGAACACGTGTTTTGGTATATATAAGTATTAGAAGTTATGCATATATAACTGATATTTTATGCAAATCTAAATTGGACATTTTGCAGATTTATAAACTGACATGTACATAAAAAGGGATATGTAAAACAATTACATATGATAAGCATAAAAATACACTACGGTATGCATGAATATCAAAATTAAAAAAGATTAAAGCACTGGCTACTTTTGTTTTTTATTGATAAAGCTTGAACATGATTACGAAAAAACAGACAAGGAATACAACCAAAAATATACGATAAAGCATGAACATGACTATGAAAAAACATATGCATAAATGTGACAAAACACATGCATAAAAATAAACCGTCGTGTGCATGAAAATAACATAAGAAATTATCTAGAGATTCAGTTTTGACAAATTAAAGCATACAAAGCCAAGGTTCATGCTTATTGTTTCATTTTAAGAAACAAGACAAATCAAACGGACAACCAAAAAAGAAAAACAAGACAAGTCAAGTGGAACGAAGAGAATAAGTAATATCAAATATATATATATATTTAATCCAAACCGATAAAATAAACATAGCATGTTGTTGTTTTTTTTTAAAGAGACTTCCTATATAATCCGTTCTATATATATATATATTTAACTATTGATCTAATAAAATGAACGGTCGGTTTGTACTTATGCATTTTCATTTTAGGTGAATAAATATCTCATTGAAGTGTTTCATGCATCTCAGGTACCATTCCTGGAGAACTATTCACCGCCATTATCAAGTATGTTGATCTCTCCAACTTCTTATTTGAAGGTCCCATACCTGATACCACTACACATTGAACGATGTCAAAGATTAGTATTTCTTGTCTTGACAAATAACCATCTATCAGGTTCAAAACCTTCCACAGTTATAGAGTTTTTTATTTATTTTTATTTTCTTTAGTTGGGGATGGGGAAACCCCATGAGGTGAAAAGATGAAGTTTAGAGTATTTGGTAAAAATATTAAATTATTTAACTCAAAATTATATCGTGTAAGCACATCTTTTTACATGTTTCGATGATTAAAATAACTGCTTAATCGAAGGTGTTATTCCAAAAGAGGTTGGCGCTGTTACTAATTTAGTATTGTTAAGACTTGTCATTCAACAACCTTGTCGGCCCTTTGCCTCCAACCATTTTCAACATTAAAACACTTGCACTTGTACGAAATAAGTGAGTATAAGAGCCATTTGACTAATAAATATTCATCCGTCCCGAATATATATATGCTTATTTGACTTTTCACACATATTAAAAAAAATTAATGATATGAAAGTTAAATAAATGTTTGTATTGAAATATGAGTAAATTACTAAAAAGTTAATAACATAATTGTATTTGCTATTATAAAATTTGGATAAAATGGTCTTTTTCTATATTATCATATTAATTAGACTTTTAGAAATTAGTGAAATATTTAATTAGGCACAAAAAAGTTGTTAATAGACATATAAATTTGAGATAGACGGAAATGGAAATGAGACATATATATTTGGGACGGAGGGAGTACTAGTATTTCATTATCAATGTGTTTCATGCCTCATTCAATTACCATTCCTAGAGATCTGTCCACGCCAATATGAAATTAATTGATCTCTTCAATAACTCATTTGAAGGTTAGTTGGGAGATCTAAAATGCTTGCGTATCTTGACTTGGCAAATAATCATCTATCAGATTCAATACCTCTTCTACATTTGGACATTTACGTAGATTAGAAACTCTAATGTTGTACTCCAACAAATTCACCATCCATTTGCAACCTGACATCCCTCACATTCCTCCATCTTTCTAACAACAGTTTGGAGGGATCGATTCCAAATTGCTTAGGGAAGTTGGGTAAATCTTTGCAGGTTCTGCATTTGAAGGAAAACCAATTTGCAGAGGGCTGTGCTCTCGAGTCTCTCAACTTAAACTGCAATCGCTTGGAAGGAAGCGTCCCGCAGTCCCTAGTAAATTGCGTAAAGCTCGAGGTTCTTGACTTGGGAAACAACGATATACAAGCCACATTTCCCTATTGGATGGAGACTCTTGTTGAGCTTCGAGTCCTTATTCCGAACTCTAACAAGTTTAATGACATCATATTACCGAATGCAAAGACAGATGTTCCATTCCGCGGGTTACAAGTGTTGGATATATCTTACAATGAATTTAGTGGCTTATTGCCCTTGTCAGCCATGATGAATGTGAAGGAAAATATGACAGAGGAGACAAATTGGTTCACAAAGTACAAAGAGACGATGGTTTTTAATTTGAAAGGCTCGGTGCAGCCAATACAGAGAATCTTGACAGCCTTCACTAGTATTGACATGTCCAACAACAAATTTTCTGGGAGTATCACGAATTCTATCGGAAAACTTAATTCATTGAGGTACTTGAATTTGTCTTATAATAGTCTTACTGGGCATATACCATCATCTCTTGGAGATGTGAAAGCACTTGAATCATTGGAACTGTCTTGGGACCAACTAACGGGTGAGATTTCTATTCAACTTACGACGCTAAATTTTCTCGCTCTATTAAGTCTTTCGATGAATGATCTTGTGGGACAAATACCTCAATCTGGAGGACAATTTTGGACATTTGATAAAATGTGAGCAACCTCCTCCTACGTTACTAGAAGAATATAATGACTCCAATTTTTTTGATGGATTTACTTGGAAATCCGTGGCTTTGGGTTATGGTTGTGGTTTGCCTGTAGGCATTATTGTGTCATTAAATATCGAAGGACTAAACGGTTGGTGGAACTTTTCTTTGAAGTTTGGTAAAATGCTGGAGGAAATTCATGGTGGAGAAAAGGTTGGATGAAATGTGTGTTTTTGGACTAAAATTATATGGCTTGGTTTTTCTCTCTTTTTTTGGATAGCAAAGTGCTACTTTTTTTTTTTAATAATGAGTGATCGGCAGTAGTTATTTATGGTGCGCATAGAATAAAGTCCACATAGTGGTAAGTGGGATTTGATCCCATGACCTTTGATCAAAAACCTAAACACCTTGACCGCTATGTTATCTCATAGGGATTAATATTGTTTGTTTCCGTGAGTGGTTTAGTGTTGGTATTGTACTTAACAACAGCACTTTATTATTATGTTTGTATTCAGAACTTAACCGTTGAGACACATATAGGACTGTATTGTGTTACTAGACTTATATTAGAAGTTGGTTTCCGCGCTTCAATTAGTCCTAAATCAACAAAAAAGTTGAGTATCTTTTGGTGTTTGTTACTTTGTTATTTAAACGCTGATTTTGTTTTACATTTTTGCTGCTTTCCAATGTTAGGAATTTAAGAATGATCCCTTTTATAGGTATTTTCCACTTATTCAAATCAATATTCAAACAATTAAAATCAGTTAGGTAATTTCATTGAGATTAACGGGAAAAGGACGATATTACAACAAATATGGATCGCCATTTCCAAGTTTACATTAATCCATTAGAAGATTTGTCTTGTATCAGTTTTATGTTCTGCTTGAATTTTTTTTAAAAAAAAAAGTTAATTGTGATAATAATCCCCATTAAATAACAAATATACATGACAATTCGATTTCCTTTTACATTGCCCTACATCAATTGTGGTGTAAGTCAACTCAATGCCACCATTTAGTTCACCGAACATTGATTCGGCCATCCTTTCTCACGAGAAAATGAGAAACTTTCTAACTAATTCGTAGTACTGCAGTCTCTATCAAACTATGTGGTCGAGTTTAAAAATTGTTTCGGGGCAAATAGTAAAATTTCTGGTGAGGGCGAAACAATTTTTTTAAAGAAAATTAAACACAATCACAAAGAACAAATTTCCGCGGTGCACCCACACATCATATTTTAGATCCGTCTATATTTTTCATCTTTGGTGTTCCAAATTTATAATTATTAACTAATCTTGCCTATCTTAAATTCATAAAAGTTTAAGAAGTATAATATGTTATGATAGGTATACCTTTTGCCAATAGAATAAGAAAGCAAACACTATGATGCATTTATGATGGACCAACAAAAAGGAAAACAAGAATGACCAAGAAATTAATGAAGTGGGAAGGAAGACTACAAAGTCCAAAATGAGGAAAGTAATTAATGAAACGACCTACTTGCTTACAAAGTGGGGATAGCTACTTGGAAAGTTTGAATTTTCTACACATAAAATTAAGGGATATTCTCTTCAAAATACACTTATTTTTTTTCAAACTCTCGTTTTTGCACATAAATTTCAATTTAATCAAAGCTGGCATGGTCAAATTGCACATTGCAGCATGACGTGACATTTTTCTACGTATAAATACATACCAACTTTTGATTTGTTTCAAATTGTACAGGGTTAAAAATCAAAGCTGACATGAGATTTTTCCAGCATGACGTGGCTGCTGATAGGGGTGTCGATCGGTACGGGATCGGGAATCCCGATACCGAATTTCGGGATCCCAATCCCGAAAACAGCAAATATTCCATACCGATACCGATTCGGTATTCGGTATTTCGGGATTCGGGACGGAATTTCGGTATTGAGATTCGGTAATCCCGAAAATCCCGTAATTTAAAAAAAAAAAAAAAACTGGGAGGTTTATTTTATTAGTGACAATGCGTTCCATTGATGTGGGAACGGTTGGAGGCGGGACTCAACTCGCATCTCAATCGGCATGCCTCAACTTACTGGGAGTGAAGGGAGCCAACGGGGAAGCTCCGGGATCGAACGCACGGCAGTTAGCCACCATTATTGCCGGTGCAGTTCTTGCCGGAGAGCTCTCTCTCAAGTCCGCAATTGCTGCTGGCCAGCTTGTGAAGAGTCACATGAAGTACAACAGATCTAATAAAGTCTAGAGTTGATTTAGGAAGGATACTATTGAATGGTCTGCCTGCCTGCCGGTGGCGCGCCAGCGGCGACGGCCGAAGAAGAAGAGGCGAGACGGATGGACGCTGGACGCAGACCTAATTAAGTTTCAGACGGACGCTGGAGTCTGGACGCAGACCTACCTATTAAGTTAAAAAATATTTAATTTTTTTTTAAATCGGTATTTCGGTATATACCGATATCGGTATCGATATATCCCAAATCCCGATTAGCCGGGAAATGAAATACTGATACCGATACCGAATACCGAAAAACGGTATTTCGATATCCCAATACCGAAATTTTCGGGACGGGATTCGGTATATCCCGAATACCGATCCCGTTTAGACACCCTCAGCTGCTGATATGTCGGATGAATCAACATCGATTGTGTCTAATTTTTCAATAAATATACAAACTCTTTACAGTTTCTATTTTGCACATGACCTTTGAATTTAATCTTTTTCTACAATTTTTTTTTAATTTTAATTTATTTCTAGTATGATTTTCTCAAAGTTTTTTTTTAAAATACATGCGATTTAAAAAAAATATATATTATTAAGAAGAGGTTTGAAGATTTTTCTTTGCGCTTATGAGCTTAAAATTGGGGTGGGTATAACAACTTCAGTGGTACGTTATATCAGGTTAAATACTTTCCACCATTGGAAACTTATCCTACTAACAACAGATTCATTGGTTGGAGTTTTTCTTATTTCTTTTTTGAGTTGGGGGATGGGAAACCAAAATGAGGTGAAAAGATGAATGAAGTTTGCAGTATTTGGTGAAAATATTAAATTATTTAACCCAAAATTATATTACATGTTATGGTGATTAAAATGACTGCTTAATTGCAGGTGTTATTCCTATAGAGATCGGTTCTCTTGATACTTTATAAAGTTTAGACTTGTCATCCAACAAGATTGATGGCCCTTTCCCTCGAACCATTTTCAACATGACAACATTTGGCTATTTATCTCTCGGGAATAACGCTTTGACGGGTACGATTCCAGCCTCTTTTGTAGTTTATCCATTCAGTTCTCTCTCTCATTCAATTAGTTTAATATTTCAATTAATTATATCTACAATAAGCAATAGTCTTTCCCTATTTTTCTCAAATTATTAAGTTGTATCATACTCATATCCCACGTTAAAGTATTTCATAAATGTGAACATTGACATATATTTGTACTAAAATAAAATTAGAGAGTTACTATAAAAAGTCAACCCGCTCGACTTTTAAACATTTCATCATCAAAGTTAGAGCCAATAAAATGAACCCAATCCGGCAGGCCGGCTCGAGTACCTGAAAAAAAAAATTGGGTTGGACTCTAAAATTAAAAGTCCAAAGGTGTATTGGGTTTAAAAAGTCCGCCAAAAAAATCACGGGCTCCATGGGATTTGGGCTAAAAAAGCCCGGGGTTTTGGGGCTAAAAAGTCCGTCCGGAAAAAATACATAATTATTAGATAATATTAATATATAAATACACATGAAAAAAAAGATGTGAAAGAAAAACTTATCAAGGAAAGATTCAAAATGCAATTAATATATTTCGAAACTTGACGTTGTTTATTGTTTTAGTTTGAATTTTTGTAATATTTATTTGTATACCGCTTTGAATTTTGATATTTATTTATACATAAATCTACAACATGATTTATTTTATATATTTAATTATTTCATAATTTATACTTTATCCAATATTAATATATTTAGTTTAAAATATATATGTATATTAATTTTATTTTTACACAATAAATATATAATTAAAAAATATTTTAAAAAAATAATGGGCTAGGCCCGCCCCGAAAGTTCGGGGTCGGGTTAGGCTTCATAAATTACGGCCCAGTAAAATATGGGACGACCCAAAAAATTGAATTGGCCCGATGAGCCCGAGGCTTGGTCGGCCCGCCCGCTCATTTTGCCATCTCTAATCAAAGTATTCAATACCTCTTCCAGGTACCATTTCTAGAGATATGTTCACCTCTAGGGGTGAAAACGGGTCGATTACGGACGGATAGTGTTCTTCCCATATTTTATCCCATATTTTTTTCTCGAATTCGGAGTCGAATATCGGAAGGTCGGATACGATACGGATTCGGAATATTCGGGATACGAATACAGGGCGGATAAATGATGAATTCGGATCGAATTTGAGTAACAATCATCGGATAATATGATTCATAAATAATCATCTATTTGTGATTGCAACGCATGAAAATATTACGTATACAATATTTAATAGAAGTTTTAATACAAACTATACTATCCATTATGAATAAAATAATTTTTAGAATCAAGAAAGTACGAAAAAATTCCAAAATTTAATATAAAATACCTAACAATAACCATAGATGCGCTTAAAATGTAAAGTAGTTTACAAAGTTTAAGAACCACATAAGGTTTGGCATGACATGATGACAATTAGCAAATAAAATAACATAAGTGGATTTCAGTCTTCATTCACTATGTAGCTTAGTATCTCAAGCATCGACTACAACTCATCAATCCTCATCACTGACCATTTCTTCTCCATCCTACATTTTTTAATCTACAATTAGTATCTTAAGTTTGCAACAAACTTGAAAGAAAATTATAATTAAAGAAGTAAAAGTGATAAACCTAAACCACCATATTGGCAACAAGTGTTTCCATGACCTCTAAATCACCAACAATAGATGCAACATTCTTTTGAGAACCTGAAATTTTTAAAAAAATTACATAAAGGGACTGATGAGTCGATTTCGTACCTAATTATTTCTGTCCGAAAGGGTCTCTTAACTGTGCAGGCGAGACATATTTGTTGGCAGTTATGCAGGAAATGGGCTGATTTGGCGTGACACTTGGAGATGAGGTGGCGATGCGAATTACAGCTGGAATGGCGATATTTTGAGCGGTTTTTTGCCGAGAAAGGAAGGAGAAAAGAAGAAGGAAAAGAAAGGAAAGAGAGAGGAAGGAAAGAAGAAGGATAAGGAAGGATTAGATATTTCCATATCTATCAAGATCCTTTCCTTATCCTACAAGAAACCCTAGATATGATCTAGAGGGTTATATTAAGAAGAGGAAGCACGAAATTTAAAGGACTTTTTGGACAACTCTACACACCGTGCCTACCTTTCCTCAACCTCGAAGACTCATCCTTTTCATTCCGACAAGTTACCGCCGCCGCCGAGCCATTGCTGAAGACAAATCACCGCCGCCGAAGCCAAACCACCGCACCATCGACGAGAAGAACTCAACAATCAAACTTACCGATCCACTTCATGCAGCAGTAGTTTAAGATGATGAAACAAACACTTCTATTTCAGTTTTTCTTATGTTCGAACATTAGTTAATTTCGTTTCTTGCTTTTCGTTTGTTTCGAGAGACCGAGGACTATCGGGACTCTTAATCTAGTTTCAAGTTGTGTTTAAATTCAGTTTGTGTTTAGTTTAAAATTGGTTCGTGTTCGTTTTCAGTTTTTAGTTAGTTAAATTTACTTTAATTTAGTTTTCGTGCATGCTAGGGTTAGGGTTACAAATGATGCATGTTCTGTTTCGCAGGGTGTCTTATATGTGCAGTCATGACAGTTTCATGAGTAGCTAAACTTTTAGTGGTCCGGCAGAATGTAAAACGCACAAGTGAACAGTACATGAGGCTTAGGTGTTGATAATTAATCAAAGGGTTTCGGGTTAATTATGATTTATTTAATCTGGCTAGTAATTTAGGCTTGATCACCCTAGGTTGCCCAGTCTGTAGCTAACTTAGTACTTCCATCGTTTCTCGTGGAACAAGGCTAGGTAAGTAGCAAAATTATTTGAAAGAGTAGTTGGATTAAACCGGTAGGAGACTATTAGATGCCCAACATACGAGTAGGCTCCTATACTAGGCTCCCTTAGTTTGATAAAGTTGTTTAACTATTAAATCTATTGATTGCCCAACAATGTAGGTTGTAGCTAAATTAGGGAAGTAGCCGTTTCTATGCCCAACATGGCGGTTACTGACTTAGTAAGTGGGAGTGAGGATTACGCAGTTTAAGTTACGGTAATGTATAACTAGTTGATCCATGAGATTAATTCATTTTATGTGCCAAGAATTGGAATTACGTGTGTGTGAATATTCTGCTGGACCCATCTTTTATCTGCCTAGTTAAAACAGTTTTATTTCAGTTTCAGTTTTTTTTGCAATTTATTTCAGTTTTAATAAGTTCTTAGTTTAGTTAAAAACCCAAAACTTGCGTGGTTGCTAACCAAACCCAAGATAAGTAGGAAAATAATATGTATAGTCCTCCGTTCCCTGTGTTCGATACCCTGTAAACTATAATGATATAATTCTCTATTTTTGCAGGATTGTTTGGTGCAATACAGCGATCACCAAACTGACGCCGTTGCCGGGGAACGGTGTTATCTAGTTTTATTGTTTTCTACTAATCTTTTTGATCTTTTAAGCGTTGCATGAGCAGGTCTTCCAAGCCTAACCTCATATTTGATCCAGAGGTCGAGAAAATAGCAAAGAGGAATAGGAAGAGGACAAAGCTGCAAAAGCAACAGATTCTGTCTGAGGCAGAAAACGTCTTAACTGCCCAGACAGGAGACAGAACAGACGTCGGTGATCAGACCAGCGACTCGAACCGAAAACCGTTAGGTTCGACAAAACACTCGCACAATACTCCAAGAACTAGCTCAGAATCAGAGGAGGAAGAGATGGAGGACGAAGTGCACAATCCACAACCCTTGAGGATGAATACCGGATCGCTTGACATGGGAGCGGACCTTCCCGGTCCAATCCAAATCACAACTACTGAACAAATCGATGTCAAGCTGAACATGGTCGCTGCCATGCCAAAGTTCTATGGGAGAACGAACGAGAACCCAAATTCCTTCTTGGCCTCGTTCAACCAAGTCTGCAATCTGCACAGGCAAGGCAATCTGGATGCTTTCAAGCTCAAGGCTTTTCCATTCACTCTTCAAGATGGAGCACAAGCATGGTTCTCAAGTCTAAAGCCGAACACAATAACAACGTGGGCCCAGATGCGTACAGTTTTCCTGAAGAAGTATTTCCCGTAATCAAAGACAAATGCATTAAAGAAGCAGATTTCCGGGATCACTCAAGAAGTCGACGAAACTTTCGGCGCATACTGGGAAAGATTCGGACGACTTGTCGATGGTTGTCCGAACCATGGCTATTCGGATGTGGAGCTTCTACAGATTTTCTATCAAAGGATGACAGACGAAGCAAAAGCCATGGTTGATATCGGTCTGAGAGGAAATTTCCACACAAGCCTCTACGAAGATGTAAGAAATATAATCGAAGGGCTTGCGGAGTCTACCTCGCAATATAAAGGGCCAAGACCAACAAGGAGAGCTGTAAATTGGTCTCATTCCGACTACATGGATGAGATCGATAATAAAGTGGAGGCAAAATTCAGCCTGTTGCAAGATAAGCTCGACCTGATACTCAAGCAGAACACTCCTGCCCCAAGTCGGTCAAATGCCGATCATGCATGTGGAGCATGCGGAGAGAAAGGGCATATGTCACTGCAATGTCCGGGAGAAGAAGTACACGCCGCTGGAAATCGGAGCGGGCAACAAGGAGTTCATCCGAACCTCCGTTGGAAGCAACCAGAAGAGCATTTTCAACCGAGAAATCCGCCTCAAACCCAATTTCAGCAACCATACCAGCAGCAACAAGGATATCAGCAGCCGTATCAACCTCCTAATCAGAATAATTATCAGCAGACGTACAGACCCCCACATCAAAGGCAGTTTTAGCAGTAGAATGTCCCACCTGCCCAGTCGGAGCAGCAGAGCCCTTTAGAAAAACTTTTAGCCGAAATGGTTTCTTCGCAGAAGGACACCACCGCATTTCAACAACAAATGCAGCGGGAGATCAACCAGACAAAGAAGGATCAGCAAGCTTCAATGGAGAATTTGACTAAGCAGATGAATAAGCTAAATTCTGCCATTCAGGAAATAAAGACTTCTTAAGGACAGCTTCCAGCTCAAACTCAGCAAAACCCGAATGCCCATAACTGCAATCAAATTACGGTGCATGGAAGGAAGGAACTACCTAGCCCAACTGTACAGGTGAGACAACCAGAGAAGTCAGCAGAAAAGTCAGCAGAGAAGAAGAAGGCTGCAGAACAGCCTCTACCATCAGAAAGTTCGAAGGAGCAGTATGCTGAAAATCCAGAACAAGAAAGAGATGAGGAGGACGTCCAGACTGGACAGTCAGAGCATGAAAATCTGATTCCTCCACCCTTTCCCGAAGCTTTGGAAAGGAAGAGAACGCCAAACAAGAAAAGTATGGATTACATGAAGTTGTTCGAGAAGTTGGAGATTAATATCCCTTTCCTTGAAGCCGTAAAGATCCCCAAGTTCGGCAAATTTGTGAAGGATGTCATCACTGGAAAAGTTCCCAAGTCTGGTAAGGTTTTATTCGATCACACAGTATCGGCAATTATACAGAAAATGCATCCTGCTAAATGTGCCGACCCAGGTATGTTCACACTTCCCTGTCTGATGGGTGATGTCATGATTAAGCAAGCCATGTGTGATCTAGGTGCATATATAAATGTTATGCCTTTATCTGTATATAATCAATTGGTAGGAGCTGAGTTAATATCCACTGAGGTGATTATTCAATTAGCGGATAGGTCATGCATTGCTCCAATTGGTTTACTTGAAAACATTTTGGTCAGAATCAACAACTTTGTCTATCCGGCTGATTTCTATGTAATTGACACAAATGATAGGCAAGTTGCAGGAACTGCGGGAGTGTTATTAGGTAGGCCGTTTTTAAAGACTGTAAAGGCAATAATTAATGTGGATGAGGCTTCGATAAGTGTAGCATACCATAATGAAACTTATGTTCATAGGATATCTGAAGCACTTAAGAAGTCCTACGATCATGAAAATGAGAATGCTTTTTCTACTGACTCCATTGATGCAATTGTCCAAGAATATCTTGAGACGTATGTGGTGCGGGACAAAATGGAAATCGCCTTGACTCAAGGACTGACCGAATCAGACCTTGAAGGTATGAGGGACGAAGAGATCAGAGAGAGCATCTCGGCTTTATATGCAACTCCAGAATTACAAACTGTCGGCAACATGTCTCAGCTGCCCAGCCAGGACGCTTCTGAAAAGCTGCTGCCGTCAATCATCAAGGCACCAAAGCTGGAACTTAAGCCACTTCCAACAAACCTGAAGTATGCCTATCTCGGAGACAATGAGACGCTGCCCGTCATCATTAATAAAGAACTTGATGAAAATCAAGAGAAGGCGTTGTTGGAGATTTTGAAGAAGCACAAGAAAGCAATATGATGGACTCTAGCCGACATCACCGGCATAAGTCCAAACATTTGCCAGCACTCTATCCTCATGGAGCCGGATAGCAAACCTTTCCGAGACCATCAAAGAAAACTAAATCCAAACATGAGGGAGGTCGTGCTGAAGGAAGTATTGAAGCTCTTATCCATGGGGATTATCTATCCCATATCGGATAGCAAATGGGTAAGTCCCGTACACGTTGTGCCCAAGAAGTCCGGATTCCAAGTTGTCGAGAATGAAAAGAACGAATTGGTTCCGGTACGCTTAGTGACGGGATGTCGCATGTGTATCGATTATAGGAAGCTCAATGCGGCAACTCGAAAGGACCATTTCCCGCTTCCATTTATCGATCAGATGCTCAAGAGACTTGCGGGGCAAGTCTATTTTAGCTTCTTGGACGGCTATAGCGGCTATTTTCAAATCCAAGTGTGAGAGGAAGATCAATATAAGATGACGTTTACATGTCCCTATGGAACGTTTGCTTACCGAAGAATGCCATTTGGATTATGCAATGCGCCGGGCACCTCTCAAAGGTGTATGATGAGCATATTCTCGGACCTCATCGAGATGTGCATAGAGGTCTTCATGGACGACTTCACCGTCTATGGTGACTCTTACACTTCGTGCTTGAAGAACCTCGACAAAGTCCTAACTCGATGCATTGAGAAGAATTTGGTATTGAACTACGAGAAATGCCATTTCATGGTAACCGAAGGAATAGTGCTCGGTCACGTTGTTTCTAAAAGAGGAATAGAAGTCGACAAGGCAAAAGTGGAGGCCATCGCGAAGTTGCCATATCCGACTAGTCCAAAGGAAGTCCGTGGTTTCTTAGGACACGCCGGCTTCTATCGGCGTTTCATAAAGGATTTCGCAAAAATCGCTCAGCCCCTAACAAATCTACTTCACAAAGATGTCGAGTTTGATTTCGACACCAAATGTAAGGAGGCCTTCACTATCCTTAAAGACAAGCTTACAACAGCTCCTGTGATGCAAGCCCCGGACTGGAACAAGCCATTCGAGATTATGTGCGACGCTTCTGACTGTGCGATCGGGCGATCTTTGGGACGTAACTGGAAAAGAAAGCCATGTGATTTATTATGCGTCCAAGACATTAAATCCAACACAATGCAACTATTCCACCACAGAGAAGGAGCTGTTAGCTATCGTCTTTGCCTTCGACAAGTTTCAATCATATTTACTTGGCTCGAACCCAAAAGATCGAGCTTAACTCATGTCAGTTCAATCTTCTCATGAACCTGAATCTTGGATACTCCAAAGCCTCCAATCATTCTTGCTGGAGAGATGCTATACAGGAATATATCAATGCCCAGGAAAAAAAGAATAAGACTTAGTCTCATTGCCTGCAGGGAAGAAGCCATTGGCTGCCCCTTTCCTTCGCTACTAGGAAAGTAAGCAACTTCTATTAGCGCCGGACCTTGAATCGAATTGATCGTGTCATGTGCAACGTCCATCAATGATGGTTCATTAATGTTCATTGATTTAGACTCCTTCCCCCTTCTCAACTACGAAAAAGATCGAGAGGGGCCCGAAAGCCCCCAAACCAAGAACGGAAACGGAAGCCTTTCGACTCACTTCCCATTCTCGTGTATACCGATCATGCCGCCGTCAAGCATCTCCTTGCCAAGAAGGAATCAAAGCCGAGACTTATCCGATGGATTCTTCTCTTACAAGAATTTGATTGGGAAGTTAAGGACAAGAAAGGAGCTGAAAATCATGTGGCAGATCACTTGAGCCGATTGATTCAAAACGATGATGGAAAGCTAATTAAGGAGACTTTTGCCGAAGAGCATTTATATGCTATACCTGAGACGGTTTCCAGTCTTGCCAAGCTCCTGCCCACTCAGTGTTTTACGATTGGAGTCCACAAGGTGTCTCAGCTGCCCAGTCAAGACAACTCTGAAGCAGAACTGCTGAAAACCGTAGGTAACAGTTCTAAATTACCTTGGTATGCTAATATTGTGAATTTCTTGACCTCTGAGCAGCTTCCACCCGAGTTCACTCATGCCCAAAAAGCAAAATTGAAGAGCGAGTGTAAGCAGTATTTCTGGGACTCTCCAATCCTTTGGAAAATGGGAGTTGATCAAGTGATCCGAAGATGCATTCCGGAAGAAGAGCAAGGCGACATCCTATTCCATTGTCACTCGTCCGCTTATGGAGGACACTTCGGACCAAAACGAACCGCAAGGAAAGTGTTAGATGCGGGTTTCTTTTGGCCGAGTCTACACCTTGGCGCATATAAGTACTGTAAGTCATGTGCACGTTGCCAAATGACCGGGAATATATCTATGAAGGATGAAATGCCCCAAAAGCCTTTGAGATTTTGTGAGATATTTGACGTATGGGGTATGGACTTCATGGGTCCGTTTCCTAGTTCGTGTACATTTTACTTGCCGTTGATTATGTTTCTAAATGGGTTGAGGCAAAGGCTACAAAAATTAATAACTCTAAAGTGGTTGCAGGGTTTTTTTCGAACTAACATCTTTTGCAGATTTGGCGTACCAAAGGCCATCATAAGTGATCGAGGAACACATTTCTGCAACCGTACCATCGAGTCATTGATGAAGAAATATGGAGTAGCCAATCGAGTTTTTACCGCTTAACATCCACAAACGAATGGGCAAGTTGAAGTGTCAAATCGGGAAGTGAAGTCTATTTTGGAGAAGACAATCAATCCGTCAAGGAAAGATTGGAGTATGAGGCTGGATGATGCCTTATGGGCTTATCAAACAGCCTATAAAACTCCACTAGGTATGTCTCCATATAGATTAATTTTCGGGAAATTATGTCACTTGCCTGTACAGTTGGAACACAAAGCCTGGTGGGCGGTACAGAAAGTTAATTTGGATCTGACCGAAAGTGCGAAGGAGAGGAAATATCAGCTTCAAGAGCTTGAAGAAATCCGGTTAGAATCCTATGATGCAGCTATGAGATACAAAGACCGCACAAAGGCGTTGCATGATAAAATGATCCGTATGAAAACTTTTGAAGTAGGCCAGCTTGTATTGCTCTACCAATCACGCCTACGCATTATGCCCGGAAAGCTCCGCTCAAGATGGATAGGTCCATTCCGGGTGTGTTCTGTCTGGCCAGGTGGGGCAGTGGTGATACAAAAAATGGACTCAAACGAGACTTTCACTGTCAACGGTCATCGCCTGAAGGTTTATCATGCTGCCGCAATGATAGAAGATGTGGACGAGGAGAGCTTGTCCATTCCGTCCTATATTTGACTCTTTGAAGAGCAGGTCTAGCCGAAGACTCTAAAGAGAGGCGCTTCCGGGAGGCAACCCGTATATCTTTTCCATTTTTTTTCTTTGATTTCGTATTTTTAGTTTGATTTTATGCTTGGTGTTATTTCTTTTATTTTTCAGATTTTAGCTAAGTATGGAATTGGGGTCTTAAGTATAAGAAGGAGTTGGAGGAGCAAAGATGAAGAGAAGAAGACTTTGGGGTCTTAATCGCTATTTTCAGAAATATCAAAGGACCCAAATTGTAGTAGGGGAACGAATTTCAGGGACTCAATTGCATAAAGGACGAACATTTGGAGTCAATTGAAGTTGAGAAGAAGTTGGGGGCGAAATTGAAAAGCAAGAGGGATCAGATCTCTTAACTGTATAACTGAGAGGACCCGATTGCAAAATTCATATGTATAAAAGGAGGGAAAGGGACCGAACCCTACCACTTGTTACTATTCAAATCCATTCCCTCCCAAAAATCCGCCGCCCACTACTTCTCTCTCTACAACTACCTTCTTCTCCAAGACTCCTCCTCCCTGCACAGTCGAGAGATAACCGCCATGCCTCCAAAGAAGAAGAAGTCCGGCTTGTCCATTCTTTGCCGTCGGGTTGGGCTGCCCGTCCGATCTCGATCCTGAGACTCAAAGACGCCGTGATGCCGCCCCTGCCCACCGGGAGGCCGCGCTAACTCCGAAAGTTTCGCAACTTGAAATTGAACCGCAACCACCGGAGGAATTCGCGTATGAGGAACCAAATCCGCAAACCATGGCAGTTGAAGCCGGATCCAATTATGCAACGGAGTCGACTTCACCGCCAAAACTGCCTCGCCGACGGTTACGAAGGCACATGGGCGTGGCTACCTCACAGAAACCGCCGCGTGAACCGACTCCCGAGCCGACTCCTCAACCCACTCCCGAACCAATGCCTCAACCGACTCCCGAGCCGACGCCTCCACCATCTCCACCGCATCGTTCGAGAGCCCGAAAGCTGAAGGCAGGCCGTACAGACGGTGCCTCTTCCTCCAATCCGCCGCCTCAATCTCCTAAAGATCTCTACGAGTGGATGTCGTTTCTTAAGTTTCAACATCCACCACCACCACTCAACTATTATGAAGGTGTTAATTGAAGCGAAAGCTTAAGAGGGGAGTTGCCGAGCCAAGAGGAAGGTGACTCGGACTATAAGTCCGATGATCATGATGGGAATTTCGAAGACGATTTCAACATGAACTACTTATCCCTTGCCGATTCCGAATCATCTTCGGCCCTTCCCAGCACGATGGAGTATGGCAACCGGGTGGTTATCCGTATCGATTCTCCGGCAGCCGTCCATGCTCTCTCTCAATTTGAGATCGAGTACATGAATATGCATCTACAAGAACGCGAGGGCAAAGATTTCCACAGTGGCCGCCTCCTCGACCGCACGTTCCTTCGCGCGGCAGGTATAATCGGACCCTTCTTTCAATTTTTTCGAAATGTTGGTTGGTCTTGGTTGCTTGAGTCACATCATTATCCATGCTACAAAGAGGTTGCAAGTGAGTTTTTCAATACTTTTCATTTTGAGGGTGATAAAGATTTGGTGACACCTTGTATTGAGTTTAGATAGTTTGGGGGTACTTATCATTTGTCTGTGGCCGAGTGGAATGCTCGATTAGGGATTTGTTCGTTTAATGACTATATGCTAAGGCATTTTGAGATAGGATTTCATGGTATACGAGTAAGGATCCTAGTTATATTGGTTCAAGGGCCGCATGGAGGCTTCTCGCCCCAAGCGACCCGGATGAGTTTGTCACTTCCGGTTCCCATGTAAGTTTTATAGAGGATCCCGCCCTTCGCATTTGCCACCAATACTTAGTCCACAACTTGACTGGAAAAAGTACTTCTTTTGAAAAGGTAAGTGCCAATGAATTGTATTTTCTATGGTGCATGGCTACTAGGCGCCTCATTAACTTAGGTTGGTGGATTGCTCATAACATGTTCGTAATTGCTAGTCACACCGTGCGTCATATGACTCTTTGCCATATTCTTGCTACGTTCATTGAACGCAACTTTGCCGTATATGATGCGGGTTATTTGACTAGGGTAGATCCACCATCTTTGTTTGATTGGAATTTGTTGAGGCACACTCGCCTACTGTACCAATTGCCTAACCGGGAGATCCAGATTTATCCACCGGGACCTCGTGTCTCGAGTGCCTTTACTTCTACAGGATAGGATACAGTGTAGACGCTAAGGACGGATCTGGATTCCCTTGGACGCCGAGTAGACCGCCTCCGCCGTACAGTTATGAACAGACTGCCTCGCCTGCCCAGGCGAGGCGACCGGTGAGTTTTCTTCCCCATTTTAGTTTTTCGTTTTGTGTCTTTTTGTTCTGTGTTTTGAGTCTATTTTTATGTGTTTTTCATGTTCTTACACTTGATTGGGATCAAGTGTAAGGAGGGGGGTGTTTCTTTTTCTTGTTTATTTTGTCTTTTGTCTTTAATTTTCGTTGTTTCTTACACTTGGTAGGGACCAAGTGTAAGGAGGGTGTTAGTGTGTTTATTTTGTCATGCCTTCTTCCTTGTTTTGTCTTTTCTCTCTTGCTCGAGGGCGAGCAAGTTTTATGTGTAAGGAGGGGAGGTATTTTGTGTCGAAGCATGCCAAAATTTTTGATTTTTGAAGCGCCGTTTTTCTATGATCAAGCTTGTCTTATTTGTGCTTTTATTTTCAATAAGCTTGCTTGTGGACTTTGTGAAGAGTAGATCTAGGCACGTGTATGCATGTAATTTGGGATGACGAAAAATAAACATTGTTGGATCGAAATTATATAACCACTCACTTAAATAAGATTTGAGCCTTAAAGTAGGACACTTCATACTATTCCTTTGAGAGTGTTTATCCACAAAATCGCAATATGTTTGAGTCACTTGTGATAAGTGATAGGAGGCACTAGGGATTTTTAGCCACACGGCCGCGACAAAAATATTTCCGACTACATTATCCCTTAGTGAACTAATTTGAGCCTTGACCGTTTCTTTGATTTGAGTTAGTAAAAATTTTAGCCAAGGTCTTTTTAAACTTTCTCTTGACTCATGTTATTGCATGTTTTACGAACTCCTTGTGCATGATAGTTAAAATCTGAAGTGTATTACATATGTCTTCTACCTGCCCAGTATAGACTGCTACAGAAAACCGATTGGATAAAAAGACTAAGTACAAAAACTGCTCTACATAAGCAGAATTCATAGTGTCCTATCTGTACAGTTAAGACAGTTTGTGCCCAGCTGCTAAAATATATATATATATATATATATATATATATATATATGCCACGAAAATATTCTCAATAAAAAAAAATCTGAATTTGAGAAGTGGTAGAAAAGAAAGAGCATGGGTACGTAGTTGCAGCATTGAAATAAATTTTCTAAGTGGCGGGAGTTTTACTGACTTGACTGCACAGGTGAGAGAGTATTATATGCATAACATTGAATCTGAATTTTAATGGAGCTTAGTACCCCTAGGACCCTTACCAACATCAATTTGTTTAAGTCCTAAGCCCCATTACAACCGAATGAGAAAGACCTCCTTGATATTGCTATTGTGATGATCTCTTATCGTGATTGCGTGGATTGTTTTTCTTTGAGTGACTTAAACCGGACCTAGATTAGTTGAGTGTTGAGTGAAACTTGAGGAGATCCACATTGTTTAGATTTTGACCAAGTTGATATATGTATGCTTAGTTTCAAAATTTGCATTGTCTACTTGTTGGATGAGATTATGATTGCATGGGTTTGACATTGCTTGGCTAGTGAATTGGTGCGTAGACTTTCGAATTGATTGGTATGGCTTCTTGTCTTCGTTTTGTGAGTCCGTTGTCATTTTCTTCCGTTCGTGTCGAGTCTTGTTTTTGTCTTGTTCGAGTCTTGAGTCTTTTCTTTTGTGTCTTGGGTCTTGGGGAAGACCAAAAATAATTAGGTACTTATTTTTTGTTCTTCTTATACTCGAGGGCGAGTATAGCTCAAGTGTAAGGAGATTTGATGAGTCGATTTCGTACCTAATTATTTCAGTCCGAAAGGGTCTCTTAACTGTGCAGGCGAGACATATTTGTTCGCAGTTATGCAGGAAATGGGCTGATTTGGCGTGACACTTGGAGATGAGGTGGCGATGCGAATTACAGCTGGAATGGCGATATTTTGAGCGGTTTTTGGCCGAGAAAGGAAGGAGAAAAGAAGAAGGAAAAGAAAGGAAAGAGAGAGGAAGGAAAGAAGAAGGATAAGGAAGGATTAGATATTTCCATATCTATCAAAATCCTTTCATTATCCTACAAGAAACCCTAGATATGATCTAGATGGTTATATTAAGAAGAGGAAGCACGAAATTTGAAGGACTTTTTGGACAACTCTACACACCGTGCCTACCTTTCCTCAACCTCGAAGACTCATCCTTTTCATTTCGACAAGTTACCGCCGCCGCCGAGCCATTGCCGAAGACAAATCACCGCTGCCGAAGCCAAACCACCGCACCATCGACGAGAAGAACTCAACAATCAAACTTACCGATCCACTTCATGCAGCAGTAGTTTAAGATGATGAAACAAACACTTCTATTTCAGTTTTTCTTATTTTCGAACATTAGTTAATTTCGTTTCTTGCTTTTCGTTTGTTTCGAGAGACCGAGGACTATCGGGACTCTTAATCTAGTTTCAAGTTGTGTTTAAATTCAGTTTGTGTTTAGTTTAAAATTGGTTCGTGTTCGTTTTCAGTTTTTAGTTAGTTAAATTTACTTTAATTTAGTTTTCGTGCATGCTAGGGTTAGGGTTACAAATGATGCATGTTCTGTTTCGCAGGGTGTCTTATATGTGCAGTCAGGACAGTTTCATGAGTAGCTAAACTTTTAGTGGTCCGGCAGAATGTAAAACGCACACGTGAACAGTACATGAGGCTTAGGTGTTGATAATTAATCAAAGGGTTTCGGGTTAATTCTGATTTATTTAATCTGGCTAGTAATTTAGGCTTGATCACCCTAGGTTGCCCAGTCTGTAGCTAACTTAGTACTTCCATCGTTTCTCGTGGAACAAGGCTAGGTAAGTAGCAAAATTATTCGAAAGAGTAGTTGGATTAAACCAGTAGGAGACTATTAGATGCCCAACATACTAGTAGGCTCCTATACTAGGCTCCCTTAGTTTGATAAAGCTGTTTAGCTATTAAATCTATTGATTTCCCAACAACGTAGGTTGTAGCTAAATTAGGGAAGTAGTCGTTTCTATGCCCAACATGGCGGTTACCGACTTAGTAAGTGGGAGTGAGGATTACGTAGTTTAAGTTACGATAATCTATAACTAGTTGATCCATGAGATTAATTCATTTTATGTGCCAAGGATTGGAATTACGTGTGTGTGAATATTCTGCTGGACCCATCTCTTATCTGCCTAGTTAAAACAGTTTTATTTCAGTTTCAGTTTTTTTTTGCAATTTATTTCAGTTTTAATAAGTTCTTAGTTTAGTTAAAAACCCAAAACTTGCGTGGTTGCTAACCAAACCCAAGATAAGTAGGAAAATAATATGTCTAGTCCTCTGTTCCCTGTGTTCGATACCCTGTAAACTATACTGATATAATTCTCTATTTTTGCAGGATTATTTGGTGCAATACAGCGATCACCAGGGACTATAATTTATACATACTTCATTATAATATAAAATGACAAAAAAATTAATATCTTAAAAAAATTATAATACGGGAGAGGTGGCAGTGGCCTTGGCACGTCGCGGCGATGAGAGGTGGCACGCCGGCACGGTGAGTTTTGAGGGAGAGACGATCATACGAGAATTTTGAGGGAGAGATGTGGTTTTGAGGGTGAATTGAGACGATTTTTTTTTTTTAAATATATTTTCTTAATCTGAATTTATTATTATATTAAAAAATTCATTATTAAATAATTCGAATATCCAAATTCATAATCTGAGAAATATTCGATTAAATACGGGAAAGATCGGATATGGGCGAATAATGTGAAATCCGAATTCGAATTTGTATCCGATTTAGGCTATCCGGATTCGAACCCGTATCCGACCGAATACTAGATTTGCTTCCCGAATTTGATCCCGATCGGATCCGGCTCCGGATCAGGCGGATAATATCCAATCCGTTTTCACCCCTATTCACCTCCAATATTTATACTATTGATCTCTCCATTAACTCATTCGAAGGTTGACCTTCGACCATTGGAAATCTATCTACGCTAAGCACTCTAATGTTGCACTCCAACAAATTCAGTGAAGAGACTCCACCGTTCCTTTGCAACTTGACATCTCTCACATTCCTCCATCTTTCAAACAACAGTTTGGAGGGATCAATCCCAAAGTGTATAGGGAAGTTGAGGAAGGCTTTGCACGTTCTGCATTTGAAGGGAAATCGATTTCAAGGCCTCATCCCACCAACATTTCTTAAGGGTTGTGCTATCAAATCTCTTGTCTTAAACGACAATCGATTGGAAGGAAAGGTGCCACAATCCCTAGTAAATTGCAGAAATCTTGAGGTCCTCAACTTGGGAAACAACACTATACTAGACATATTTCCCTATTGGATTGTTGAGCTTCGAGTCCTTGTTCTACACTAACAAGTTCAATTGCGTCATATTGCCTCCTGTAAAGACTGATATTTAGTTCCCCAAGTTACAAGTATTGGACATATCTCACAATGAATTTAGTGGCTAGCTCCTTGCCGGGTAGATATTTGAAAAACTTTCCAGCCATGATAAATGCCAAGGAAGAACATACAACAAATAATTCAAATTGGTTCACATACTATGAGGAGTCGATGAATTTTAATTTGAAAGGCTCAAAGCAGCCAATAGGGATAATCTTCACAAGTATTGACATGTCCCATAATAAGTTTTCGGGGAGTATCACGAATTCTATTGGAAATCTTAATTCGTTGAGGTACTTGAATTTGTCTCGGAATAGTCTCACCAGGCATATACCGTCATCGCTTGGAGATATGAAAATATTAGAATCACTTGACCTCTCCTGGAATCAATTGACTAGTGAGATTCCTCGACAACTTACGACATTAGATTTTCTCTCCGTATTAAATCTTTCTGTGAATGATCTTGTGGGGCATATACCACAATTTGGCGGTCATTTCTTGACATTTGATAATAGCTCCTACCTTTTGAACTCGGGGTTATGCGGAATTCCCTCAACTAAAAATTGTGAGCAAGATACTCCCATGGTACTGGAAGAAAGTGATGACTCTAACTTCATTGATGGTTTTACGTGGAAACCGGTGGCTTTGGGTCATGGATGTGGTTTGTCTATAGGCATTATTGTGGGTTGTTTTGTTACTCTATTAAATACCGAAGGCCTAAATGGTTGGTGGAACTATTTTTCAGAATTCGGTGAAATGCTCGAGGAAATTCAAGGTGTCAAAAAGCTTGATTAAGTGTGGGTTCGGATTTAGATAACATGGTTTGGTTTTTCTTTCTTTTTCATAAGTGAAAACAGATGTTTTCCATGTATCTTATGGTGTTGATATTATTGTAACAACACTTTATAGTTATATTGGTATTTGTTGTCTTTGGATGTACAATGATATTGTAATTGTCAATTAAGAACCTAAAACGTAATAACAATTTAGAATTTAAATGATTAAACTATTAAAGTAGTGTTTGGAATAGCTTTTACAAACAGTTTGTAGTTACTTATACTTAAAATTGTTTAAAGTTGTTAAGTAAAAGTTAACGTGTTTGCAGTATTAGAAAAAAATAACTAAATTTTAGAAAAAACAGTATTTCAAACACTCTCATAAGCTTTTTTTTTTCTCGTGCTTAAAAAAACACCATTGACCAGCTTATGGTCTTCTGCTTATTCTGAGTTATTTTAAGCTCTAAACATTAAGAAAATGCTTCTGCGGTGGAAGAACTCCAGAAAACTCTTTCAAACACTGCCTAAATATAAAGCTAGGACTTGAAAAAACATATACAGTGCAAAATATCTATTTATGGGTGCACATAAATCGTCATGGACCCTTAATTAATGTCCTCTGTCGGACAAATATTATGAAACTCGGTGTGAGATTATGATAACAAATGCATAAAGGCTTAAAATACACAAATTTTATAATATGATATTCTATAGTATATTCTAGACAAAATACTATTTTGCCTAAAATTGTTCTAATTATATGTATTAATTTCCATATTTTAATTCCAATAATTACATAGCAAGTATTTATCTAAGTTTTTCTTCTTACAAGATCCACATGACACCCATATGACTAGGGTGTTATAGTAAATATATATAATCAGTCAAGAAGATCACAAAATGCATGTTAGTTCGAAAATTACTTCGTGCCTTCACCTCAATCACCCATATACCAGAAAACAAACAAATTTTTTGATGTATTAATAAAGGGAAGACTTCAAAGTAGACAAAAAGGACTTAGAAAATATATAAAAAGGAAGACTTCAAAGACCAATAAATAAATCAGTAAAAGAAGAGACAAGAAGACCAAGAATCAAAAAAATAAAAATAAAAATGAAAAAAAGGCCAAGAATCGAAGTGATGATGGATTTACGTGAAAATCTGTAGTTTTAGGTTGTGGATGTGGTTTGCCTATTGGTGTGGGTTGTTCCGTGGTTAAATTTCGAATGGTTGATGGAACTATTTTTCGGACATTCAAGGGAGACAAAAGCTTGGATTAAATGTGTGTGGGGAATCATATGGTTTGCTTCTTCTTTTTTCGAGAGCTCAATGCATATTTGTTTCCATTAGTGGTTTGGTGTTGGCATTGTACTTAACAGCACTTTATTAATTATTTGCAGAAGTTAAACCACTGAGACGCATATATATAAATATATAAGACTCCCCTTGACATATTTAATTAAGTAGAAGAAACCAACGTATCATGTTAAGACATGTATTACTAGACTTATATTACAAGTGAGACACAAGAAATTAAGTGGGACAAATGATCTGAATTGGTATAATTGTGGCAATGCACCTGTGTTTGATGAAGCCACGATTTTTATCTGCTAAATTTTAATTTGGAAAGCCAATTTTGTTTTCCCCTTACCAAGCTTGCCAAGGCCAAGGCCGTAAAGACAATGAATAAAGAAGTGATTCCCCATGGAAAGGAAAATAAGAGCCCCTTGGTAATGAAAACAAGATTTGGAGCATTTCGGACAAAGTTGCTTTCATTATTGCAACAAATGAACCTTGAGGACAAGATTGTTTTCAATTAGGAGTTCGTCTACAATATATAGGCCAGCAAAGGAGAAGAATGAAGGCAGACCCAACAAGATCAAGACCCATGTAGCTAGTTTAGGGTACGTGCCCAAATTGTGATAATCATCCCCCATTGAATAAAATATACATGACACAATTCGATTTCCTTTACATTAGCCTACATCAATTATGGTGCAAGTCAAGTCAATGCCACCATTTAGATCACGCCAACATTAATTCGGCCATCCGTTCTCACTAGAAAATGAGAAACTCTCTAAATAATTGGCAGTAGTCTCTACTCTCTATCAAACTATCTAATCGAATTTAAAAATTATTTCAAGAGCAAATAGTAGAATTTATGGGTGCGAGCGAAATAAACTTTTAAAAAAATAAAAAATAAAAATTACGCACAAGCATAAAGAACGAGTTTCCGCACGATTTCAATGGTGCAGCCACACGTCACACTTTGGATCTGTCAATATTTTTATCCTTGGCATCCTCAATTCATAATTACCTAATCTTGCCTATCTTAAATTGATAAAATATACGGAATAAAAGTTAAAGAAATTTTTCATATGTTATGATAATTGGAAGTTATACTTTTGGCCACTAGACTAAGAAAGCAAACATTATGATGCATCAATAATAGACCAAGAAGAAAGAAGACAAGAAAGACCAAGAAATTAATGGAGAGGAAAAGGAAGACTACAAAAGCCAAAACACGTAAAGTATTTAATGAAAAACGACCACAAAGTGGGGACTTCTTTCTATACTCACAAAGTGGGGGATAGCTACTTGGAATAAGATGTGTATTTTTTTAGATTAACAGCAGCCACTATTTATATATATACACTTTTATAAACTCCACTTGAGCCACCCTTATGGAGAGAGACTACCAAAATATAATTCCACAAGCGAAGATTATAAAACAGCAATTTCAATTTCTGAATCTAATCATTGAAAGACAGCGGAGAGTTGATGAGTTTGAGTAGAAAAAACTGGACTTTGATAACAAAATCAAGAAAAATTGCCGGAAACAACTGCTTTTACCCCCAAAAATAAATAAATATTTTGTCTCCACAACTTTATTTTCACTAATAGAGTAAATGAAAATAAATCCTTTTCAAGAAGAAAAAGTAAAAGTAAATGAAATATGGGTGAAAATTAAATAAGGAACAAGAAACAAAGGGTAAGTGTCTTTTGATATTGTTCGTATAAGATGAACAAGTGTCCATTTTTATCTTTCAATACATAGTGTATTCATGCGCTTATACTTTTTGGTGTCTTAATTACCGGTAACACTTTGAAGTTACATATAAAAAGAATAAATCATCAGTAAATTAAACGACTGAAAAGGTAACATGAAGTACACTCTTCGCTGTGGAACAAAAGATGAACGTTTTTAAAAGGCACATGAGCAAAAACACTCGTGACCACATAACTGAATGAAAAAAAGAGACAGACCAGAATCGAAATTCACTCTCATTTATGAGTTTAAAATTCTTTGTTTCTTTCCTATTAATCTTTGATTCTATTAATTTGCTTAGGCTGATGATATAAACTAACTGCAGATCTTAATACTAGATATGCCCCTACAATGGTTCTTATATGTTCTAATTTCCACATTTTAAGTCAAACAATCGATTATTAAGTAGTATATCTATATTTATTTTTAGGCGAGAATAGTAATGGTATTTTTACGATGGCAAAATACAAGTTCTTTTCATCATTTTAAAAGATTGATCTTAATTTAGTTATTCTATACATGTATAGTCATAGGGTAATTTCAATTAAATATATGACTAAGGTGTTACAATAAACATATAATCAAGCATATGACAAAAAAACAAATTACTCTAGAAACTTCGTGACTCAAATTCAACAACCATTTAAAAAAGAAGACGAGATGGACAACGAAAACAAGGTCAAAGATTTATAAGAAAGAAGACTATAAAAGACCAAGAAATCAAAAGATGAAATTAGGAATATTGCGACGGCCAAGAAATAATAGGTAATAGAGAAGGCTAAAAAGACCAAGAAATGGAAGTGAGAAATGGAAGAATAAAATAGCAAATAAATATGTAAAAAAATAAGACAACATAGACCAAGCAATGAAAAGTGAACAAAAGTAAAGGCTAAAAAGATCAAGAAATATTTAAAAAAAGGAGACAACTAAGACCAAGAAATGAAAAGTCAAAAAAAGGAAAACTAAAAAACCAAGAAATAGGTAAAAAAAAGAAAAACCAACAAATAAGTCTGATTCCAAAACCCAGAAACTTCCTAGCTAGTTACTCACCAAGATGTGTATTTCTTTAAACTCCAGTTGAGTCACCCCAACCTAAAACGAAAATCAACCATTATGGAGAGAGACTTCCATTTTTTCTTTCTCGCTCCTCTTTTGCTGCTTCATTGTTTAGTCTACTGTGGTACAGCCATTGCTTCAAATGGTAATCTTGATACGGATCGTTCTTCTCTTCTTGCCTTAAAATCTCATATCACATCAAATCCTCTGACAAAAAATTGGACTACTCATACCTCTGTTTGTAATTGGATGGGAGTTACTTGTGATTCTCGGCATAACCGAGTGATTGAGTTGGATATTCATGGGATGGATCTTACAGGCACCATTCCACCAGAAATCGGAAATCTTTCTTCTCTGATTTCTCTAGATATGAGGTGGAACTACTTCTCCGGTCCTATTCCTCCATCCATCTTCAACATATCATCGTTAGAAGTTATAAGTTTTGGCGATAATGGTTTGTCGAGCAAGCTGCCAATGGACATGTGCAAGCACAATGTTCACAAGCTTAGAGTAGGTAACAACAAGTTGTATGGAGATATACCATCGAGTTTGGGGCAATGTTCAAAGCTTGAAGTACTTGACTTGTACGGCAACAACTTCGTTGGGGAGGTGCCGAGAGAAATTGGGAACATGACACAGCTTACGGAGTTATACTTAGGGGGGAACAACTTGAGTGGAACGGTGCCAAGAGAAATTGGGAGCATGACACTGCTTACGGTGTTAGACTTGGGAGATAGCAACTTGGGTGGGGAGGTGCCGAGAGAAATTGGGAACATGACAGCGCTTACGGAGTTACACTTGGGGGAAAACAACTTGGTTGGGGAGTCGCCGAGAGAAATTGGGAACATGATACTGCTTAGGAGATTAGACTTGGGGGTGAACAACTTGAGTGGTACGTTATGTCTATCTATGATTCTATATTGAATCTTGTTTCCCTTTTATTCTTATGTTTTTTAATCTAGATCTCTATAATTTCTTTTGACAATGGCAAAGCTATGATTTATTTCAGTAGGGTCGGATAAGAAGACTAAACACGAAATAAGAAAAGTTTTGACTAAAAAAGTGCTAAAATATAAAAAATAAAATAAAGTTGAAAAATAGCAGCAATTACCACTGCACCATCTCTTTATAATGCATTTTATTACTCTCTCCGTCTCATAGAAAGTGTCATCTTTCTATGGGGCACGAAAATTAATAAACTTGTATTGTATGGTGTGTGTTTTTTAATTTTTGAGTTGTTAATTTTGGTCCACACATTGTTTGTTTTTTTAAAAAACTATCACTTTTTATGAAACAGTCCAAAAAAGAAAACAAAACACTTTTAATGAGAGAGTACATAAAATATATTACAAATAATATTTGAGTCGTGTCAACTAACACCCCTCTGCCAGCTGTCAACATAATCGAGTGGTCGAGCTGAATATTGCTTATATGTTTCATACAGGCACCATCCCACCGGAATTCGGAAATCTTTCTTCTCTTGTTTCTTTAGATATGAGACGGAACTACTTCTCCTGTCCTATTCCTCCATCCATCTTCAACATCTCTTCGTTAGAAGTTATAGATTTGAGCAGGAATGGTTTGCGGGGTAAGCTGCCAGTGGAGATGTGCAACCACAGTTCTCACAAGCTTAGAATCCTTAGTGTATCCTCTAACGAGCTATACGGAGATATACCATCAAGTTTGGGACAATGTTCTAAGCTTGAATATATTTTCTTGAACACCAACAACTTGGGTGGAGAGGTGCCAAGAGAAATTGGGAACATGAAACTGCTTGTCGAGATAGGCTTAGGGAGGAACAACTTGAGTGGTACGTATGTTTCTTGATACACCAATATTTTATATGTAAATTAACAAATATATGGTGTGCGTAACCGCAAGCATAGTGAAAAAAATCTAATTAGTTAAGTAACTGGTAACAACAAAAAATGAAAGCCCCCAAAATTATGCGTTCATTTTGCTTCTGGTAACTAGGAGATGTTCATTTTTTATATAAAGTACATTTAACTTTGAGTGCAGACATTATTTGACTACTATACTTTTTCTACGCTATATCTTATTCAGAAGTAGGAAATGAATCATATAGAATAGCTTCTTAGAATAGGTAATAAGAAAAAATTTGTACCATTTATCTTATCATTTGATGGTTTGAATTGGATATACTCTGGATGCATATTATGTGTATGTTTTATGCATAAGGTTAAAAGTGTAAGAGTTACAGGGTGTATGCATAAAAAAAAAAAAAAAGGATTATGCATAAAAATATATAGAGTATGCGTACTTTCTAATTCCTATATAATTTGTCTTCATACTAGATCCATACCCGTCAGAAGTAATATTAAGTATTATTACCTCATTAATAATTCAATTGAGTTTTCATAATTTGGCAGGTAATATTCCAAAAGAAATTTGTTATCTTGACAAGTTACAAACATTGTGGATGAACTCCAACAAACTTTCGGGATCATTACCACGAGAAATTGGGAACTTGACACTTTTAGGGTATTTATACCTTGATAACAATTCTTTAACCGGTATATTCTACCACTTTAAACCTTCTTTTGCATTTGTTATATATGTGATATGTCCGTTTGTGTGGTCCTGAATGTTTGCTCCTCTATTTCCGGATTTGATATCCAATTGTCATATATCATGTTTAAATGAGCATTTCTCAGAAACCCACCATTTTGCATAAACTATTTTATCCAACGATTGATGAATTTTGTATATTTACTTATAAAAATTTTAAGTAGGTGGCAAGATATAAAAAACGTGAGAATTTTCAAGTGTATTTTATTTTTTACTTTTTGAATCTTTGACGAATATTGAAATTGTAACCTATCTATAATTAAGTGTTATTCTTGAATTTGGAGGAAATATCTAGTTAGAAATACCATAGTTATTCTTTGTTGAACTTAAAAATGCATGGACAAAGAATTCTTGTAGGATGAAGTTACATGAGTTTTTGGTGATTCATCTACTACACTTTTTCAAATTCACATTAAATTATCAATCTTCTGTTGGATGTTGGAAACTAGTTCTAATTTAAAACATTAATAACTAAGGCATTAACAACATATTATGCTTTTAGAATTTTCAATTTGCAGGTGATATTCCAAAGGAGATTAGTCGTCTTATTAACTTAGTGGAATTGGACATGTCATCCAACAGGCTTAATGGATTATTGCCAAGAGAAATTGGGAACATGTCATCCATTCATAATATAGACCTCGGAAGTAATTATTTAAGTGGTATGATTTTGTCTTTTTCTTGCTCTTTCGTTTTAATAATTTATTTTCCTTTTTAGTGATCAAAGGTTAAAAAGTCATTCAACTGTTAGTCTTCTTACTAAAAATATACATCTAAAAATAGCCTTTTTTTAAAAAATTTGAATGTCAATTGTGTCTTTTTTATCTAAAATTGTATACGTGTTATATTCCAATTGAGATCGGAAACATGTAATCGCTGTCCTATTTACCTCTATTTCACTCTAAAAAATGGGTTTTTTTTTTTTTGCTGCATTCACAATTATGAGTTTTTCATTTTTGTTGAAATAATAATTGATTGTATGCGATTTTGAAAATAATTCGTACAATATCAACTACAAAACTTAATGGGCATTATCTCCAAGGGTCTTCCTTACCTTAGGGGAGTCGTATCCCAATTTTTGTGTGGAAACAGTGTTTCGTTTCGTTTCCAACGGTCTTCCCTTATCTTTTTCCATAAAAAAGAATATTCCATAATATCTTTATTTTTAATTTAATTATATAATTAAACTAAAATAATAATATATTTAATGGAAAAAATTTAATTAATTGCAAAAAAAATAATATAAATTACTTAAATTATGGAAAAATTAATTTAGCCTCCACCAAATTAAAATTTAATTGCAAAAAAGATAGGGGAGAGATAAATTCTTCTCTAAAAGTATGAGAAAAATTTGGCCTCCCCAATTAAAAGATTTTGAGTAGCTTTGGAGATGAAATAATTTCAAAAAATAAGGGAATCCCCAATTTTTGAGTAGCTTTGGAGATGGTCTTAGCGATTTATCCTTTTCAACAATGGCTTTAGGTTTAAGCAACATGGTTTTAATTACCATACAACCACAAACTAATGTATTAGGTTCTAAAATATATTGTTTATAAGTTAAAACCGATCATATTACCACAAAATTTATTATCCAACAAACGATAATCTTAATAACTTTCAGGAATATGCAATTTTGTATACGTCCTCGACTGATATCTATTAAATACCACGTGACGATATTAAATAACATCATAACATAAAATATTGATGTGATTAAACTAGTAAAAATAAAATAATATGTTAAGCAGTTTCACTGTGAAAGTGTTTGATGCATGTTTCAGGTACCATTCCTGAAGGACTATTCACTGCCAGAGTTCATAGTTTCCCAACCATACGTTATCAAATTGATCTTTCCAACAACTTTTTGGAAGGTTCCATTCCAGTAAGCAATCATGGGCCATATCTTGATTTGTTTTCTCTTAATCTGGCTGAAAACCATCTATCAGGTTCAATACCTTCTAGTATTGGACATTTATCCAACCTAACAACCCTAATGTTGTACTCCAACAAGTTCATTGGAGAGATTCCACCATCCATTTGCAACCTGATATCCCTCACATTCCTCCATCTTTCTAACAATAGTTTGGAGGGATCAATTCCAAAGTGCTTAGGGGAGTTGAGTAAATCTTTGCAGGTTCTGCATTTGAAAGGAAACCGTTTTCACGGTCAAATTCCACAATTTACGAAGGGTTGTGCTCTCGAGTCTCTCAATTTAAACGACAATCGGTTAGAAGGAACCATCCCACAAACCCTAGTAAATTGCAGAAAGCTCCAAGTTTTTGACTTGGGAAGCAATGATATACAAGATGCATTTCCCTATTGGATGGAGACTCTTGTTGAGCTTCGAGTCCTTGTTCTGAGCTCTAACAAGTTTAATGGCATCATAATACCGAATGCAACGATTAATATTTCGTTCCCTAAGTTACAAGTGTTGGATATATCTGGCAATGAATTTAGTGGCTCCTTGCCAGATAGATATTTGATGAAGTTGCCAGCTATGATAAATGCCAAGGAAAATATGACAGAGGTGATAAATTGGTTCACAAAATACAAAGAGTCGATGGTTTTCAATTTGAAAGGCTCGGAGCAGCCAATACAGAGAATCTTGACAACCTTCACAAGTATTGACATGTCCAACAACCAATTTTCTGGGAGTATCACGAATTATATTGGTAACCTTAATTCGTTGAGGTACTTGAATTTGTCTAATAATAGTCTCATTGGGCATATACCGTCATCACTTGGAGATGTGAAAGCACTAGAATCATTGGACCTATCTTGGAACCATCTGACAGGTAAGATTCCAATGAAACTTACGACGTTAAATTTTCTCTCTCTTTTAAATCTTTCGATGAATGATCTTGTGGGGCAAATACCTCAGTCTGGTGGTCAATTTTGGACATTTGATAAGAGTTCATACCTTGGGAACTCGGATTTATGTGGATTTCCCTTGACTGAGAAATGTGAGCAACCTCCTCCTATCTTGCCGGAAGAAAGTGATGATTCTAATCTTGTGGATGGATTCACTTGGAAATCAGTGGTTTTGGGTTATGGGTGTGGTTTGCCTGTAGGCATTATTGTAGGTTATTTCGTCATTAAATATCGCAGGCCTACATGGTTGGTGGAACTTTTCTTTGGAGTTCGGTAAAATGCTTGAGAAAAATCATGGTCAAGAGCTTGGATTAAATGTGGGTTTTCAACAAAAACTATGCGGTTTGCTGCTTCTTTCTTTTTTCCAGGCTCAATGCATATTTGTTTCCATTAGTGGTTTGGTGTTGGTGTTGTACTTAGCAGCACTTTATTATTATATATGTTGGTATTTGCAGAACGCATGTATCTATATAAGACTCCCCTTGATACATTTAATTAAGTTATCATGTTAAAATTGTACTACTAGACTTATATTGGAAGTTGGTTTCCAGATAATTAGTTAAGTTGCTAATGGTCATTAATTTGATTCATAAGATCATCTTGATGTGGCTATTAATTAACTCCCCATTGTAAACTTCTCTAGTCCACGGAAGAAGCCAATAGGAACTTTATCACACCATGCATTCTTCTAATTAGAGACATCCAACATAGTTAATTTTTTCAAGTTACTAAGTCTGTTTGAAGTTGCAAAATTAATGGGATGAAAAATAAACTTGATGTCAATGGACTTGTATTCTTTTTCAGATTCATTCTTCTTTCCTTTCAGTTGATTAGAATTCATTAGGGCTTTGTTCGCAAAATAACATGTACATAATCAAATTGTTGATCGTCTGAAGCAGCAGGAGAAACAAGACAATTCATATATATATGGACAGTTTTGGATCTCCAATCAACTGACTCTCATGCTCTTCATATTCTCAAATTCAGCAACATACTCAAACCACTTTATATTTTGAGCTTTTGCTAAGTTAAATTCGAGCCACAACCATATGCATGTAAATTTTCGGTGCTTAATCCTTACAAACGTCTTCGTCGAAAAATCTCCACGATAAGTCTTCTCCGGTGAGAAGATGGATTTTGCACGATCATTGTCCAAGAAGTCATTAACTTAGTTTCAAGGGATTGTAGACCTTTGCAGTGATTAACGAAAAAACAGACAGACCAAAATCGAAATTTACTCTCAATTATGTATGGATTTATTTCTTATTAATCTTTGATTCAATTAATTTGCTTTGGTGTGTTTGTTGTATTTAAGTTCAGTGCAGAAATCTCTTTTGCTATTTTTATGTGTTCCTCCCTTCGTATGACTTCTCTTTATCGATTGGTTTAGTCAAAACTAAACTTTCGTTATGTATGTTAGCCTTATTTTATCTCTGAAGTTTCTTATATGTTATGATAGGCAAACTTAAATCCAATGGAAATAAGGAAGATTACAAAAATCAAGTTTGGTGTACATCTTCTTGTCAGTTTGACGACAGATTAGATTTTCAGTACGCGCGCATTTTGAATAGTAGCTCCAAATTTTTATGGTAAGAAGAAAAAAAAGCAAATAGTTTTCTTCCAATTCGAGGAAGAGTATAGAGGTCAGTGGGACCTCTTTCACAAAGTGTACGGAATTATGTTCAGCTGACTATCATTTCGTTACTATAGGTGCATTTAGTTTTTTTCATAATAATAAAATAGTTCGTTTTAAACCATAAAATTATGCAAACTCTTGTATGCGACCGTAATGGGAAGACCGATTCTAATAGTTAAAATTTGAACAATAGCTAGTAGTTTAAATAAACTCTTGTATGCGACCGTAATGGGAAGATTTAATTGCAACACGTGTACTTTTTATTATTTTTGATTGTGTTTGTAAGTAAATGTACAAAATAAGAATTATTTTCAATGTCAATATTTGTTTGGTAAAAAGTGAGTAGGTGGCGGACAGAGTATTAATTTGGAAAATATTTTTAGAATAGTGTTAGGGTGATGTGCAAAGATGTACATATCAAACACTCATAAATGCAAAAGTGTACATGACTTGACCAAAATGCAAAAATGTACTCCCTCCGTCCCATTATTAATGTCTCACTTGCCTTTTTTGATTGTCTCATTATTTATGTCTCATACCAAATAAGGAAATAAATGAGTGGACGACAATCAATCTAAGCAAGTGGACCTCACCTCTTTACACTTTTACACCACAACTTTATACCTTTACCTCCACTATCTTAATTACCGTGCTCAGTCCCAATGGGACATAAATAATGGGACGGAGGGAGTACATATATATTATTTTACACCTCTAAACAACCCTACACCCTAGGCTGCAACAATTTTCTCTCTCTTCTCCTACTTTTTGCATAAAAGTGATAGTTGATGTAGACAAAAGTTGTTGAATTCTTCTCTCTCTTTCTCTACGTCAAAATCATTTTTTATCTCTATCTCTCTTTACCTAATAAACATGCATGCATGCATGCATTTGATGAAGCACGAGAAACCCAGCAGAAATCATGAGAGAGTTATTCTTGAGCACACAGCTTGTTACGTAGAAACTGGAATAATGTTTTTGTTGCCCAGAAACGTGATAAATTCGGACCGACTGCCCATAAATTCTTGTTAATTGTCGCATGCAGAAATTATTACGTATAAATTGTAGAAATTATTATAAAGATGTTACGTAGAAACTGGAATAATATTTTTATAAAGATATAGAAATTATTACGTAGAAATTATCGCATGCAAGTCAAAAAATTCTTGTCGCATGAAAGTCCAAATATTCTTGTTATAATTCTGAAAAAATTCGAATAATATTTTTATAAAGATGTTGAAATTATTACGTAGAAATTGTCGCATGCAAGTCCAAAAATTATTACGTAGAAAAATTGAATATTTTAATTGATTTTAGAAAATTATTGAAAATATGTACGATTTAATTGGAAATCGTTTCTAATAAATAAAAAAGTCATTGAGTCATAAATTAATAACATAGGTCAGATCCTAAATAAAGTCCGCATAGAAAAGAGAGATAGAAATACGTTCGAACAAGCCCAAATGTCAATATGAATGAGCGAGAAACAGAAATAGCTAAGGGGATACAGCTCTCCCACATCAAAGCCGCCATCCTTTTTCGGTACTCGATTAACGTGGATAGGCGAGTCATCATCGTCGATGTCGGATACCCGAATAGCAACTTCTCCACGTACATGGATGCATAAACGCCGCAATTGATGTGGTCAAACTGAGTGAAGTGGGGGTCGGTGCCTAAAATAACCGGACAGCCGCGGCTAAAAGGACATTGACGTTGTCCATGCATATTTGTGCTCCCATACGCCTGCATGCTCCAGAAGCTTGTACAAGAATTTGGTCAACGGTACAAGTGTTCCAATTCTTGTAGGGTCGTAATCCTCGTTACTTCTATGCCACAGTGAGTCCTATAACTCAACCTTCCAATCGTCAAGGCAAATACGGATTGTTACCCAGTGGTCCGCGGGAACGAGATACACTGCTATGACCTATACAATACAATGCAATTTGTAAGACAGCGTAGTTTCAAAGGGTTTTGGAGTTTCTCGAAACTTATATAGCTAGCCATCGCCATCTTGTGGTTGTGTCAATCAGCCCCTCTGGGGGAGTCCACCAAGTAAAATCCGCATACGGATCAAAGCTTCCAGTATCTAGGTTGCAGCTAGGGGTGTAACGGTTCGGTTCGGTTCGACTTTTTATGTATTTTAGGAACCGAACCAAACACATAGAAATGGTTCGGTTCGGTTTGGTTTGATGGATTTTTTAATATCGGAACCGAACCGAACCGCTTATAAATGATTCGGTTCGGTTCATCGGTTCACTTTTTTTATTTTTTTATTTATTTTTTAAATCTTAAATCATGCAAGAATAATAGTTTATAAGATGTCACTCATTCCGAACTCATAAGTGTAGACTTGTTACTCCTTTCTCTTCATTTGTATAGAATAGAATTGATTTAAACTTAAATCTAATATCTAAATCCAACAATATTCTCATATAAGAAAGACAAATATTAAATAAAAAAAATTAAAAAATAGGATATTAGTTCGGTTCGGTTCGAACCGTTCAAAAATTCTTGAAACCGCGAACCGAACCGAATGTAAACGGTTTCTAAAAAAATAAACCGAACCAAACCGCGAAACCGAACCGAACCACATTTTTCGGTTTGGTTCAGTTCGGTCCGACCGGTTTCGCGGTTCGGAGCGGAACCACTTACACCCCTAGTTGCAGCAGTTATTTAACCACTCTTGTATGAGTGCGGCCTAAATCATATGTAGTGTTAAGAAATTATATTGGAGAGCTAAGTCAGATCCACAACTTATATAATCTACTAAAACAATATACTTACAAAGAAATCAGTATCAACCAAAATTGTTGATATTGAGTTCATGTACGGGAGCAAGCCTTCCCCCTTCCCTAAAAGTCGTCTCATTGAAGCTAACCAAAGGTCAATCATCTACACAAAATCATAGTTAAACAATGTTAAAAATCAATTATGTTTGTACGCTGTACAAACATAAATTCATGGATGTACCTTCGAGTCCATCATAACCCTAACATCTTCGACCTGGGTGAAGAAACTCTGGTGTAATATGAAGAGAGACTTAGGAACCCTAACGTACGCCATCACATCCCCCTCACGCCACTCGTTATACCCTTGGACAGTTTTTTCAATATACTCATACAAGTCATCCGTGAGATCCACCACGGTTTGTTTCTTCGGTCGTCCCCTTCCCCGCTTGGCGGGTGCCTTACCCTTGTCAGGTGCCCTCTCAAACTGGGTGGCTAGCGGATGTACAAATCCCTCTGGATATTGAACTCGTTGGGGCGAGACTCTTAAGATATGGCTTAAGTATGGCTCCATTACAAGAATACGGGTCTCATCGAATGCCCTTGGTGGACTATTCTGATCCTGCAATTGATTTATAAAAAATTGTTATTACTCGGTAATTTATATAGTTTTAGGGAATGTAATTTGGAGTAATAGGTTATTAAGACAGAGTCCGTCGACCTCTGGGCCACATCTCAGGAGAAGAATTTGAGTCGTTATCTTCCACATGCGTTTTCCCTTTTGTACGGGTGGATTGTCGCGTATTCGTCGGTGGTGATAACGGATGGGATGCTTCCCTTGCTCTACCACGTGGCCTTGGGATACCCATATCCCTCGCAGCCTCAGAACCAAACAATATCGTCTGAGGCCGACGGTATTGCACCCCAAGTGCTTGGCCGATTGGGGTGCTCAGGTACCAAAGTGATTCCTGTTCAAGTTGAGTAACTACGAGTGGGTAACATTCCACATTATCGTCAAAGAAGCCACGAAATTGACTTTTCTGTAGCGGGAAGTACCACCTTAACATACGGGGATAGCATTTGCATTGACTATGCTTCCGGCAAGGGCCCCAAGTGAAGGGATAGCTTCAAATGCCCAAACCTGCAACAAAAATGTGTCATTAATTAGTGTATACTTGGGTAGTATGATTAAATTCGTTTATATTACCTGTATAGCCCATATGAGCCCGGCGGAATGGTAGTTGTTTCCGTACGCCCTTCTTCCTACCGGTATATGCTGCTTATAGTCCATTAATGCTTGGTATGCATATGCACCCCATGGAAATGTACTCCACCTATCAAGATCATCCACTAATACCCAAACGAACTCGTCCACCAACCTCAGCTTCGGGATACCTATAACCATCAAGTAAAGCATTAGAATATTTGTCACCTTGATCTAATCTAATGTCGATGCATCTTCGGTCATCTGGTTCTTAAACACGGCATGCAACTCCTCCACACTAGGCATTTTTTCTTCACAGAAGAGAGACCGCACCGCAATGCACGATGCATCATGGTCAGCAGTGGGATTGAAGGATGAAGAGCCCTTGCACAAGCTGGATACTAGTGCAAACTCGGAGGGACCAAATGAAATGAGTCCACCGCTGATTTGGAACCACAGGCAGTCGTTCGCCGCATCGTCTACAGTCACCTCGCGACACATCAATTGATGGATAGCCTTACTAGCAGTCTGTCCACCCTTCCACGATATGATGTGTGCAAACGGACTTGTCCTACAAAAGTCATCAACTAGTTCCTGCCCACCTACGGCAAGCAACGCCGCTCTAATATCTCCTATAATGAAATCCTTCCAATGTCTGTTCAAAGTTGAATATACATTTCTGCATTCGTACCTAACTCACCTCCAGTTACCCTGCAATAGTTTATAATTAATTACAAAGACAAATTAAGCTTGTAAACAACGTTAGCACTACATAAATACATGTTCACACTTCTTCATAAACCGTTACATTAATATACAACGTATTATGCGAAGAAAGAAAAAACTCAGAACGTAGTCTAACCCAAAAAAAAATATTTAGTATTAGTACACTAGAAAATTTCTGATCGGACAGTTTCGAAGTTACATGTTATGATTTTTCATGAACCACAAACTAGTATTACAAATGCAATATGAATAAACTAGCTTTTTGAAATAAACACCAATACAGCCTATATGAACACAAAAAATACAATAAAATCATACTATTCTCCAGTAAAGAACTTTTTCATACATACTATGAATTCGTGTTTTTACAATTATCTTAGCACTACTAAAATAAATCAAATTACTCCGTTTTATACCTAAACGGAATAACTATAATATAATCATAGTTATACCGTGCGTTAACTTTTTTATGTTATTCACGCGACTTCACATATACATTAAACTAACCACATAATTATATATCTTCTATCCCCCTAATATTTTAAGCTAATCTCAAACGGTATATATATTATGCTAATTTCATAGTTATATATAATAAGCTAATCTCATAGTTATATATCTTACCTATAGTTATATATTAAGCTAATTTCATAGTTATATATTAAACTAATTTCATAGTTATATATTAAGCTAATTTCATAGTTATATATATTAAACTAATCTCATAGTTATTTATATTAAACTAATCTCATGCCAACTAAACGCATATAGTGCATGCCAACTAGAAGCTTACGGTGCTTGCCAACTTAAAGCTTACGATGCATGCCAACTAAAAGCTTACGGTGCATGCCAACTAAACGCATACAGTGCATGCCAACTAAATGCATGGCATCTAAACTGTCTCGCCAACTATTCCACTCAAATTAAATATTATGTTTATCTTATTCAATAGTACAAACTGTATCGTCAACTATTATGTTTATTTTATTCAATAGTACAAATTGTATCGCCAACTAAATTAGTAATTTAAATTAACGAAATTGACGAAATTAACGAAATTGACGAAATTTTGAGAAAATTAGTAATTTAAATTAGCGAAATTGACGAAATTAAATTAACACTAAACCCTAAATTAAATTGCTGAAATTGCCTAAATTCCCTAAATTAAATTATCGAAATTCGCTAAATTTAAATAACGAAATTTTCTAAATTAAACTATCGAAAATCCCTAAATTAAATTATCGAAATCGTCCAAATTAAATTAATGAAATTGCCTAAATTAAATTAACGAAATTCCCTAGGTTAAAATCATGAAATTGCCTAAATTAAAAAGACAAAATTCCCTAAATTAAATTAACGAAATTCCCTAGGTTAAAACCATGAAATTGCCTAAATTAAAAAAATGAAATTCCCTAAATTAAATTAACGAAAATCCCTAAATTAAATTATCGAAATTATCTAAATTAAATTCACGAAATTTCCTAAATTAAATTGAAGAAATTCCCTAAATTAAATTGAAGAAATACCCTAAATTAAATTAACGATATTCCAAAAGTATATCTTCAAAATACTAAACCCTAAAAATATTACAATTTCCTTCAAGATTATAAATCAGTTTAAAATTATTATCGAAAATCCAGAAGTATATCTTCTAAATATCTTCAAAGTATATCTTCAAAATATTACAATTGCACACAAGATTTATAAAAATCATATACTAAACCAATTACGGTATTTCTATCAAAATATTATCTATAAGCATGCTCTACAAAGATCATAAACCAAAATATATAAACCTAAAATAAACTAACCTGTCCATTGTTATGATCGAATTTTATTGAAGCCTTTTAGTGAAAGAGTGAGATGAAGCTAATCTCCGATGTGAAGTATTCTCAGTTTAAGGGGAACCTACGTGAAATGGGACGACCAAGATCAGCAAGGGAGTGTCAAGAAGAAGAGAGGATATGTGAAGAAGGAGAGAAGAGATGTGAAGAACTCTTCATTTACTTTCGTCTGCCTTCAGTCAAAAATAATTTCTCATATATTCGTTTCAGCAGGCTTTGACTACTTTTAAGATGGGTTGAAAATGATGCACTATTTACGGAACTCAATTATTGGTTAGGTTTCATAATATAATGTATTATATACATGATAATATTGTATAGACTATATAGGATAATATTGTATTTAACCTTGTATATAATATATAGGATAATATTGAATCCTATTTAGTTTCGAAATTGGATAATATATAGGATAATATTGAATATTTTCCGAATATATATATCAAGGTTTTAAGTAAGAATAATTACTAATCTATGATTTTATATAATATATATGATAATATTTATCAAGGTTTTACGTAATAATAATTAGGAACCCTAATATTTTCATTTCTATTATCAACCATAATCTCATTTCTGTTATCAACCCTAATATTTCGCATTATTTCCAATTTATTTTCGAAAACATTGATCAAGATCTTCAAATTTTTCAGATATAATATTCGAATGGATTTAGATATTTTTAGAATATTTCGAATTCTTGATATTTTTCAAATATTGGAATGGATTCAGATTTTTTTTAATATGACAATTTGAACTAAAAACGAAGCAAATATTTCGAATTCTTGATATTTGAATGGATCACAAATATCTATCGTAAGTATCTACAAATCTCCTACCATAACACTAAACGAAGCAAATCTCCTACTACCAAACAAACTCTCCTCATTCTCTTCTACCATACAACATCACGTGAAAGTGAGAGTGAAAGTAAACCCTAAAGCACACAAATATGCAGAATCTGATTTTTGAGACTTAGGGAATATATTCTGATTCCTGCAAAAATGATTGAATAGAAATAGAAAGGGACAAACATATGCGGAGAGAGAGAGAGAGAGAGAGAGAGAGAGAGGTCTTCAGCGAGAGAGAGAGTGAGAAAGAGAGAGCGATCTCTTCAGCACCGAGAGAGAGAGACAATGGTTATTGGTTTAACGTGCATATGGTTTTTTCAGATTATAATAACGTTAATATTCTCAAGAATGGGTACTAGTACAATGGTTTCATACTCCGGAAAAACATGTTACGTCTCTGGTTCGATTCTTATTGGCGACTTATATTTTCATTTTATTTTATTTAGTCTACACTTATCTTCTAGAAATAAAAAAGGTTATAATTTGTTTGAGAATTGAAAATGGCACAGCGGTAACTTATTTTGGGAATAATATTGAGGTCGCGGGTTCAAGCTCTCTACAGCTCAAATAAATGCAGTCTTTTGTTTTTTTTTTTTAAATATCAACACATCTTATTTCGTTGAAAACGAGGCAACACAATAAACTAGGCAACAACCAGCCGACACACACCTACACACACACTTAATGTGAAATAGGTTTTTTTTATATATTTTTGCATTTATGAAAAACCATATACATTTTTGTATTTTCCAACTTTGAAATGTACACTTTTGACATTCCACTCATAGTGTTATTATAGGAATAATTTTTCGGGGAGTTTTTTTTGGAAATTCACGCTGAGGATGAGTACGAATTTACTTCATTTCTTTTAATGTGGGTGAATTTGGATTTTCTTATTTATAGTTTTTCTTAATTTAGGTGGGCATATTGGCAATTTTAATGATATGGAAATTTGGTTGAAATGGCAAGTTAAAACGGTGTCGTATAATCTTGTCCAACTAGGCATTCAAACTTGGTATTCTGGTAGTCGAAAAAAGTTGGGAATACCGGCATTGTCTTCAATTGCAAAATTTCGGAAACTCGTGCAATAATTCTCCACGATTTAAAGTTCGTATTAAAATAGCAAATTGACTATATTTCGTGTCTTATTTAGACTAATAATTCTAGGATTGAATAACAATGGATGTTCCTTATCCATTTTTACAATTAAAATTACTCTTTTTGTGTTAAGAATACATAATCACGCCCATAAATATTGAATTAATTAATTCCATCTATCGCGCCATCAATGGTTAATTTAAATGATATCGACATTCAGTAGGAAATAATATTTACTTTCAATTATTATTATTTTTTTATTATTCTAATTCGGCTACTACTATAAACAGGCCAACAATCCTCGACACATTCCACACTTTGAGCATTGCAATATAATATCTATCTCATTTGCATGCATCTATGTCCAATTTGTTCATCCTCTTAGTTTTGGGTCTTTCATTTCTTTTACAAATTCAGAATGGTGTCTCAATCGATTATGGAGCTGCTCTGACTAAATCGTTATTGTATTACGAAGGTCAGAGATCCGGGAAGTTGCCTCCTAACCAGAGAGTCCAGTGGAGAGGAGATTCCGGACTTAACGATGGCAAGGGTGATGGGGTAACCAACATTAATATCTCTATTGTAATATAGGGACGGATCTAGGATTAAGATTAAAAAAATTCTAGAGTAGAAATAATTTTTTTTTAAATATACAAAAATTCGGAAATCTACACGAATTGTTGGGGGAGTGACCCCTGGATCCGCCCCTATGCATTATGCATTAATTTACTCCATGTTTTTCATTTTATTTTTATTAAAATGTAATCTCATTAAAATTATTGATTTCGCCTCAATTTTTAATCCTAGCAAGCAAATTGTTTTTTCGCAGATTGATCTTGTGGGAGGATATTACGACGCCGGAGACAACGTGAAATTCGGGCTTCCGATGGCTTTCACGGTGACGATGCTCGCGTGGAGCGTTCTCGATTACGGTCCACAGCTCGCGGCTCGCCACGAGCTAAACAATGCTCTGGATGCTATCCGATGGGGCACGGATTATCTGATCAAGGCTCACCCGCAGCCCGACGTGCTGTACGGTGAAGTCGGGGACGGGGTCTCCGACCACAACTGCTGGCAGAGGCCCGAGGACATGACCACGTCGAGAAAGGCTTACAGGATCGACGACCAGCACCCCGGATCCGACCTAGCCGGTGAAACCGCGGCCGCATTCGCAGCGGCTGCCTTAGTTTACCGACATGAAAGGCCCAAGTATTCGGCTTTGCTCCTAAGCCATGCCGAACAGGTAATTAAACATCTTCTCTGCTTATGATGTCTTTTTTCATCAAACCCTAATTTATTTATTTTAATCCACGACAGTTATTTGATTTTGCGACGAGACACACCGGTAAGTACACGGATAACATTCCTGCCGGACAGTTCTACAGCAGCAGTGGCTACGAGGTAACAAGATTTGCTATATTTAATCATAAATAATTGGGAAATTAATTAGTTAATTAATGGAGAGTAATTACTTCATATATACTCTACTTATATATAATGCTATATGTAGGATGAACTTTTGTGGGCTGCTACTTGGCTAAGACTAGCAACCAACAACCAAAAATACGTAGACTTCATAAATTCAGCAAATTCTGGCGGTACGAGAATCGAGTTTTCGTGGGACGACAAATACGCTGGAGCTCAACTCCTTGTTTCAAAGGTATATATACCGTACGTAAAACCTCCATAGACTAATATTGTTGAGAGCATGAGATTTTTTATTTTAAAGATTATATTAATCAATAAATTAAAAGAGTGTTTTTCTAAATTGATTATATGAATTTAAATAGGTATAAGCTCATTAATATTCCCAAGATTTATAAGGTTGGTTAAAAATAATTTCAGGCAATACTAAGCGGACAGCTTCCAAGAAGCGGGAATTTCGCGCAGATGGCAAATTACGCCGAACAATTTATATGCAACTGCATCCAAAAAGGAAGCAACAACGTGAAGAAGAGTAATGGAGGGCTTCTTTGGTTTATGGAATGGAACAATCTTCAGTTTGTTACGAGCGCCTCCTTTCTTCTTGCAGACTACGCTGATATTCTAGCAAAAACTAGGACACATCTCCACTGCCCCGGCGGTGTTGCTCTACCTCGCGATTTACTCAAATTTGCTAGATCTCAGGTACAAATCTCGTCAAAATATATAGGATTTGTTTGCAAATGTTTATTATAAGCACTTTTTATCTCATGTTGTACGTACATTAGGTGGACTACATATTGGGTGCCAACCCGAAGGGAATGAGCTACATGGTGGGGTTCGGATCAAACTTCCCGAAACGAGTTCACCACAGAGGAGCATCCATTGTGTCGATAAAGAAAGACTCTAAACCGGTGGGGTGCAAACAAGGTTACAGCGACTGGTTCAACAGGAACGCCGATAACCCTAACGTGCTAGAGGGGGCAATAGTAGGGGGGCCGGATCAAAATGACCAATATAACGATGCAAGAAACAATTTCAAACAAAGTGAGGCTGCAACTGCAAACAATGCGCCTCTTGTAGGTGTCTTAGCAAAGCTTGCTACTTAGGTTTTCTTTTTTTTTTTTTTTTGGTTTAAATCAAAATAAATGTCATTTGCTCAATAACGGTATTAACCTAATCTAGATAGCGCCACATGGCATCTTAGTTTATAATTATAGCAGTATAAATGCTTTTCTAATAGTTTTGTGCATTTTTGTAAACTATAAATTGGCATGCTTACAAAAATTTACAAGAAAAGAAACGGAGTTAAATAGCAATAACCTAAGCAAGTTTTCAAAATATTACTTTAAAAAATATTAACTCTGAAAATATTACTCTACAAAAAACTAATTCCCAAAATATTACTCTTCAAAATTTATTTTAAATCTATTAAATGGTAATTTGGTATCATATAGAAAAGGAATAAATTTTTAAACTTATTTTTTTTTAAACAAACTTTCCATTTTCGATAATAACAATAAAAATATAACATATTATTTTTTAACTTACTTGCACAAAATTTCCAACGTACATTTAAATCACTTGAAAAAATAAAAAAATTAATTGAAGTTATTTATTTTCAAAAAAATTATACTCTCTTCAAATGTACGAATTTTATACTTTCTTATATAAAAGTATCTATGTAATAAAAAAAATTAACATCACACAATAAATATTTGATGTTCTATTTAAAAATATGTATGAATTAAAAATATGAATTATACTTATATTTTATAATATATATATATATATATATAAATATATATATATATATAGCTTCTTTGATTAAGTGGGCAAATTTTCTAAACACTCTTAAAAAATACTCCCTTCATTCCATTGTTGGCCAGCTTTCCTTTTTCAACTGTTTCATTATTGATAGTCTATTCTCGAAAATAAAAGACTCCCGCCACTTAAACGCGCATTCATCCATTTTCTTAATCTTCATGCTGAAAAAATAGATCAACTACAATGAAATGGAGGCAATACGAGTTTTATAGATACATTTACGATCAAATTTCAAACTACAAATACCCTTAACAAATCCACTAACGCACTTTAGGGTTCATTGGGCTCAAGGTATAGAGGACAAAATGTTCTAAAACTTGATTTCATACTTTTATAAAAGTGGCAATATAACAATCAATAAATAAAATAATGATATCATGAGAATCAAAATACAAAAATGATCATTCCTAGCACATGCAACAAAGCATGTAGCTAGATGATATTTTTCATTTTTGTAACAGTGAGAGCGTAGAGCTCAATTGCTCCCCCTCCCAAACAAAACTTACAAAGAACATCATCTAAAAGAAATATGTAGCTAGATTTACACAAATAAAAAATTAAAAATTAAAAATTAAAAAACATGAAACCATACAACTCTAACTAGGTGACAAGATGGACTTAACTTAGCTGGCGGATTCGCATCTGGTTTAATTCATAGCAATATGGTTGTTTGTTCTGAAGGTGGAGGAGGTCGCCGAAGAGTTGGAGGTGGTGGTGACAACCGTGTATTGGGTGGGTTCACATGATTCAACCTGAATCAAAAGTTATCACAAGAATTAAACAAGCCTACCCATTTGCTCAAGGAAATTTTCAAATCCACATAGATCAAACCACTACGTTCTTCATTAACATCAGCTAACCATATATGCATAAACAATAGTCATAGATTGCAATGATTTAAAGCACAATAAGATTAACTCATAGTCCAAACCATCTAACACTGGGAAGTATTCATAAAAGCAAAAGCCAATAAAGCCATTAGCATGTCACAGTAGCATACTTAACGCTAACCACCCAAGATTAGTCCCTCAAAAACCATAACCTGCATTAATATCAACTAAATCCCTCGAAGGTAGATCTTGTGCTTCACAAAAAGTGGAATCAGCAAGAAGCTAGGATACAGTCGTTCATTCAATTAATAAAATGTCGGGACAAACCAACATGACATTAAGCCAATAGAAGCAATAGCTATTAAGAACTTGACATAGTAGCAGGTTAAAACTCAAGTCTCCCAAGATTAATCCCTTAAAAATGAAAACTGGTATTAATAAGTAATCACTAAATCTCACAAAGGTGGATCTTGTGCTTCATAAAATGAATGTGGGCACACATAACGGAAAGAGAACATGAACTTAGATAAAGTGCATAATTTTATAACTTAAACCGAAATATAGGATTCAACTGAACTCTAAGCCAACATAAGCAAAATTTGCAGAAAAGTGAAATGGACTAATTACAACAGTGCACCAGAATTACTAATTGATCTCAAAGTGATAAACAACAATATTAAAAAATAATGATAATAAATAAAAAGACACTAAAAGTCAGATCTTCGATGCATGACTTAATATGATAGCATACCACTAGGATTCTATATGCAGATATTTTCCTATGTGGCTGCAAAATAGAGATAATTCCTAGATGCAAGCAGAACAACTCCTTTTCAATATGCTTGTTCGACTCGTCCCCAACAAATAGGGGGGTGTACTTTCTTCCTAATCACATGCATGACTATTTACTTCCACAATGTTCTTCATTTTCAATACATCTTGCCAGACACTCCTACACGGCAAACCAATTGTCATCGGCAGCTAATTCTAATTTATCTTAATACAACATTGATTAGTTTACATTTAGTTATATATATATATAAAGGGAGTGGATCATATGAGAACCCGTAACAACTAAGAACCATGCATTATCATTATATATTTTATACATAATCCTTATATTTTTTATGCAAAAAAACATATAATTTTACATTATGCATAATCATTATATGTTTTATGCAGAAGGTAAAAGTATAAAATTACATAATTTTTTGCATAAAACATATAAGGATTATGCATAAACATAGAAAGATTATGCATGATTTGCAGTTCTCACGTTAAATGTGGTTCTCACCATATCCACACCCTGATTCTCACCAGATCCACACCCTATTAAGTGGGTGTTTGCAACTACTTAACTTATTTAACTTCTAGCTTAATATAAGGAAAAGTTGTTTTTTGGTGTTTGCAACAGCTTAAATTCAAAAAAAATTCTCCACATTTAAGTTGAATAAGTTGAAGTTGGTTAAGTTGGTTTTTACCAACTTCTCCAACTTAATGGCATATTTATAATTTCGGATAAGCTATGATTTGACATTTTATTTATAAATCACAAAATAAGCTACTACAGTATAAATTTTGCAAATACTATTTTTTCAACTTTTTCTTCTTTTAAGCAGTTTTTGCAAACACACCCTAAAAACTCTAATAAGCCACTTTTATCAACTTCTCCTTAATTTAAGAAAAAGTTTAAGATATTGCAAACATCCCCTAAATGTGGTTCTCACCAGATCCACACCCAATATATAAATACATATATATATATTGTGTAGATCTGATAGAAACTCACATTTTCATAAGAAAATATTATGCATAATCTTTTTTTACATAAACCTATAACTTTAAACTTTTGCGCTACTACATAAGCATATAAGGATTTGGCATAAAGTAATATTTCAAAGCATATTCGATCCAAGTCATCCAATGAGTAAATGTAGAGTGCAAAATTGGTTACTAATTGATATGCGAAGGTAAATTCCTCCATGATCCTCTCCCATGTTTCAAAACTTATTTTCTATTGTAGCTTCTCTATAATTAAAAAGTCAAATTGCTTTAAGCTAGAAGCATCAATTGAGATGCTTAAAACAATAGTATACCAAAAACCGTGCTTCTCATATTAAATAATTTTTTCAAACTTTAAGTAAAAGCAAATAAGTCATGATTATAATAAACATTTGCAAACACTCTCAAAGACTTCTAGTAGTGAGATCTACATAGATAGTTAAAATAAAATAACTTAAAATTGTTTGATCATTGAGCTAATTCAATTACCCATAACTCGAATTAAAAATAAGCAAACAAAACTTGAACCATAAAAATGACATTAAACCTCAATATAAGAATGTACTATATAAAAATACCTACCTATAATAATAATAATAAATCATGAAACTCGCAAATAAGAATAAACTTCTATTAGTTTGAGAAACTTCCTTAAGAAAAATTTACTTCATATAATAATAAAATGGAATTAAGTTTCAAAAAAACGCACAAAGTAGCTGCGAAATTTGAAGTGTAAGACTCATACAAGGCATCACCGAGGTGCAAGCCTCATAGAGCGAAAGCATAAGCCTCAAAGACCATAGAAGAAACATTTTTCCATAGTCTCACTTGAGGATAAAATCTTGAAGGACTTTTTAAACTACAACAAAAACAAAAGAAGTTTTATTCCCACGAAACATGACATTTTAATCTCTTTTGTTTTTATGATTCTATTCTTTAACTACGCTCTAGATAAACAATCTCCCAATAAAGCATGAAATTTCATAACTTTTAAAACCAATTGACACAAAGAACAATTTCAAAAAGGTAATATAGGCTCTTACTTGGGTTCCAAATGTGGTCCTAGTACAACCTTCCAGAGCATTTTCGAGAACCGCAATGGCAATCTTTACTCTTAATGTTTCCATTTGAGTCACATACACGGTTCATCTTATAATTATAATCATATCTAAGTTCTTGTCGCGGAGGGATATGTTTACCAGCAAAAAACATGATATGGGGCATTCTCTTGTCTTCACTGTCGAAAAGGACCTTTTGGGCAAACAGGTTAGGATCGCAACTATGGTTAATAAACCTACCAATATTCCCACACTTAGCAGCATCAAGAGCAAAATCCCCCTCTTTCGTTTCACCATGATATATATCAAAGAGATATTCATCGTTGTCGGTTCTTTCATCAGCTTCTTTTTCTCCCAATAACTCTCCAATGTATTCGCATATGAAATCCCCGGGCTTAATAGCATTGTGTGATCTAACTCCCCAACCCATTGATTTGGTCTTGAAAATCTCAAGTCCAAAATGAGGACCATGCTGGCTAACTCTATTCATACAAGATGAGGGACATTTGCATGAAGGTCCACACTCGTAAACTGCACTTTTCGTGTTTGCTTTCATAATAGCTCCTCTTTCATTAAATGGAATTTCACCTCCATTCTTTATAACACAAGGGCATTGGACAGAGTCGGAGCAGCCACCGATACAATAACAACCAACAGGCTCGCTCCGCTGATGCCAATGTGGATAAACAATGCTGGTTATGTAGGTGAAACATGGTGGGAGGCTATCATCTACTCCATTCACTACACGAACTTTAAAATTCTCCTTTCCTTTTGAAATATCATCCGACACACATACCTCCGTGGCCTGAATCTGCTTTCCCACTTCATCAGCAACATGGATCATAGGTTGCATTATAGGTTGCCCTAATAATCTCTGTAGTTCAAATTTGAAAACAAATTTGGAATTTTGATTTTCTCTTTTTTGCCAAAACCTATTCACTGTGTACAGCCCATAATACACGTACATGTAATCGCGCTTGTTATTGTTACTGAATGATGTAGAATCAATCGGGCACTTTCTTTTGCGAACGACTCTAACCGGATAACCCTTTTCCATGCTGTTCATCAAAGCAAGATTTCCTTTCTCAAGCTTTTGATCTGATGTAGCACAACTGGGAAAAACATTTGGATTCCCACCTTGACCAGAGTATATCAAAATATCATTGTTTTTGGACTCATTTTTGTAGCGACCAGAATCCACAACACAAGTTGCATATTGCTGCCCACCAAGAGTCACATAATCAATTCCAGCAACAAATTGGAAATTAAGACCAACAATAGCAAGTTCGGCCCTAAAGGAGAATTCGTCGCCAATCTCAATGCCAGGTACATGGCCAAATGGCTTGTCATTGGAGACAATGATTCCCTTTTCCTTCACACGCTGCGCTGCCAGAAAATGATGACCTTTAGTGGCTTTTCCTTCTCTCTTCTTTTCCAATTCATGCTCCTGCAAAAGTCTATCATATTCCTCTTTGAACACTCTTAGAGCCTGCATCACCTTACGTCCACGGGGATGACCACGGTGCACGATCTCAAAATTTATCAATTCCTTGAGATTTTCACAATATTCAAGTCCATTGTTACGGTTTGTTGAATTTGTTCCAGTAGGTTCACCATCATTAGAGAACATCTTCAATGCCTCGTCTTGCCCCCTTTTAGATATGGCAAAACGTTCATGCAAATCTGTAGAACTATTTATCTGGATATCTTTGCATTTATTTTCAGTTAGCTCACAACTAGCAAACCTTCCGCTTGGTAGGTTTGATTGTGTGTCAACGGAAATCGGATCTATGTAATCAACAATGCTGATCGATTGTGTGGCCTTCGTGCACTCTTTAGCAAAATTGAGCGAGCTTTGTCTTTTAAGCTTTTTCTCGAAACACTGCTTCTCCACCTTCCACTCCATAGGCGATAAAATACTCACTTCATCTTCACCATCTTCCAACATGGTTTCAGCTCTGGAAGCTTCTTCTTCTTGAATAAACACGGAGATCCTGTCGTCAACCTTTAACCTTTTTGCGGAAGGACCTTTATCTCCATCCCGCAGCATATCTTTGTCTCTCTCTTTTTGTTCCACCATCTCCATCAGCTTTTGTTCCCCAATAGGGGGGTCGATTCCTTGATCACTTGATTCTCCATTGTCCTTAGATGTATTGGGCATATACCCATTATCTAACAGAATTAGAAACTCTTGCGCCTCGGCCATAACTGCTGCCAGCTTGTCCGACTCGTGCTTCCACAACTCTTCTCTTTGATCAACTTTACTCCTAGTCGTTTTGGTTATTTTCCGTCCATCATAATCTACACCATCTGACGATAGTTGCTTTTCAGGTTTCCCTTTCACATCAATTGTTGGAACACTTCTCAATGGGACGGCCGGAATGGCCACCTCATTGTCTTTTCTTCTATTGATCCCAGCCACAAAGGACTTTTGATGCAACCCACTGGACTCATCTGTAAAATTTGGCAGAGCAAGGGGAGCAGGAGTAGCACTGCACTTTCCTGGGAATCTTCGGAAAGCATTTGGTTTTGGTAGGTTGAAATCGGAAGGAAGACCATGACCACTAAAATCACCAGTAGCAAAATATGGTCTAGTGGGCATCGTTGGGAATTGAATCAGCAGATAACAATAAAAGCAGCAAGCCCTAATATTCCTGCTATGATCAACGTAATAACAATTATGGAAAAATCTTTAAACAAACTTGGGTCCAATCAATAATTACAAGTCATTATTAAACAACATGAGTATGAAAATTCAAGAACAATCTGAAGTAACAGGGCCTTTTTTAGCACAAGCGAAACCCGCAGCCTCTACACAATGTGGGTAAAAACCGCTCCTCTGCAATACCCTGAGAATATAGAAACGTTGGGATAGGAATCCGAGACCTTTGGCCATAAGGCAAGCACCAGAAGCCTTATCTCATCCCAAGGGGACAGAGTATTCGACTTTTGTTATAATTTCTGAATATTTTCCTTTATTTAAAGGGATCAGAGTATACTTTGAATTTGCTCTATTGGTCGGATTCAAATACGTGATATTTAGCCGCAAGTCAAGCAACTCAACCGCCGGCCTTACCAAGTGAACAAATATATCAATTCGAAGTAACAAACAAATATCCTATAGCAAGTATAAACACTTGAAGTAAAAATTGCTACAGCTTACAATGCAATTAGATTATGAAATATATTGAACTTCTTGAAATTAGACAATTAAATTTTAACTTAAGAAAAAACCAATAATTACCCCCACCTTACAAATTGACCGCAAGATTTTCCAAGACAGACCGATTTTCCACTTTTAAACACATTAAAACATCAAAAACACAATTGAAGGATAGCAAATCCCCAGAACGGACTGAATTAATACAATCGAAGTAAACTAAAGGGGCTATCACAATGTTAATGATGAAAATTCAAATTACAAAACAACAATTAGACAGACTTACTGGAATTTTAACGCGAAGCAGTTCGACCACGAGTGGGAATTACTCTCCCTGAGTATCAGTCGGGCTGTTTCGCGAACTGGCGACTAGTATATAACCTCTCGTTCGTCGTGGGGTTGTGTCCATTCGAATCCCTGAATTTAGGGTCTATTCGAATTCCTAAATTTATAAATTTTTAGTGGGAGAATTGATGTTTGAATCCTAATGTTTATTAGCCCATCTATTTATAAACGGCGTAATATCATCCGAGTTATAATTTAATAAGAAGATATTATCAGATCTAATCAAATTTTGAACATAATCTAATATAATATAAATATAGATAATTACCTAATCTTAAATATTTCCTCTCGGGTATCTCTATCCGGAGTAAATTTCGATTTTGATATTCTAATAATATAAAAATTTATTTTCTATTTTAGTTCAGTATTGTGGCATTTTTTGGTATGTGGTTCTCTAATTTAAAAATTCGGTCATTTTAGGTCTGTCGAAGGCGAGAGTATCTTCAGATGCTCCTTGTTCGTCATCCGATATATTTTTCGACTACTACATTTAATATTTTGTTACCAATAACACTTTCAAGTTAATTGCATAATAGCTCACGGCCAAATTGGATGAGGAGAAATGAGTGTGTGAAGTACACCATCTATCAGATTTAAAAAGAATTGTTTTCAAGTCAAAAGATAAAAACGTAAATGACCATAATACAGGATCAAAATCGAATATAAGCAACATTACCATGTTATTAACATAATAAACTATCTATAAATTAGAAGAGGGATAAGGAGTATGTGAAGTACACTTTTTATTTTGGACTTAAAAAGAATTATTTATTTTTTTCAAAGTTATGAAACTGAAATAAAAGTAAGCAATATTAGAGATTCCTTTTTTAACGGATAAGGAATCTTTCCGTATAAAAAGATTCAGCCCAATTAATTAGATTCGGTTAATTTTTTCCCGCTTACCTTAATACCTTGCTATGTATCTACCTTTCTTGTGAGAAGATTTAATCAGTAACTATTCAAAATATATACAGAATAAACTCTTACTTTGTGCGCACAATCACACTTATTCATCTACACACAACCATTCACTTATCAAAATATATGTGCCGAAACTAAACAAGACAAGTCGATTGGGATGGAGGGAGTACTACTAATTGGTACGTACAAATCTTTAATCTTTGATGAAATATCGTATTTAAGTTATTATATATGTTTAATTTGAATAGTTTATATAAGATTAATATCGTTAAACCTATTTGAGATTGGAAAAAAAATCATTTAGCCAAGTTATTTAATTATCGATAATAATGAATAAATTATTCATATATCAATAAATGAATATTTATTACTTTAGAGAGAAACTTTCGATATAATACAAGTTAAATGCATATCTTAACTTAACTTTTTAGTTTTAGTATTTGATTTTATAAAAACATGTCAATAATGTACATTGAATAAGTACTAATTATAAAACAAGTTAAATTATTCAATTTTATAAAAGTGAATAGTTTTATAAAAAGAATAAAGCTCATATAAATAAATAAAAAATTAAAAGTTAATTTTTGTTTATAATAAAATTATCCAGAAGTACGTGTTAGGTATTGTAATATTCGTTCAACAAAAAATAGTCTACTCGAAAGTGAAGATGTTGAATTACATAAAGATCTCAAAACATTAGATAAAATTATATATAGTTTACGCTACAGAAATGCTATGAAGTTCAATATCTTTTAGCTATCATAGCCAGAAATGATGCAACTATATAATTACTGATGAATGAAGAAATTATTCAAACACTTATGAAAAGTAACGGCGATGAAGTGAATGATCATAAACAAGATGATAGTACATTTATTTCAATTGTGTCGTTAAAAGAGATATTTCAAATAATAGTCGTCTTAAATAATTACTTGCTACAACAAAAAAAAGATATTTTAGTAGTTGTATATACTTTGCAGAAAGTAAATGATGATTATGTTAATTTTGGTTTAGGTGGGAAGGAAAAACATTAACTATGCATGCTTATATTCATAAGGAATTATTATGAGGCAATTTCTTAAATACCCATTTCTTAAATCGAAAAGGCAAATTTACCATTCCTTATAATTCATACACAAAATACCCAACTTTACTTAAATATCCCCACTTTTCAGACATGTCAGTCTGCAAAACCGTTATTTTGCTTCGTTTCGTGCGCAAATGAGTAACACCGAATCCCGCTCACGAACTGACAGAATCCCGCTCGTGTACGTAGAATCCCGCTCGGCCACGTGGATTCCCGCTCGGCCACATGGCAAGTCGAGCCGATCCCGCTCGGCCACGTGGCAAATCCCGCTCGGAGAGCGGGATTTAAGGTACACGAGCGGGATTCATTGTCTGCTCTACGCGGACGAGCGGGATCCGTGGAGAAAAAATGTTATAATTAATAAAGTAAACTAAAGAAAAATAAAATATTATACGGTACCTGATACACTGTATCAACAGAAAAATCATCCAACCAATTATGGTCCTCCTCCAAGGTTGGCTCGACCCGTATCGGGTTCGCAGACGATGCACCAATCTCGGGGCGGTGTGCTGAAGGCTGCTCCTGAATAGGAGGATAATACTGACGCCAATTTCCCCCGTCGAAAGGAAGTAGGTGCATTGGTTGTGCACCGTAGGACCAGCTCTGACGAGGCGGACAATCTCCGTAAACAGGGTCGACATAGTCAAACATGCTCCTCACCGACTCCGGAGCATAAACTCCCACGCTCGTATACGCCGCTGTGTCGATCCTGCATCGGTGGAATCACCGGCTGCTCCGCCTCATTATCCAGATCCATAACCTCGGGCCGGTACACCGTGGCGTCTAGCTCCTCCTCAATCACGGGGCGGTACACCGATGTGGCTCTCTCCTCCTCAACCCCGGGAGAGTGATCTCCCATATCCTCATCTCGGTCACGACGGTGTCTCATTGACACCGATTCACTCCTAACAAGACCGTGTGGTGTACGGTTACCACCCGCGTGAGAGGACGTAGTACCCAATCCTCGGCTATTAGATCGACCAAACACCGACCTAAATAGTGTCTTCACATCGTGAACTATTTCTCGTCGCAAGTTCCGGTCTTTGCCGGTTCCAAGTTTCGCTCCAAGGTTTTGTTTTCCTCCCTAATCAGTGTACGGATTTCTTCGACGGTCAAGCTATGTTGTTGCTCGGGCTCCCTCTCTCCAGTCTCCGTTCGAACCCGTTTACCACCTTCAGTGGAACGGCTTTGCCTCTGTCCGGTTCCTCTAGAACTGGTCGGACGTTGTGTCTGCTGTCCGAATCTGTATAGCTCTCGTACCCCATGGTCCCCTATGATCGTCGGATGTAATGGATTCTCAACCGCAATATAGGACACATGGAGTCGATCTTCGCCAATGACACTCGCCAATAATAAGTTTGTGTCTCCGCATCGGATGGTGTGAGACTATCTCGAACAACAAACTGCAATTACATTAAATAAAATTACCATTAGAAACAAACCGCGATAAAATTAAACAAAATCAACTTTAAATTTAATATTTTTACTGACGATGCCAAAAACTGTTAAGCTTCTTTGCTTGTCCTCCACCGAAGTACCAATTCTTCCAACGAGGAAATTCGGTTGTAGACAACCTCTCGGCACAAATCGCTCCAAATTTTGGAATAGCCTCGTAGGACCAAATCTACAATGAATGAAAATCAATATTGATCGATGACATGATATATATGAATAATTCTAATAAATAAATTAATAAAATTATTAAACACACCTGTAGTGCCCAAATATGTCCATAAAAATGATATTTCTTGGACGTCTGTTCCGCCGTTCTCGGAACAAAACTACAATAGTGCTTCAACGCACCGTAAGTGTAGGAGCCCCACGGGAATCGGTCAAATGCACGTAGATCATCGACTAATACCCAAATCCACGTGTCGACTATTTTCGTGTCACTATAACCGAGAAAAAAGTAAACTAAGGCTAGAACATGTGCCACCTTCAAATAGCCCAACTCGTCCAATCTCAACTCTCCATTCTCGAACTTTGACAACAAATCTCTCCCCGTTATTGGTGTACAATTATTTAACTTGTTTGTACACGATCGAGCTAACCGGGATCATAGGTAGCATGCGGATCAAAATTGGTAGATCCAAACCTCAAATCCGTGACAAGGGCGTAATCGAAACAAGAAAAGCGGGTAGTCGTCCCGGACACATAAAACCAAATAGTCGAATCATCTCCTGCCGATTCAATCTCATGACACATTAACATATGGAGGGCCCTAGCTGCATTCCTACCCACCCTCCAATCCAAAAAGCTACCGAAAACCCCATTCCTAAATTCGATTTCTAAAGAATTGTCCTCAAAAACACTAAATTTTTTTTTAATTATTTCAAATATCTTCGGGTAAAACTCTGTCTATCCTCGGAATCGCATCGAGAAGATCAATTCGTTTAAAAACGGGCTGCAACGATAAAAAATAACAATTAAAAATAAAATAAAAAAATCGGCCGAGCAAATCCCGCTCGGCCGAACCGGAATTCCGCTCGTGAGCGGGATTCCGGTCGGCCGAGCGGGATTCCCCGGCCGAATTATTTTCCGAGATTTGTTTCATGCTACGAAAATTCATAAAATTCGTGCAACGAAACTCAAAAATTCATGCTACGAAATTCGAATAATTAAACAAAAATTCATACTATAAAATTCCACATAAATTCATGCTACGAAATTCGAATAATTAATTCATTCATTCTACGAAATTTATGATACGAAATTTGAATAATAATTAAACAAAATCATACTACGAAACTCAAATTCATACTACGAAACTCACAAAATCATGCTACGAATTTCCACATAATATGATAAAATCATACTCCAATTCAACATAATCCATGCTTAAATTCGAATAATTAAACAAAATTCATGCTCACAGTCGAAAAATTATCAAAAATTATCGAAAAATTATCAAAACAATTCGAATCTTAATCGCGCCAAATTAACGGATAAAATTCGAGCGGGACTAACCTGATAGGCCATTTCTTGTGTTTTGGAGTCGAATTCAACTACAAAATTGTTTTCTCGAGCGGGATTCGACGACGGAGAGGAAAAAATTATCGAAGGGAATGGAAAATTGAGGAGACGAGCGGGATTAGAAGGGGAAGAATCCCGCTCGAGAAGAATCCCGCTCGCCGAGCGGGATTGGGGCCGGCCGAGCGGGGCCGGGAGACGTGGGAGGCGGCCGCTTGCGCGGCCGAAGCGGGATTTCGATCCCGCCGAGCGGGATTCTGCCCGCGGCGGGATTCTCGCGAGCGGGACGGCTGTCTGCTGGCGGGACGGGCGGTCGGCGAGCGGGATTCGACGACAGTTCGAGCGGGATTCCGGTTCGGGTACGAGCGGGATTCGAGTTTTCGTAGTAATTATTTTCGAGCGGGATTTGAATTTAAGTGAGCGGGACTGAGCGGGATTTAAATTTCGAATTAATTGGTATCGAATTCATGTGTTTTTTTGTTTGTTTCTTCAATTATTCGTCTCGAATTCAGTAAAACACCTGAAAATGATTGGTGTCAGTCAACTTTTTGAAAAAGTAAGGGTAATGTAAGTAAAGTTGGGTATTTTGTGTAGTAAATATAAGGATTGGGTATTTTTGTGTTTTGTTATACGAAAATGGGTATTAAGCAATAATACCACAATTATTATTGTACTATTGTAGTAATGTAGTATTGTAATTGTTTATATATTTTCTAAAATCGATAACTATTACTTTATAGATTTAAACTTTTTTAATTACAAATTATTGCTACCTTTTTTCTAGGGGTGTAAGTGGTTCCGCTCCGAACCGCGAAACCGATCGAACCGAACTGAACCAAACCGAAAAATACGGTTCGGTTCGGTTTCGCAGTTTGGTTCGGTTTATTTTTTTAGAAACCGTTTACATTCGGTTCGGTTCGCGGTTTCAAGAATTTTTGAACGGTTCGAACCGAACCGAACCAATATCTTATTTTTTTTATTTTTTATTTAATATTTGTCTTTCTTATATGAGAATATTATTGGATTTAGATATTAGATTTAAGTTAAGATCAGTTCTAATCTATATAAATGAAGAGAAAGGAGTAACAACTCTATACTTATGAGTTCGGAATGAGTGACATCCTACAAACTATTATTCTTGCATTATTTAGGATTTAAAAAATAAATAAATAAATAAAAAAGTGAACCGACGAACCGAACCGAACCAAACCATATTTATAAGCGGTTCGGTTCGGTTCGGTTCCGATATTGAAAAACCCATCAAACCGAACCGAACCGAATCATTTCTATGTGTTTGGTTCGGTTCCTAAAATACATAAAAATCGAACCGAACCAAACCGTTACACCCCTACTTTTTTCAACTACTTCTAAACCACTTTATCCATTTGGAGGTCCCACTATTTTTGACTTCATCCCAATTTGGCAAAAATTATTACACTATCTCCTACTTTTTTATATTTTATCTCTTACTTTATCTATTTTATCATTATCTCACTCATTTTCTTTCTCCTATTTTATCTATTTTATCATTATCTCACTCATTTTCTCTCTCATACTTTATTATCTACACTCTCATTATCTCACCCATATTATCTCTCTAACTTTATCATTTACCATATCTCTCGTATTTTATCATCAATTTTCTTAATTCTCGATCTAAAAAGAAGTGCCTCAGAATTAGTACTTTAGTACGCTGGCCCAAGTTAGGATCGAAAAAAAAATCATCTAAGTAAAGTTATTATTTCATCGAACATTACTTATTCTAGGTTTAATTGTATAAGCTAATTACAATAATTTACTCTTAAAATCACGATAGAAGTAGAATTACACGTTACATAGAAATTATAATTTTATTAAAGGGTATGTTTCACGAGATTATAGATTATAATAGTTATACATATATTGGACGATTTTTTTTCATAACACCAAATAATACTAAAATTATAATGATTATTATTATTATTCTAAACATGAAATGCAAAAAATGTTGTGAATCAACTAAGAGTGTGTTCTCGAGAGCTTATTTTAGGCCTTGTTTGAAAGAGTTTATCAAAGCTTATTTTAGCTTATTCTGAAAAATAAGCGTTTATGCATGCACCCTTAGTTGGTATGAATAACTTATGAAAATAAGCTAAAAACAACTTATGAAAAGTAGATCTCATATCCAATCTCTCCGACAATAATTTTTTAAATTATATTTTTTGTTTTTCTCTAATTAAGTGCTTACATAAATATATTCAAACGCAACAATTTATTTAATTTAAGTCCTCCCATAAGCACTTATGTTATAAGCATTTATTTAAAAAAAAATCCAAATGGATTGTTTATCTGCATTTTGAATTCATAAGTAGGTTTTAGTGTTTTGAAAAATATGTTTTCTGCTTTAGATTCTCTAAAATTAAGCAGCAAATATGCTTCAATCTATAAACATCTATTGAGGTGTTTTTGGTGCTTAAAGCACCATAATTTTTGGAATTATCAGAAATATCTACTTTTTAATATTAATACAAAAGACTACCTACTTTTGGAGGACATATAAAAGTTTCGAATTGAAAACCGGTCTTGTTCCAAATTAATTTGAATTTTCTTTATACTATTTTTTTCAAGTTATTTCACACCTCCGAAATTACATATTTCTTTATATAACTATACATACTTATATTTTGGAATCACATATTTATCCTTTAATTCTAAATCTTAATTATGCTATATGTAGGTAAACCAAGATAATAATATATAGATATCAAAACTCAATTACTTTTTTCATGCAAAAGATAATACTTTTTGTTTGCATATGGGTTAGGGTACCAAGACTAAAGGCTTTTGAAACCTAGATTTACCTACTTTTGATTAATATACGTAGGTACCCTAACCTGATTGCATATATGTAGGTAAACCTAGATAATAATATATAGATATCAAAACTCAATTACTTTTTTCATGCAAAAGATAATCCATTAAGTGTTCGTGTATATTTTTTATTGATGAGGATACTCGCAACTGCTAGTGAAATGCTTATAAGATAAATTACGATCACAAATGACAGACACCTAATAAAGGATTAGTCGTAACATAGTCCTATATCTCAATAATATCATCTTATATTTTTTTATTGGTCCATTCTAATAATACCGTCATATTTCTCTATAAACAAAGAAAATATAAAAGTTCTTAAAAATCAAGTAGGTCCATATCATTTTACATTCAAAAGTCTTAACTTTTGTCAAAAAGAAACAAAATGATAATTATTAGATGAAGAGAATAACATTTTATCACAAAATAACCATCTCAACAATAAAATTATTATAAAAATATTGTTGTATTATTATCATTATTTCTCGTCGATGACCTAAAATTATTTATCCAGAAGCAAATTTCCATAATAAAAAAAATCATTAAATGTTACTCTTCACATCATTGGTCCTATCTTCCTTCTTTTATTATCCAACTACATTAGTCTCGTTTCTTTTTTAATTTAAATACTTTTCTAATATAACTAGTGATCACATAATTTTATTTTACTTTATATATAAAAAATAAAAGAAATAGGACAAGGGATGGAGGGAGTATGCATCTAACATGATTCTTTTAGAAGGTGCAATATCTATATAGCTGACAGTTGCAGTCATCACGTATCCAATATAGCTCAGCTAAGAGCATCTACATTGCACATAAATTGTCCATCCATATTTATAGCAATCCGAATTTTCTGGTCCAAAATTGGTATCTCACTCGGTGGCCCACTAATTACGCGTGCATTGGTGGGTCATGTAAGCAATACACAAATAATTTAGTTTTAAAAAGATGGCCCACCAATGCACGCGTTGCGGGACGTGATTAGTGACCTACCGAATGGGCCATCATTTTTGGGCCGGATGATCTTCAGGCTATTTATAGATGGATGGACCCATGCGTTGCAGGGAGTTTGCGGATGGAGAGAGAAAAATTATAATTTAAAGTGTTGATGGAGGAGATAGGTAATTAGTGGGGCCACACTTATTAGAAGTTGTGGAGAGATGAGAGAGAATGTTGGTAGAGGGGAGGAGAGAGAAATATTATTTGGAGAGATGAGTCAATTCATTAAAGATGTTGGTATATTTATTGTGTACAAAGAAATATTATAGACGTTGGTGTGTTTATTTGTATTCCCTCAAGTAGCTGTTTATAAACGTTACGAAAATTGCAGAAACACATTTCCATAATTTGAACTTACAAAAAAAAATTTATATATAGTAAGTATTGAAAAAAAAATTACATAATCTTACATTCTCATATCTTACTCAAATATTATTCTTTTTTTATATTCTCTCAATTTCACTTCATTTCCAATCATCCTTTTGATAATTTTTTTTTTATCGAAATGGATAAAAATAGCAATTTCAATTGACCGAATTATTATAATTTGGACGAAGATGAATCTAATCATAAATCTCAAATTCCTCCAAATTCTCAAGTTTCTCAAAGTATCTCGTACCCTCAATTCAACCATCCACCATAATTTTATACACCAAATTTTCCATCAAATCATTCATATACTCAAAATTTTAGGAGTTATGGGATGCAGACTAATTATCCACACTTCACTCTCAATCCAACAAATATTCTGAATTTTCCATCCAACCCGTCTAATATGTAAAAGTTCACTCATAATCCGTCACATATGTATGGGTTTTCTGCTCCACCATCAACAAATAAACCATCCCGATTTTCTCGACGAGTTGAAATAGGCTCTCCATCTTCGGTTCCAAAAATTCAATTCGAAGAGGAAGAAGAGTCACCATTTTCAATTGGGAGTCTGAAGAAAGCAACTACCGGTGCGACCGGTAAGAACAAGCGATTGGTTTGAAAAAAAGAAGAGGATGTGCATCTAACAAACGCATGGTACACGATATTTGAAGATCCAATCACCTGTAATTGCCAAAAGGGAGCGGCCTTTTGGAATTGTGTTGCTTGCTACTACAATGAAAATAAATCCAATAGCCTTCCTACTCGTTCGATGCCGGTCTTGAGATCTCACTGGCATTACATCAGGCCGCTTGCAGTAAAATTCAACGAGTGCTACAATCTCGTTAAAAGTTTATATAGAAGGGGGTCTAGAAGCGAAGACGTCTACAAAATGGCAATGGGAAAGTACCACAATGAAAAAAATGCTCCATTTGCACTTGATCACGTGTGGGAAATCATTAAAGATCTTCCAACCTTTTCAATCCCAGTCTGACTATGCCGATATTGTAACAAAGAAGACAAGAACCTATAAATCGGGGGTGAGCAACACATCTTCCACACAAAACGTAAGTATTGATTTTAATTTAAACGAAGAAACACGTCCAATCGGACAAAAGGCTGCAAAGAGAAAGACGAAGAAAAAAGCATATGCAACCCACAGTCGTGACGATGACAACACTGATCTAAAGCAGAACTTTGGTGGCATTCTCAAGAGTATTGCTGAGTTGAAGTGCATTAAAAAATCGACAATGAATTGCGTCAGACAAAAATTGAGATTATTAAAAGGGCTCGAAGTAAAGAAAAGAAGAGAGAGAAGAAGAGAGAGAGGCAGTCCAAGCTATTTGAAATCATCCAACGCGATACAAGCAACATGACAACTGAGCAACGTTATTTCCATAACACAGAATGCGAAGAAGATAAGGCAGAGTTACAATCATCACCTTAAGTCTAGTTCATTTTTTTCTTATGTCATAATTAATCTTCAAGTATGTAGTTGCATTTCATTTTCTTACTAATGTCGCAAGTAATCTTTATTAATGTAGAAGCTAGGGGATTTGTTGTAATAAATATTGATTCTTATGTAATAAATCTAGCTGTTAAAAAACCAGTCGTTGCAAACAAGCCGTTAAAAACTAACCGTTAGAAACTAGTCGTTGGAAACTAGCTATTGAAAACTAATCGTTAAAAACTAGCCGTTGGAAACTAGCCTTATAATAATAGTGAGCAATTCATTGCTCTTCACATTCTCAAATATTGATTCTTTTCAAACTTTACATATACATAATATGACTCAATATTCCTCAAGCAGTTCTACTTCATCCAATAACAATTAAGAGCAAATCAATTATCCAGAGTATGATTTGTATGAAGCAATTCTTCAACATAGTCAGACAGTAATGACAGAATATGAAATAAGGTGTCTCCAAGCTAGGCGTCAGCCGAAAAGGTACATCGAAAGGAATCATGAAGACAGACACGAAAGACTTTTCAATGATTATTTCGCCGAGGTACCGTGTATCCCGATTACATATTTTGAGGGCGATTCCGAATGCAGAGAGACTTATTCCTTCAAATAGTGAGTGCACTTGAGAATCACTCGTCATATTTCCAACAGAGGAACGATGCAATATATCGAAGATGCTTGTCTCCTCTACAAAAATGCACCGCGGCTATTCGTCAATTGGCCTACGGAGTACCAACCGATCATCTTGACGAGTATCTCCGAATGGGGGAATCAACTGCAATCAAATGCCATTCTACATTCTGTAAGAATGTGATAGAGATCTGGGGCAGTCAATACTTGAGAAGGCCCAATGCAGCCGACGTTTAACGTCTTACTCAGATGCACAATGATAGACATGGATTCCCGGGAATGCTGGGAAGTCTTGTATGCATTGAGAATGGAAGAATTGTCCAATCGCGTGGAAATGTCAATTTACGAGGGGACATGATCCTCCTACGATCGTGCTAGAAGTTGTCGCTTCCCAAGATTTATGGATATGACATGTCTTTTCTTGTGTAGCTTGTTCAAGAAATGATGTCAATGTGTTAAATGAATCTCCGTTATTTAACCATGTGCTCTAAGGAAATGCGCCTGAGACTAATTTCACGGTGAATAACACACATTATAATTTATAATCAGGGGTACTATGTGACAGATGAAATTTATCCAATATGAACTACTTTCGTGAAGTCTTTTCCTTACCCATACGATCCAAAGAGGAGCCTTTTTAAAGAAAGACAAGAGACTGCCAAGAAAGGCGTTGAACGAGCATTCGGGGTGCTCCAAGCTCGATGGGCAAACGTTAGAGGACCAACTCGATCTTGGTACAGGAAAAGAATAAAATCCATCATGTTAACTTGCGAATTTTGCACAACATGATTATTGAGGATGAGGGGGATATGATTGCATCGTTTCCCAATGATGAAGATGATGAACCCCCACAATTCGCTCAAGGTCCAAATCCAGAATCTCAAAATGTGATCCGAACTAACTCCGAGTTACGTAACAACGATGTGCATCACCAACTTCGACACGACTTGGTTGAGCATATATAGACTCGTGACAACAACAATTGACCGATTAACATTTTGATATATTAATTCGTAATTTTTATTTTAAGTGTTGTATTATTTAATTTTCCATGTTATTGCAAGTTTTTAAATTGTTTTTTTAACTTTCTTACTATTTATTATTGAGTTGGACTCATGTACATCCGGTTGCAGGTGCAACCGGACGTTTACAGTTAAATTCGTGAGATTTGCAGTATGTTAACAATGATATGGTAGTGCAGTTGGCTAAGCTGCTAGGCTCAAATTCTATAAACCCGGGTTCGAGTCCCAGCAGTGTAATTTTGAGTTTTTTTTTTATTTTAATTGATATATTAATTTTAAAAAATGATACATTTGTTCATAATAATTAATATTTTTATTCCAATTATTTTTTTAGATTAAGTTTGTCCTTTTTTTTTTTGATAATGTTTTTTATTCATTTTAATTGATATATTAATTTAAAAAAAGTGATAAATTTGTTTTTAATAAGTAATATTTTTATTCCAACCAATTCATATTTTTTCAAATCAAGTTTGTCCCTTTTTTCATTTTAATTGACATATTAATTTAACAAAAGTGATAAATTTGTTTATAATAAGTAATTTTTTTATTCCAACCAATTGAAAAGTATCATTCTTCCTTAAGAAAAATATCATTCTTATTGAGCAATAGTATCACATGTTGTTAACAAAAGTATCATTTTTCCTTAAGAAAAATATCATTCTGCCTTAAGAAAAGTATCATTCTTCTATAAGAAAAGTATCATTCTTCCTTAAGAAAAGTATCATTCTTATTGAGCAATAGTATCACATGTTGTTAACAAAAGTATCATTCTTCCTTAAGAAAAATATCATTCTTCCTTAAGAAAAGTATCATTCTTATTGAGCAATAGTATCACATGTTGTTAACAAAATTATCATTATTCCTTAAGAAAAGTATCATTCTTATTGAGCAATAGCATCACATGTTGTTAACAAAAGTATCATTCTTCCTAAAGAAAAGTATCATTCTTCCTTAAGAAAAGTATCATTCTTATTAAGCAATAGTATCACATGTTGTTAACAAAAGTATCATTCTTCCTAAAGAAAAGTATCATTCTTCCTTAAGAAAATTATCATTCTTATTGAGCAATAGTATCACATGTTGTTAACAAAAGTATCATTCTTCCTTAAGAAAATTATCATTCTTATTGAGTAATAGTATCACATGTTGTAAAGAAAAATATCATTCTGCCTAAAGAAAAGTATCATTCCTATTGAGCAATAATATTTTTCTGTGTTTTTACTGTACCCTAGAGGGGAAGTCTAAACCATACTTTTTTCTCCGGTAAAAATGCTCGCGTTCCTTCGGAACACTTGGATTTTTAAAGGGTTTGGAAAAAGCTAGCGTTCATTCGGAACGCTAAAATTTCCAAACCCTTTTAGTCGTGGACTGCTACGGTATTTTTCCTTGTTTTTATTGTACCCTAGAGGGGAAGTCTAAACCCTACTTTTTTCTCTGGTTAAAAATGCTCGCGTTCCTTCGGAATACTCGCATTTTTAAAGGATTTGGAAAAAGCTAGCGTTCCTTCGGAACGCTAGCATTTCCAAACCCTTTTAGTCGTGGAACTGCTACGGTATTTTTCCTTGTTTTTACTATACCCTAGAGGGGAAGTCTAAACCCTACTTTGATTCCTGACAAGTGATACATTAGTTAATAAGAAGTGATACTTTTATTCAGAACAAATGATATATTCAGAATAATTGATACATTTTTCATATAAAGTGATACTTTTATCATCTCCACATATTTCCCTATCATGTAATTGAAAAAAGAATTAAAAATATTGTATTTTTATTAACAAGAATAAATTCTAAATACATATTAATATTTTTTGAGTCATATATTATTTTTTTAAAATAAAAAAAATAAATTTATTATATTTTTTTGTATCATAATGTAATTTAAAAATAAAAATTCAATTTTTAATGTTAAAAAAAAAAGGTTTGTTGGTGATGTAATTGAAAAAAATTATATATATTATATTTTTATTAACAAGAATAAATTCTAATGTACATATTAATATTTTTTGAGTCATATTATTTTTTTGAAAATAAAAGAATAAATTTATTATATTTTTTTGTATCATAATGTAATTTGAAAAAAACAAATTAAAATTTTAATGTCAAATTAAGAAAAAAACGAAAAGAATAAATTTATTATATTTTAATGTAACAAGAATAAATTCTAAATACATATTAATATTTTTTGAGTCATATTATTTTTTTAAAATAAAAAAAATAAATTTATTATATTTTTTTGTATCATAATGTAATTTAAAAATAAAAATTCAATTTTTAATGTTAAAAAAAAATGTTTGTTGGTGATGTAATTGAAAAAAATTATATATATTATATTTTTATTAACAAGAATAAATTCTAATGTACATATTAATATTTTTTGAGTCATATTATTTTTTTGAAAATAAAAGAATAAATTTATTATATTTTTTTGTATCATAATGTAATTTGAAAAAAAACAAATTAAAATTTTAATGTCAAATTAAGAAAAAAACGAAAAGAATAAATTTATTATATTTTAATGTCAAATTAAATTTTTTTGAGTCATTCAGGTGTTGCTGGGTCTCGACCCCGCATCTCCCAGGTGATAGCCCAACACACCAACTGCGCTACATGAGCATTTGTGCTAGCATGTACATTAATATTGTATTTACCTTACGCAGCCGGTTTCACCTGCAACTGGTTGCACTAAAGTTTTTGCGTTTATTATTTAACGTTTATCTAAATTAATTAGATTTTTTTAAAATTCTTTAATTATTAATTTATTTATTGAGAAATAATAATATTATTATATACTTATTGTTATTAGTGTTTAAAAGTTGAGTATTTAAGAAAAAACTGACGTGGATGAGAGAGATTGTGATGAATGAGTGTTTAAAGGAGCAACAATGCGCTAACCCACAATCGCTACTATAATACGCATTGAGTAAACTCTGCTCTTTTGCTCTAGCATACAAACAACACATACTCACATATAACAGTTTTGGTGAGTTGACATCATATGGAAAAAAAAAATAGCCTTTTTTAATTTTATACGGAAGTAGGATAAAGTTTAGGAGTGGAATTAGCAACAACTGGGGCGTTAGAATCAAGTTTTCTCGAAATCATCCAGCCTTCCAGTTAATGCCACGCACTCCCGTACTCAATTTCTCTTCATTGCAGTGTTTTATAGGAGTATATAAATCTGAATCAAAAGAGTCCTAAAGAATCCTGCAATTTGAACTCGCCCTCAGTATACGTTTTCAATTTCGGAATTCCGACGCTTTTGAGGTTTTTTCAATCGGAACTGCTGTAATGGACAACTCCGGTAAGTGTCGTTCTGCGTCAATCTGCGTCATTTGTGAGTGTTTGGTTTGATTAATGTTGGATGTTTAATTTAAGATTGATTAAATTCGTGTTATCTGGTGATAAGAACGGGAAATTATGTTTCTGAGGGTAAGTGAGTAGTTCTATGTCGTTTAATCCTGCTTATAGTTGATTTGCTTAATTTTTGGGGTTATTATGTTAATTTTGTTTTTTTAGTAACATAGTGTTGAAATTTGTTAGCACCGGCTAGTTTGATTGCGAACTATTTGTTCTTCAAAGGTTGACGAATTGACGTGGGGGAAGGAGTGTCGAGTACTGTTTTTTTGGGGGAAATGATATATTTTCGTTTCTGTTGAGATGCTTAGTTGAGATTGACTGATTGGATTTCTTACGCCTATGATATAAAAAAATAAAAAGGAAAAGAGCAAAGCGCTGCTTAGTTGAGACTGACTGTTTGGATTTCTTACTTCATGTATGATTGTATGATTTGTTACTTGTTTATGTGCTTAACTGTTATGAGAGTTGGTCGTCGTGGTGAATGCAGGGAGCCATCCGGAGGCAACAGTACCACCAGTTGAGGGTGTAGCAGGAGGTGGGACGGCGTATGGATGGAGTGAAAGTGGCATACAGGATCCAAACTTATTAAGGGGTCCAATTGATCCCCTGAAAGTTCATTCATCCGAATTAGTTCATGTCTGGTGCATGCCAAGCACAGCTAATGTTGGCCCGCAGGATATGCCTCGTACATTGGAGCCTGTAAGTTTTTGTCATACTTTATTTTTTTAGTGCTAAGCATATGAAGTCAACTATTGCTCCTTCTTTTACTTATAATTCCTGCTGTTATGTCCTTCAGATTGGTTGTTTCTAGTACGAGTCCATAGTTTGAAAGGAACCTAATGTATGTGGGTGAATATATTTAGAGATTGTAAGTTTTGCACGAAGTAATATTTTGGATCGCTAGTTCTACCTTTTATCTTATCTTCCCTGCATTTCAGGATATGCATGTTTCAAGTTTCAATAGGTTTACGCATTCACTTTGTCGCTACTACTTCCATAATTTTGGTGTTTCTTGCGTTCAGTTCCATATCGAATACATAATTGGAGGCAACATATCCTTTCCGTATTTGTGATGCAATCATGCAAAGCTTATTCTTGAAAATTTTGTGAAGTCTTATTTCTTACCCATATTAAACAGTGCCCTTCTTCCTGACTGTTTTTTGTTGAAGATATCTCTTTTAGCAGCACGAAATGAGAGGGAGAGTTTCCAGATAGCAATACGTCCAAAAGTTTCTTGGGCTGGATCCACTATAGCTGGAACAGTTCAGATGCAATGCAGTGATCTGTGCTCCACTTCTGGTGATAGGTTTGTCTCTTAAATATTCAAATTTTGTTTTCGTACAGTGTCTTAGAAATTGATAAGGCTAATTTTTTGGATTCATGCAGATTGGTTGTTGGAGAATCATTGAAGGTGAGGCGTGTGGTATCAATTTTGGGTGTTCCGGATGCTCTTGTTCCGCTTGAATTGCCTGTGTCTCAACTGACCCTTTTTCCTGGGTAATGAAGAATTTTTCATTTCATTTGATCTGACATTCAACCTTAGTATGTGAACCTCAAATCATTTTATTTCCTTGCAGAGAAACAATGGCAATCTATGTATCAATTGATGTCCCAGACATGCAGCCCCCCTGGTCAATATGAAGGGGAATTCACAATAACAGCTACCCGAGCTGACACACAGTGATAATCTGTTCTCTTTGCTTCAGTCGTAGGCTGTAAAATTTACATTTTAGCTTTTGTTACTGCCTTTTGGATTAACCAGAAAATGTCTTAATCTGCTCTTCACAATTTTGTGTTACTGCAGATCTATTGCACAGGGCCTAAATAAAGCTGAGAGAAATCAACTGTACCAAGAATTAAGAAGTTGTCTTGATTTTGTGGAGCCCGTGAACGGAAAACCTTTGGAAGAAGTGGTGGGTTCAATGGTCTTTGGATTCATCGTGAAATTTCATACATGCTCCCGCAGGCTGCTGAGAGATCTATTTCTTCTCAATTTGTAGGTAGAGAGACTGAAATATGCATCTTCTTCTTTGACAAAAGTGCTCCAAATGCCGTCATTTTCAGACCTCCATCTAGATAATCGATCCGTAGATATGATGGAGGAGGATGCCATTTCAAACCTTTTACTCCGTGTGAAACTAAGTTTAACAGTCTGGGATTTCGTTCTTCCAGTTACGCCTTCTCTTCCAGCTGTTATTGGTGTATCCTGATATCATGCTTCCTGAAAGCTAACTGTTTTCTGGATGATGTTCTGTTCCAAGTGTAGTTGAGTTCACTTATTGACTGTTTTCCAATCTTACCAATCTGGATCCTTTTGTTTCGGTATCTATTTAACACCTCAGATTAATATGGTGCAAATTTTAAAGTCATGTTTGATGATTGCTGTGATTTTCTGCTTTGCCAATCTCCACCCTTTCATTTCCTTTGTTTCTCTGGTCAACACTTAATAGACTACAAGATGCTAGTATTCCGGATTGTCTTGGTTAATTGCTTTAATTATAATATACTTGGACTGAGGCAACATAAAATGAGATTTCTGAAAATTGATGTGATTGACTTTGTTCCCCTAAATATTCGTAGTCTTTTTATCTTTATTTAAAACAGATTGGCATTTGTTCGTACTTATTGTAATTAAATGCAAGTTAAATGTAGGCTATCTAGCTGAGGATGGACTTCCTTAATCATAGACAGATATCCGATACAGTGATTGAAGACCGGTTTGGTGTTGAGCATGGAAGTAGCGAGTGGTACGAAGCTCTGGATCAGCATTATAAGTGGTTGCTTCAATATAAAATCAGCCCATACTTTTGCCGGTGGCGTGAAGGCATGCGAGTTATGACCTACACTTGTCCATGGCCAGGTAATACATAATTGATGTTTTAGATCACAATAATCTTGATAATGTAATTCTGGATGAAGTTATCTATGGAGTGTAATGTGGAGCTATGCTTTTCTATGCAATTTTATATTTTGTGGATCTTTAAGTGTGTATTCAAGATCTGTTATCCTCTTACCATAGCTCCTTCTCTTTGGATTTTCTCCCTTGTTGATGCAGCTGATCATCCAAAATCAGATGAATATCTTTCTGACCCCAGGCTTGCAGCATATGCTGTACCATATAATCCAGTAGTCTCCTGGTATATATTCTCTTGCTCCTTGGCTAAGTTTTTCTACTCTTTACTTGATTCGATTATTTCATATTTGCCTCTTAATGTGCGTTAGTGGCGATACAGCAACGAACTTTCTTCAAAGAGAAGTGGAGATATTACGAACAAAGAATCATTGGAGGAAGGCCTACTTCTATTTGTGGGATGAGGTGAGAACATTAGATGGGCGTTTTCTACTCAACTGAGTATCTGCATTTTCGATAGTGGTTTTTTGGTTTTCGGTCTCATATATGGGTGTGATTGGTCTGAACATGCATATTCCTTGAAAATATAGATTAAAGTAGAGATATTCACTGTGTCTTGGTAGAGTTAGCCAAAGGAAGTAAACGATAACTGGCTTCTACTAATCTCATCTGTTGGGATTAAAGGGGAGATGCTTTGGAGGCTGTAATTCATCATCTAGTTTGATCAGGCTTGAACAAACCGTAACATTTAGACATACAAATAAGGGAAATTTTGAATATGATAACTTCCCTACCTTATTTTTCTGATTCTCTTTCTTTTAAAGACATACCCCGTGAATGTTTAACAGCATCTTAAAAATGTGTTTAAGTCTCTAAAATCATGCCACCTTTATGACCACTCATCTTTTACTTATTACATTTTCTCTTATTGGGCTATGTGATTTTACCCAGCCGCTGAACCTTGAACACTATGAAGCTATTCGTAGCATGGCGAGTGAGATTCAAGCTTACGCACCTGATGCCCGTATAATGACAACTTATTATTGTGGTAAGCATTTTCCTTATAACTACAACAGCAAATTCAGGAATAGTATCAGCACTTGTTGGTTCACATATCCATCTACAACTATTTCTTGACTAGCTATAGTAACAGAAGAAATATAATACAAGATTTTGTGGCAATATAGATATTAAAGCATCCTATATCCTTTCACACCCTTAAGAACTACATGGGTAATAGCATTGCACTATTATATGCATATTGCTTATTTTACTACCTGAAAAAACTACATGGTTATAGATTCTATAATATTCCATACGAAATGTTCTAATTTGTAATTTGTATTTCTGGGTTAATGCAGGTCCTAGTGATGCACCCTTAGCCTCTAATAACTTTGAATCTTTTCTTAAAGTTCCAGAGTTTCTTCGACCTCACAACCAAATATATTGCACAAGGTATAAAGTCTTTCAACTTCTTTCTTCAAGGTTTTATTTTAATAATTTCAGTTTAAGTGCATGTATGGTAGCTAATCTGAAGTTTCCAAATCTATTCTTCCTGAATTAGGCATAATGTCGTCTCTCACGCCTTTTTTATCTGCTCTTTATGACTCTTTATGTTCACTTTTAGAGGTGAAAACATGTTATCAAATTATTGGTATAATTGAGTTTAGACTGCTGGATAACATACATAATAGAACTTATGATTTTCACAGCTTCATTTTACTAGTATATACTCAGGAAAACCATTGTTTCCTTTTCCATTGCAGTGAATGGGTGATCGGGAACCGCGAAGATCTAGCAAAAGATATCATAGCAGAAATACAGCCTGAAAATGGTGAGGTAATGTATTTCAAACATCATGCATTCGAAAGTCCATTCATACTGGCAGAATTTTTCATGTAAATGCTGATTTATTGGTCTTACATATTTATACAGGAGTGGTGGACTTATGTATGCATGGGACCATCCGACCCTCATCCTAATTGGCACTTGGGAATGCGAGGTACACAACATCGTGCAGTAATGTGGCGTGTATGGAAAGAAGGTGGAACAGGCTTCCTCTACTGGGGGCGCTAATTGTTATGAGAAGGCAGTGGTTCCTAGTGCTGAGGTTACTCATCTACTAAATCGCATTCAGTTATTGCCCTTTCATGTCTTTATAATCATCAGTTAGATCTTTGACATTATGTTTCATCCTTTTGCCAGATTAGATTTAGGCGTGGCCTCCCTCCAGGCGATGGAGTCTTATACTATCCCGGACAAGTCTTCTCATCCTCAACTGAACCCGTTGCCTCTTTACGACTCGAGCGCCTTTTAAGTGGTTTGCAGGTAAGTTCAATTTATCTAATCATTTTCAGTAATGCTAGCAGTTCCATTTAATACGAATTTTAGGTATCTTCCTGGTTGTTTGTTCTTATATGAGTAACTTAAGTTTAAAATACATTAAATGTAAAGAATGGGGAAACTTGTACTTCGTTATCGTGGTAATATGTGTTTATAGCCATTTGGGATAATAGACTTATAAAAACGTAGAAGTAGAGGTTAATTTCATTTTCGCGTGTACGTTAACCTATGTTTCACTTTTGTCCATTATAGTCATTTCATCAATAATACATGTAATAATTATTTTCTTCTTGTGTAATTATTACATAGAAGTAACTATTTTCTTGTTGTTTCATCTTCTTCTAATGTTTCCGTCATCTCTTATTGAATCGCTTCGTGTTGGTACTTACAACTGTTATTGCATCCAGGATTTCGAGTACCTCAAACTCTACTCTTCAAGATACGGTAGAGATGAAGGGCTTCGTCTTCTTGAAAAGACAGGCATGTATCAAGGTCCAGAGAGGTACACCCATGAGCAAATGCCAGTAGATGTTATGAGGGGAGAAGTTTTTAGGACATGCCGGTCTGAATCTAACTTCTAATATCTTCACAATTAGCAGACTTCTTCTTTTCCTGCATATGTTTTTCAGGCTTGTGAGACTCCTTTTTTATTTGGAACTTCTCTTGCGACTTTTAGTTTCTCGAATACCGTTTTCTTCTCTCACATGGGATTCAGATCTTCATTTATGTGTTCGTACTTAACGTTTATTGCATTGTTATATTAACAGGGGTGGATCCAACTATTTAGGCTAAATTTATAGTTCGGAGAAAGGGTTGCAAAACTTGGGGTGAAATGATGGTCTTTTGATATAGTTTTTTTTTTCGCTTCTATTATACGAAAGGGGTGGATCTGTATTAAGAATTATGCATGAAATTTGCAATTTGGGAAGGGATTGCATTTTTTTTGGTTAAATAATAATTTTCAAATAAAATTTGATATTATGCACAATTTGGGTGTAGTACTGCCCCCTGCCCAGAATACACACAAAAATAGTCATTTCATCAATAATACATGTAATCATTACACTATATATACAATGTTTAATGCTAGTTTGGAGATCTTATTAATTATTTATTTCAATTTATTCTAAAATAAAAATAAAAATATACGTTTGTTCTAAAAAATAAATATTTTTAATTTTACATGCATTTGAGTGGACTTATTAAAACAACTTATTTTTTAAAAAACAGGATGCTTTTTTATTATTTTCATAAGTTATCAAAATAAGTTAAAAATAGTTAATGAAAAATAGATGTTAATATTAAATTTTCAAGATAACAATTTTTTAAATTATATTTTATCTTTTTTCCTCTAATTAATTTCTTATATTTAAATGTATCTAAAACAACAGGTTATTCAATTTAAATGTTTATAATGGGAGCCTAAATATATTTGTGCCTTAATAGAAAATAAATTATTTTTTATTAAGAAAAACTTACTATTTTATCATTATATTATAGTACTAGTATACTTTCACAAAAAAAGTATTGTTTTATTAAAAATATTAAATAGAAGAACCGGATAGTAACAATATTTTTATTTAATCAATAATATAAATTATTTTACTTACATTCCTTATGACATAATTCAAAATTATTATAAAATTGAAAAACCATATTTATAATTATGCTATAAAAATGAAGAAATAGAATGTTATTCCAAAAGGCAGAAATCCAAACACTTTACAGATGTGAGTAGGAGTAACCTTTGATCCACATAATATAGTAGGATAATACCTGCATATCAAAGCATACATACCCTACCCTTCTTTGATTTTTTTTATACATCTATAGAAATCCGGACCTATAAACCACCAAATATAGCCAAAAATATATTACTATTAAAATATAGTCTTATAGAATAAAATTATGATATGAGATCTGCAAGAAAGTCCTCGCCTAACGAAGTTGGCACGTTGTCATTGTACGCTCAAAAGTCCACATCCACTTTCTGCCATTAATAATTAATTCTATATGTAAAAATTAATTTACCCCCCTCTCTCTCTCTCTCTCCAAGTTTTAGAACTCTGCTCTGCCGTCTATAGGTAGAGACTTTTTCATAGAATCTTCTCACCATTACAATTTTAAAAGTACACGAATAATTTCGATTCTTTATTAACATTATTATTTGCAATTATTTATAAAATTAATAAAACCCCTCTGTAAGCCAAAGTCTTTCGTCGGTCGGCTTCACACCTTAAGAAACACGCACACACACACGCGGACCGAACAATTATCTCCTCTTTTTTCCAATTCCTCGCAATTCAACGTTATTGAGAGGTTTACCATTTAAGATTTTCCCAAATTTCTGCTTAAATCTCTCGTGTTGACTAGTTTCTGCTGAATCTGAATTGAATTTGACGATTCCACCAACAATGCTACTCGGATCCTCCAATTCAGTCCATCTTTTTTCTCCTTCATGAGCTCTTGTAGATCCGTGCAGGATTTCCAGTAAATCCGCAGTGAAAATTGGTTGAACTCGATCAGAGTTCGAGTTTGTATGCTTAAAGTGGTTTAATTAGGGGTTTTGCCGATTGAATTTGGTTGAAGATGGTGGCGGCGAAATCCTCGGGCCGGATGTTCACGATCGGGCTGGTGGCGTCGTGGTATTTGTCAAACATTGGTGTTTTGCTTCTGAACAAGTATTTACTGAGCAATTATGGATTCAAGTACCCGATTTTCCTCACGATGTGCCACATGACGGCGTGCTCGCTGCTCAGCTACATCGCGATCGCGTGGCTGAAGATGGTGCCGATGCAGACGATAAGATCTAGGGTTCAGTTCATGAAGATATCGGCGCTCAGCTTGATCTTCTGCGCCTCCGTCGTGAGCGGAAACGTCTCACTCAAGTACTTGCCGGTGAGCTTTAATCAGGCGATTGGCGCGACGACGCCGTTTTTCACGGCGGTGTTTGCGTACGTGATGACGCTCAAGAGGGAAGCGTGGTTGACTTATTTGACTTTGGTTCCTGTCGTTACTGGAGTCATCATCGCCAGTGGGGTATGTTTGATTCTTTCGATTGAATTGTGTTTTGCTTAATTGATAAAATTTCGATTTTGGTCATGTGGTCTATGTTCGTTTTTTGATCATGTAATGTGCCCGTGTTAATTTTGGTCCTATAACTTTAAAAAGTTTTCACTTTTACTTCAAACATTGCCTAATTTCTGTTGTCGGAGAGTGTACTTCACACACCCTTTTCCGTGTCTCCTATTCCATGTCTCCTATTTTTCGGGTGATTTGTTGGTGACTTGAGAGGGTTACTAATATAAAACGTGCCACCGGTCAGAAATATATCATGTGATGGAAAAAGGGGCACTTGAAATACACTCCCAATGATTAAAAAAGGGACGATTATTCAAAATACAGGACCGAGAACGAACACATGCCATATTATAGGACAACAATCGAAAATTTCTGTTGGTTAATTTGATTCTTTTGTAAGTAAGGATATAATTTTGTTACTTAGACTAGGGTGTAACTGCTTGAGTTGATAGGATTGATTGATCAGATGATTGGCCGTAGGCTTGATGTTCCATGGGGAAGAAATATGAGCAAAAGAATCATCTTGTATTGATTTAAGCAAAATAATCTTGTTTTTTGGAAGAACCATTATGCTATAGTGTTTTTTATGCAATGCCTTCTCTCCATTCTGCAAAAGAGCTTTATCTGTGTTTCCATTGAATCAATTTTATCGATTACTAGGAGGTTTTAAGTAGTTGCACGTATGAATCCCTATATTGTGGTGTGCTTTACTAAATTCTCTCCTGGTGGTGGTTTCTTGTCTGGTTCAGATTGAGATCAATTCATCTACCCTACCCATCATGCTGTTTCTATGTTATTATACTACAATACTGATATTGGCCGATTATTGCTTGATGTTTGTGCACAAATTCGGGTGTAGTTTTCTATTTGTGTAAGTGTGAACCTCAATATAGTGTTCTGATTGTCTACCTCTCTAATTGGTGCAGAGTGAGCCTAGTTTCCATTTGTTCGGGTTTATCATGTGTATCGGTGCTACGGCTGCAAGGGCACTCAAATCAGTGGTTCAAGGAATTTTGCTCTCTTCTGAAGGGTAACCATTTTAAACTCAGGCATTCTATAATCAATGGTGAATTTATTAGGCAGATGAAGTTATTATTTTTGGATGCTGAAACTCCTCTTTATGTTTGAAGGGAAAAACTGAATTCTATGAATCTTCTCCTCTACATGGCTCCTATAGCTGTAGTACTTCTACTTCCTGCAACGCTCTTCATGGAAGAAAACGTCGTCGGTATCACATTGGCCCTAGCTAGAGAGGATACCAGAATTATATGGCTACTGCTGTTCAATTCTGCCCTCGCATACTTTGTAAATTTGACAAATTTCCTCGTCACGAAGCACACAAGCGCCCTGACTCTACAGGTACTCCTTTCCCAGTAAAAGTGCTTATCTTAAACAAGAAATGCTGCCAAATTTGATGCCACAGTACTTTTCTTGGATTGAATAGCATTGGCTTCCACTTGCAATAAGTTTAACTCCTTTTGTTATTCATTGATCCATTCATTCTCTATATAAATTGGCATACGGATCGTATCACAATCCTTGGTGCACTAAGCTATTAGGTTAACAACTTATGTTAGCTTTGAGGGTCTTTTGATGTGAAACCAAATGCTGACTTAGTTCATCTAGAGAACATTTGTATCCACAAAATGATTGAATCAGGAGCATACAGATGGTTCCACCATCAAACCCGGGCTATAAAATGCCGATTTTATCTTAGCATAACCTATGACTTGGTTTACATATGTGAGCTACAACTCACAAGTAAGCTGTATAGATTAAACAAGTAGAACTTGTGGACGGAGTCTCATATTTCATAACTCATAAGCTTCTTAGAAATGAATACAAAAGCTATGATTATCTGCAGGATTTATAGGGTAGAACAAATTATCATTAGATTCTTCACCATTTTAAACTATGCATATTATAACTTCTTCTGTTACTAATTCCCCTACTGATTATGAAGTGTAAATCTTAGTTTTTAATGGTATCCATGGGCTCCTACAGGTCCTCGGAAATGCTAAAGGGGCAGTCGCGGTGGTGGTCTCCATACTAATTTTCAAGAACCCGGTTTCAGTCACCGGAATGCTTGGGTACACGCTAACAGTCTTCGGTGTCATCCTATACAGTGAAGCCAAGAAGCGTACTAAATGAACATCTCTAAAACCATGTATTTTGTGATACAAAGGGATCCAACCATCTCTTACAGAAGCAAATTCAGTTCTCTGCAGCAAAGCAGATCTTTTTTCTGGGCAAAAGGGCTAGAAAATGTACCAACAGAATGAGAGAGTTTTTTTATCACTGTATTCTTTCCTCAAGTCTACACTATGTTATTACTATAATTCTTTTGACATCAATTAATTAGTGAAAAGAAATCAAGATTTGTGCCCATCATTAGATTTCAATTTATCATTGGTTGGCCTCCGAATCGTATGCTTTTAAAATTACTATTTTGCCCTTGCGAAATGCGGAACTATAGCTAACCCAGGGTTCATTCAACAATCCAAAATCTAATGACTAGCATCTTTCAAGATTCATTCAACAACCAAAACTGCAGTGTATCAAGAATTCTCATATCAATCTAGCATCTTCCAAGATTCATTCAACAACCCAAAAAGCTAATGCATCAACAATTCTCAAATCAATTTCAAGATTGATTCGATATACAACAGCATCATGTGAACATTAGGTCGAATAGAATCTTCAAGAGATTAACAGTTCCCACATAAAGCATGAGAGTAACCAGAGTGAGAATTACCTTATGCATCAGTCCACGACAAATCCGCTCCGCACTGGAGAAATCGACCTTGTACTTCATAGTCATGTTAGGGTTCATGACTCCCCAGTGCTTCCCAGCTGCGGCGCCGCCGCCGCTTACAGCTGCAAAACCAGTTGTGACATTAGTATGGTTTCTGGTGCCACTCTGTTGGGGACTTTCATCGAACAGTTCATAGACATAGGCTTCAGCGGCTCCTTCTTTCCTCAGAGGCGTTCCTAATCCAGATCTGAGATGCTTTACCAGCCCTTTCAAGTACATCTCGGCGTAATTTCCGGCGGACTGCTCCTCCGCATCGCTCGGCCATCCGGTCTCCGTCACGATCACCGGAATGTTTTCCTTTCCGGAGACCGCCATCGCTGCTATTATAGCGTCGAACATCATGTCGAACAGGTTGCGGTATCTCACTCCGGTGATGACGTCGTCGCGGAAATTAAACGGATTCTCCTGAAACAAGACAAATCCGACCGGAATTTCGGAGTTGATTGTGTAGAGGTTGTAGGGGTAGAGATTGATGAGGAAGGTGGAGTTCGTTTCGTCGAGGAATTGGAGCAACGGGCGGACGACGAGAGATCCGATTGGCTCCTGAAATTCGGCGGCGGAGGGGGGAAACGACGTCGTCATGATGTCGATGAAGGAGAATGTGGTGGAGACAGCGATGGTGCGGATTCCGAGGTCGAACAGAGCGAGGCGGAGGTTGCGGATGGCTGGGAGGAGGGCGGTGGAGGGGTCTACGGTTGGATCGGAGGCGGCGGTGGAGGTGATGACGTCACTTCCGGCTGAAATTAGGGTTATGTGAGTGCGGGGGTAGTAGGGGAGGACGTGCGAGCGGAGCCATAGGTCGGCGGCGGAGCGATTGGCGGAGAAGGAGGGAATGAAGTGGTTGGGGACGGTGAGGAGGAGGCTGATGTTGGTGTAGGAGAAGGCGCGGACGGCGGCGGGGGTGGGGTCGAGGAGGCGGACGGCGGAGATGGAGAGGGACTGGAGGCGGTGGACGACCTGTTCGGGGCGGGGAAGGTTGGAGGCGGAGGGGTTGTAGGTGATGCCTATGGTGGTGGTGGTTGCGGCGGCGGCAGAGAGGAGGAGAGTGGAAACGCAGAGGAGGAGAGTGGAAACGCAGAGGAGGAAGAGAGAACCCATTTTCGCCGGAGAATTGGTTTGTGATGGAAGTCGGCGGTGTGGAGCGGTTTGTATATAGCTGGGTTGGTTGGAGGCGCCAAATTCAGTTATTTTTGAACGAGAAGGGAGAGAAAGATATGGTACGTACCGGTGCAGGGGAGGTGAGGTGAGCCGTCATTAACAAACTTCAGTTTCTCGTTATTATTAATATAATTATTACTAATTAAATGCAGATTTGCATGGGCCATTAAGCATGTAATACTATTTAAATCATAAAAATATATTTTTTATGTGAGAATTAACTTTTATGTGATTAATGATGTCCCAATAATTCTCAAAAGAAATACTCTATTTTAAATTGTTATATACTTTCATACATTTTTGTAATATGTGTTTATAATCATTTCGAATAACAAAAGTACAAAGTAATTAGTTACGCTTTTAATGATCGGAACTCCATCATGCATGAACTTCGATCTATCAAATTTAATCAATAACTATTTTTCCATGATTGAGATTCGATCATAATTTTCTAATTACATTGATCGAAACTTATGACCTCTCAAAGTATATAGTGATAGTGCAAAAAATAAAATAAAATCTAGAAAAATGAGCATATAGTAGTAATTTTGGTTATATACTGAATATGAATGTGATTGTTTTCGTGTTTTTTAATTGATTATCTAAAGTATATTGCTGTGCCATAAATAATCTACTAGCTAGTATATATAATTACCAACTGAATGAATATATATAATAGTTTTTCTAGACTGTAGTGATAGAGTTGGTGATTTGGCGTAAATTGGAATTTATGGTCATATCCCATAATATCGTAAACTCTATTTCTTCACATCTTTCAAGACCCAAAGAGTGTCAAGTGGAGTAGCAAATTGCAGATACATACACCATATCTCAAGTAGAAACAGCCACAAATTAATCTCTATCTAAATGAGGGTAGCGCCACGCCCACGTGTCGTCACCTAACAAGCTGCTTATCTGCAATCTCTCACATTCCTCAATTCTACTTGTTGTCAGCAAACAACACTAATTTTTCTTGCAAACATGGAGACTAGTACTATTGCATGCTGTGCTCGTGGAGCAATCTTGCCTAATAACATTTCTTCACATCAATACTCACCTGCATTCGCCTCACCACCTCCCCTGTATCAATCCTTCACCTCCAATGTTTCTCTTTTCTTTAATTATATATATACATATCGTTCCTTTTTCCAGCAAATTAATTGAGTTGTTTATTTGCATGAAAATGTGGATCGGATGCATTGCAGAGCTCCAAGGGAAGCTCGTTATTTGGAGAGTCGTTACGCGTGGCGCCAAGATCATCGATGAAGGCGTCCAAGGGGAATAGTTCTTCCCTAGTTACTAAGTGTGAGATTGGAGACAGTTTGGTGAGTAAGCATGATTGATTAATAGTTCAAGACTAGCTATCAATTCTTTAATTTGTTGTTTCATTTTTTTTAATGTTGTAAGATTGACTGTTGATTGTAGGAGGAATTTCTTGCAAAATCTACCACTGATAAGGGCTTGATTAGGCTTATGATGTGCATGGGAGAAGCTCTAAGAACAATAGCCTTCAAAGTTAGAACAGCTTCTTGTGGTGGGACCGCCTGTGTTAACTCGTTCGGAGACGAGCAACTCGCCGTCGATATGCTTGCTAACAATCTTCTCTTTGAGGTAGGATTCTTGAATCACATGATAGTTTTAATTACCCATCAGATCATTTAGGCTTGTATTTGTGTCTTTCAACAGTTTTCAACATCCATTTAACTTCTGGGCCGATCTGAAAATATAAATTTGAGGTGGAGGCGGAATTTATAGTTTATAATTGAATTTGAAAGCGAATATATTCTTTTGGGGGTACAATAGTAAAATTCGAAAAAATATGGATAAAAATTAAGATTTCCAAAATTTAGGGGTGCCATGGCCACACACTTGTAGATGCGTCGATTGGGAGCAGTGGAATTTGCATAGAGGGGTTGAAATATGCAATATAGGAGGAAATAATAGCTAATTTTCAAAAATATAAAAATTGGGTCAACTACGAAATTCGAGGGAAGTAGGGGTAGGTCCAAGATTATGGGGAAGAATGACAAATATGTAAAATTGAGGTGCAAATATGTCATCGAAGGGGGAAATAACAAATTTTTCAATATTTATATAAAAGAAATTCGGGTTAATTACACAATTTTAGGTGGTTATTACACGCCCCCTAATTTTGACAAAAACGGTCACCTTGAATTGGTCTTTATTAGAAATAAATTAAAATGCATGTACAAGTCACGTGTTAGATTAGTTAGACTGTTAGGACTGTTAAGCAGTCTGGTAGAGAGTTAGTTATTCAGTTAGAATTAGTTAAAGTCAGTTACTGCTCTCTTGTATATATAGGAGAAGAAGATGATCAATACACACACTTTTCATTTCTATTCGTTGCTATACAATCTCTAATATGGTATCAGAGCTTTGGCTTCTAGAAAGATCTATGTGATCATCTTCTCATCTCCTTCTTTGATCATCTCCGATCTCCTTCTCCGATCAGACTCTCCTCCGTTCATTTCCTTCCGATCAACTGTTCAGATCTCTGTTCATCTCCTTCCCCGATCAGCTCCGATATCCACTCTCCTCCGTTCATCCCCTCCGATCAACTATCAGACCTCTGTTTTTCTCCTTTTTTTTTCCCAAAATTCCATGGCTACCGATCCAAATGCCATTGTTCTCCCAAATATCCATCCTCTCTCCATCAAACTCGACAAATCAAACTACATCTTCTGGAAAACACAAGTTCTAGCAACGGTGCGTGCTTATTGTTTTGATGACTTGCTCACTACAATACCACTGACGATGAATCTCATCAATGAGTCCACAGCTACTCAAACTCCTAATCCAGCGTATCTTCCTTGGTTACGTCGAGACCAATTCCTGTTCAGCTGGCTACTTTCCTCCATCTCTCCGTCTATGCTTGGATACATCAGTCGATGTACCACTGCGGCGCAATTAAGGCAAGCGTTTGAAGCTTTGTTCCACTCTCACTCGCAAGCGAAAGCGATGACTCTTCGCTATCAATTACAGACATTGAAGAAAGGAGATCTTCAAATTGATGACTATATAATGAAGTTTCGGTCTATTGCTGATGAGCTATTCAACATAAACCAAGCAATACCAGAGTCTGAACTGGTGCTGTTTGTTCTTGGAGGTCTCGGTCCAGAATATGAATCTATATGTGTTCATTTGACTGCTCAATCGAGCAATCTCACTCTTAACTAGGTACAAAATCAGCTACAAACTCATGAAGTCTGCTTGCAAAATCAGTTTGCAAACAATCCTCCTCCTAGCTTCCAAGCTCATGCAGCCTATCTCTCAAATTAATCCTCTGGTAGTGGTAACTATCATAACCGTGGGTGTGGCTTTCTTCTGGTTACAGAGGACAAGGTTCCTATCGTGGAGGAAGAAACAGTGGAAAATTTGGTTCCTATGACCAAGGAAACAAACCTCTCTGCCAACTCTGTGGCAAATCTGGACATGTAGCATTAAAATGTTTCAAACGGTTTGACATAAGTTTTGCTGGACCTGACTCTACCATCTTACCTTCTCCACAAGCTAATTCAGTCACTCTGCAGAACTACTCTGGACAAAAACCTTCTTCCTACTCTACTGCCTTATTGCCTACTCCTAACTCTAATCTGTTCTCATCTCCTCAAGTGAATTTTTCAGCTACAAACTCCCAGTGTACTCCAGCAGAATGGTTTCTGGACAGTGGAGCCAGCACACATGTCACTGTTGATGCAAACACCTTGCAGACTTCAAACTCCTACGCTGGCAGTTCTGGTGGCCTAACCATTGGAAATGGTATTTCTATCCCTATTGAAAATGTTGGTTCAGCTGTTGTTTATGATAAGAATCAACACCAGTCTTTTCTTCTAAGGAATTTGTTACATGTTCCTCAAATAACTAAAAGCTTGCTTAGTATATCTCAATTTGTCAAGGATAATCCAATTTTCTTTGAGTTTCATAATGGTTATTGTCTTGTCAAGGACAACAATACCAAGGAAACTTTGCTGGAGGGACCTCTTGAGGATGGATTGTATCGGCTAGACCTACTGCAGAATAAAGGATCCAAAAGTCCTCAGGTGGTTTGCTTCCTGTCAGAACAAGCAGCTGACTTAGTTCTATGGCATCATAGGTTAGGTCATCCTAACAATAATGTACTCAAAACTGTACTCCAACATTTACAGCTTTCCTCCTCACATGTTAAGGATAGAAGTTTCTGTGATGCTTGCATCTTGGGTAAAATACATCAGTTCAATTTGCCAACTGTGGAAGTGAAAACTACAAATGCTTTTCAACTAATACAAAGTGATGTATGGGGACCAAGTCCTGAACCCTCTGTGGATGGCTATAGGTATTATCTTCTATTTGTTGATGACTTCACACGGTTTGCTTGGATATATCCTCTAACTCTGAAGTCTGAAGTTTGTACTGCTGTAAAACAGTTCTTAAGTTTTGTTGAAAGACAGTTCCATTCTAAGGTCAAAACCTTCCAGAGTGACTGGGGTGGGGAGTATCGATCTTTACAACCTTTCTTTGCTCAACTGGGGGTAGAATTTAGACATCCCTGTCCATACACTCACCCTCAAAATGGCAGAGCTGAAAGGAAACATAAACACATAGTAGAACTTGGTCTTACTCTTCTAGCAAATGCCTCACTAACATATAAATTTTGGTGGGATTCCTTCACTACAGCTGCTTTCCTCATAAATAGACTGCCCTCCCACATTCTTCAAAATCAATCCCCTTTTCAAAAACTCTTCAATACCCTTCTAGACTATAAATTCCTCAAAACCTTCGGGTGCAGTTGTTTCCCTTACCTCAGGCCATATAATTCCCACAAACTTCGATTCAGATCCTCAAAGTGTGTGTTCATAGGCTATAGCCCCTCCCACAAAGGCTATAGGTGTCTTCATCCTTCAGGAAAAATATACATTGCTAGAACGGTTCACTTCAATGAGACTGAGTTTCCCTACAACTCCTTGTTTCAGAATCTACCTCTCCTTCCTACTCCCTCAGTTCAGTACTATTCCAGTACACCAACACACATTGTTCCATTGAACATCCCTACTGCCTCTACTTCTAACTCAGAATCTGCTCAAAACCCTACCCACTCCCTTCAATCAAATCAATCTCCCACACCTCACTCCAGCTCCTCAGAATCAAACTCCAACTCTTCTCCTTCTACTGTTGAAACTTCCCCTGCTCACACTCAACCATCAACCATTAGTACACATCCCATGAGTACTAGATCAAAGCATGGCATCTACAAACCAAAAGCCTACTCTTCCACACTTACTTCTATACCTTCTGAACCACTCTCTGATAAGGAAGCACTAGCTGACCCCCTTTGGAAAAAAAGCTATGCAGGAAGAGTTTGAAGCCTTACACAGAAACCGAACTTGGGAGTTGGTACCTAAGTCAGATAACATGAATTTTATCAGTTGCAAGTGGATCTACAAAGTAAAAACATTGGCTGATGGCTCCCTAGATAGGTGCAAAGCAAGATTAGTAGCAAAGGGCTTCCAACAACGCGTTGGGGTGGATTTTCAGGAGACCTTCAGCCCTGTGGTAAAGCCAGTTTCAGTCAGGCTCATGTTCTCTTTAGCTAGTACTTATGGATGGTATGTCCAGCACATTGACATCAATAATGCATTTCTAAATGGACTCCTAGAGCAGCCTGTTTACATGCATCAACCAACAGGTTTTCAGAATCCAACTTATCCTCATCATGTCTGCAGGCTTCACAAGTCATTATATGGCCTCAAGCAGGCCCCAAGGGCATGGTATGAAAGGCTTAAGGGATATCTCATTACTAGCGGCTTCAGAAACTCTACTTCGGATCACTCCTTGTTTTTCACTAGAGTCAGAGGCAAGTTGCTCCTACTTCTAATCTATGTAGATGACATTCTGGTCACTGGAGAGGATCCCCAGTTAAGCCAGTCCTTCATAGATTCTCTATCCAAAGAATTTGCCTTGAAATCTCTTGGGAATGTCAACTATTTTCTTGGCATCCAAGTGGTTCAACAGTCAGACTCCTTCATCCTTCATCAGAGGAAATATGTTCGAGAACTTTTGGCAAAAGCAAACCTTATGAACTGTCAGTCTCTTCCTACACCCTTTGACCCTGGCCAGAAGCTATCAAAAGAAGATAGTCCACACTTTCCTAATCCAACCCTATACAGAAGTCTTGTAGGTAGACTCCAGTATCTTACCTTGACAAGGCCAGATATTAGCTTCATGGTTAATAAACTTAGCCAATTTCTTCATCAACCAACTAATCTTCACTGGAAAGCATGCAAGCGTCTCCTTCGATATCTCAAAGGCACAACTCATCTCGGTCTTGTTTTTAAACCAGCAAAATGTCTCTCTCTGTATGGTTTTTCAGATGCTGACTGGGCCAGCTGCGTGGATGACCGCCGTTCCACTGGTGGATATTGCATTTATCTCGGGCCAAACCTCCCCTCATGGAGCTCCAAGAAGCAGAAGGTTGTGTCTCGTAGCAGCTCGGAGTCAGAGTACAGAGCCCTTGCCGAAGCTTCAGTCGAAATTTTCTAGATCCAGTCTCTCTTCACTGAACTGGGTATATATCTTCTTCCCAAACCCATTCTCTGGTGTGACAATCAAAGTGTTGCAGCAATCGCCTCTAATCCCGTTCAACATGCAAGGACGAAACACATCGAAATAGACACTCACTATGTTCGAGACAAAGTCCTTCAACAGCAGCTCGAAGTTCGCTACGTATGTTCCACTGATCAACTCGCAGACATTCTCACAAAACCACTCTCCATTTCACGGTTTACTACCTTGACACAAAAGCTTCTGTTAAAAGATTTAGAAGACAAACTGTAGTCGGGGGAATATTAGAAATAAATTAAAATGCATGTGCAAGTCACATGTTAGATTAGTTAGATTGTTAGGACTGTTAAGCAATCTGGTAGAGAGTTAGTTATTCAGTTAGAATTAGTTAAAGTCAGTTACTGCTCTCTTGTATATATAGGAGAAGAAGATGATCAATACACACACTTTTCATTTCTATTCGTTGCTATACAATCTCTAATAGTTTTGATGACGCATAGGCATCGCAATACTCTCACTTCTGCAAGTACGCTTGTTCTGAGGAAGTCTCGGAGCTCCAAGACATGGGAGGACCCATCGAAGGTCCGAACTATTCACAATCTCGTATTTCATTTCATCAACGAGGAGTTAGTCCTTAAGGGCGTCTTTAATTTTGTCGAATTGGAGCAGGAGGGTTCAGTGTTGCGTTCGATCCGCTTGACGGCTCGAGCATTGTGGACACAAACTTCACCGTCGGCACCATCTTCGGAGTATGGCCGGGCGACAAGCTCACCGGAGTAACCGGAGCTGACCAAGTTGCAGCAGCCATGGGGATATTCGGACCTCGAACCACTTACGTTCTTGCCCTCAAGGATACTCCCGGAACACATGAGTTTCTCCTACTTGATGAAGGTTTGAACATAATTTATTTCCACAAATGCCTTGAACTATGACTTAAACGTACATGCCAAAACTACTAAAAATTGCATGAAACTACACTTTGTTTGTGAATAATGTTATCATCGGTTCATTGAGTTGCAATATTCTTGATATTAGGAAAATGGCAACATGTGAAGGACACAAGTTCCATAGGAGAAGGAAAGATGTTTTCACATGGTAACTTGAGAGCCACCTTTGACAACCCTAACTATGCTAAGGTTTTGTTTTCCAACATCATTATCTCTCCTCTCCACCAATGTGGAAAGTATATATTGTTGGGAAAAAAACGTATAATACATATATTATATATATACAATTTTGTATTATGGAAATTAAATGAGCATTTAATGCTACTTTGACATGGGCAAATTTCAGCACATTCGATCGCATTTTTGAGCCTCGATACATATCCGATTTGCAAATTAAGATATATAGCGTCGATCTACGTTTCGAGTAGATAATTATGGTGTACTTAATTTCTCAATTCCGTTTTTCGGTGAGTGAGAAATAGTGGCTCGAAGTTTGGGGGACAAAGTTGAGATGTTACCTAAAATGGAGATACTTACCTTATTCGGGTTTTGGAGAGTTATTACATTAATCAATGTCCCACATTGATTAATGTACAAACTTTAATGTGGTATTTAAGTCTCTACCACTTTGTAGGAGATAACTAAGTGACATGTGGTGGGCTTGAGTCACACATGCTCATGCGCGCGAGCCTTTTCGCCGACCGCCTCACACGCGGCCCGGCGCGCCGCACCGCGCCCGGCCCCGGTTCCGGTCCGTGTCCTTGGACTTGGATCTTGGTCCTTTGGGTGGTCCGTCGGGCTTGGTAGTTGGGCTTGGCAGTTGGGCTTGGTGGGCTACTCGCAGTCGTTGGTGTAGTGAACCGGCTGATTACTCTCCGTGGTGCAGTGCTCCTGCTGCACCATTCAACAACTCTCCACTCTCCACTTACCATCCCCACGTCCTCCTACCATTATTGTCCAACAACTTTTCACCTGGGTGAAATAAGCCTATAAATAGGCTAGTTGCATACCATTTCAAAACACACCAACATTTGCATTCTCTCTTCATCCTTAGCTTTTAGTTGTCCAGGAGCTTTTGTCCTCGCCGGAAAGTCCTGTTCGCCGAAGCTCGAAGATCTTGTGGTCCTGCAATCCTTGAGACGTCGTCGTTTCATCTTTGGGGGCGAAACGCCAGAACCGAGAGCACTACCGGGGCGTTTTTCGTCTTGCGGAGAGAGGTCTACCTCGACTCGACGCAGTTTTTATTACTTTCAGTTTTTGAGTTCTGTTCCAGACTTATTGTCTTGTTTGTAATAACAGTTTTTGTATCCAACATATATATTTCTAATAATAATGAAACACACATTTTGAATCACAGCTAATAGACTACTACGTACGTCAGAAATACACCTTGAGATACACAGGAGGAATGGTCCCTGACGTCAATCAAGTAAGTTTTTTTAATCTTCATGCAGGAATCCGAATAAATTTAAAGTTTATTTTCAATTCTAACACTTCCACAGCCCTACTCGAAACAGGTGGTGCGCCTAATTAAAGTTCCATTTCACCATTCTAATACTGCACTTGTACTCATAATTCTAAAAAAAAATGGTATTTTTACTCTTTTTGTTAAATTACAATTTTACCCTTCTAATTGTAAAATTATTAACATTTAAATTTGGGTATCCAAAAACAAAATTCTGGTTCCGCCTCTATACTAAGTTGAGATTAGAACTTTCTTCATAGTAATATTTTGCGATTGAACGTTGCTCCCAATATTCGTGTTTTGTTCTCTCGGTTTTTTTTTTCCCTTTTCATCTAGCGTTCGCTATCAATCATTTATCCGTCAAATCTAGGCTATAAGCTTGTGTTTTGGGATCAAATACTGCAGATTATTGTGAAAGAGAAGGGTGTTTTCACAAATGTGATATCACCATCAGCCAAGGCCAAGCTGAGGCTCCTATTTGAAGTGGCTCCTTTAGGGTTCTTGATCGAGAAGGCTGGCGGGTTCAGCAGCGACGGCAAGAAATCGGTGCTGGACAAGGTGATCAACAATCTTGATGAGAGGACTCAAGTTGCTTATGGATCGAAGAATGAGATTATTAGGTTTGAGGAGACTCTTTACGGATCTTCAAGGCTTAAGGCCGGTGAGCCAGTTGGGGCTGCTGCATGAGGGGTGTTAGAAAAGATGTTTTGATGAATAATTGCAAAAATGTTGACCATTTAAGAAATGTTTTTGTTTTGTTACGGGATAGTTTTTGAATGTTGAGAACAATGATGATCAAGGTGCATTCCTCTCACACACATGTTGTAAAACGAAAAGAGATGTTTTGTGAATTATTTGTAATTAATTATATCTTTGGATATGGTTGTTAGGGGTGCTTGGACCCTCAAATGGTATGCAAATATTGGTTTTCTTTATTCTTTTCGTAGAATTTAATCTTTCTATCTCTCGATATTATAAATTCCGCTCTAGGTAGCATTTAATTTTGATTAAAATTTGGAATTACATAATCAATCAAGCGCCTGTAGCTCAGTGGATAGAGCGTCTGTTTCCTAAGCAGAAAGTCGTAGGTTCGACCCCTACCTGGCGCGAATTAGTTAACTATATACATTTTTAATTAATAAATTAATATTTGCAAAAATCTCCAAAGGTTTATTTATTTTTACTAGCATGTAATATTCAAAAGCTTGTCTATATTTTAAAATCTCAAATAATACTCAAATGTTTGTCTTATGTTTTTTTAAATCTCAAATTATTCTCTAGTGTACGCCGACAATGGATTCAAAATAACAAGCTTGGGAATAGGGCGAAATTTTTAATTTACAAAGGGAGTTTATCTTCATGTTCATTCTCTTTTTTTAAAAAGCGGTTAGCCTATAAAATTATTGGATGAGATTTATTAACAAAGTTAGATCTGTTGTACCTTCACAATTTTCCCCTTTTCACCAAATATTATGTATGGGACATAAGAATATAATTTAAAGGTCAAAATTATATGACTAAAGTAAGCCATATTAGATTAATAAATAATATGCAAATCTTAGATCATGGGATCCAGCTGACTGAGATTTTTTGCTGCAGTGTTGCACCTATATAATTAATTAAACTTGAATAAGATATTCTAGCATCCCTTATCACTTCTCCTTTTCTTCTTTATTGAGAGGTTTGTATCACTTCTTTAATTCACACTTTAATCCCAAATCCCACAAAAAGAGAATGTCAGATCTTCCTCCGTTGCTGCTATAGGCAGATTTAGGGTCATGTGGACCTTCAAATTGTATACTTATCCAAATTCTATGTGTAATTTTAAAATCTTTCTTTACAGTTTTGAAATTTTTTCTATTATGCCCGCTAAAGTTTGGAGATATTATCTCATTTCCTAAAGTGTAAATTTGCCTATCGAAATATCAAATTTTGCCCAATTATGAATTCACCCTAACTACCCTGTGTTCATGTGAAAGTGCATGAAAACCTCCTATGTTCATTTTTCCTGCAAAAAACCCAGTTGCACAAAGTACCCTCTAGTTAAATTTAACTGAGCGTGTCTTATACTCTCATAACGGTGTTAATATTAGAATAAATTTACTTTACTACCCTTAAAACTAAAATAGTTCCTTAGTCTTCTAAAAATACACATCATACGAGAGACTCTTCACCACTTTATAAGATATTTGGGATAAAAAAATAAGATGTTGGTTCTCTTTATTGTCCTGCTATCGAAACATTAGACTTAAGAATTGTGTCTTTTAGCTTAGCATAAATAAATGAAATGATTGAATTGTTTTTTCTGTTGAAGTGTATTGGTTTTTTACTCATGGAATGTAGATGATGGATTTTAGTTTACTTACGCAATTGAATTGAGTCGAATATAAAAGAAATTTAATGCAGAATAGCTCATTTACAAATGCCAAAAATAATACCCCCTCCGTCCTGATTAAAGCGACGCATTTCTTTTCGGCGCGAGAATTAAGAAAGTGGATGATAGAGTATTAGAGAGAGGTAAATGATAAAGTAAGAGAAATAAGATGAATGAGATTGTGAGAGGGTAAATGATAAAGTATGAGAGAAAATGATAAACAGATGATAAAGTATGAAAGAGAAATGATAAAGTAGGAGAGAGAAATGATAAAGTAGAAGATAATTTGTATGTTTTTTTGAAAATTATTTTCTTTCTAGGAAACGCATCGCTTTAAATGGGACATCCCGAAAAGGAAAACGCATCGCTTCAAATGAGACGGAGGGAGTATTTGTTTTATGGTCAAATTTGATGTATGGCCAATTTGTTGTATGATTAAATACCATTGACCTTTTCTATTAAGTCAAGTATTGATACCTCTCTTTCAATTTTTTTGTTGGTTGAGATCAGCTAGGGAGGGATGAAATACCATTTGAACATGCTATCATGAGTGATCCAGATGATCCCGAGCACAATATCAAGGTTCAGATCTGAGATGATGATGAGGTATGACTGAAGGTTTTCTGTGGATTATAAAGATGATGTTCATGTGGTAAAACTTGATGAGAGAACTTGCATTTGTGGAATATTTCAACTCCATGCTGCCATGCAATCTCATTGATTGAATTGCATAAAAGATGGGTAGAAGATTATGTAGTTCATTGGTATAAAAAAGAGACATTCTTGACTACTTATAGCCATATAATTTCTCCAGTACCTGGGCCAAAGTTTTATGAAGATGCCGGCAAGGGCATAATTCAACCTCCAATTATGCCGGTCAAGATTGGTATGCCACAGAAAAAGAGAAGGAAAGATGGAAATGACATTAGAGATCCAACTAGGGCTTCAAGAAAATGAAACTAGAAAACTTGTTCTAAGTGTTTCGGTGTTGGGCACAATTACTTGAGTTGCACGCATAATTTCAAAACACTACAAGGTAATCTTACTTAAAGCAATTCTACTTTTGTACTAAATGCATTTCCACTATAGTACTCTTATATATATTTTTATGTAGGGCAAAGAAATAAGAAGTTCACAAGCTCAAGCAACTGATCAAGGCGTACCTACTGGAGGATAAGCTAACAATTTAATGGTAATTCCACCGAAAAGAAAGTTACCTATTGTAAGAACAAAACTAAACTCCAAGGTACATTTAATAGTTTAGAAAGAAGTATTTTATTAAGTTTTTTACATTTCTATTTTATAATTATGATAGCTAGATCAAATTCAAATATATATGTGATACCACCATTGCTCAGTCAACCTCTACGGTTGTTCCAATTCAAGTAGCACAGGAGCCTAGGCAGAAAAAACTAACCGTCAGAGATGTTCTTAATAGGATGAAAGAGAGGAGAAGAGGTCACCATTCATTTTAAGAATTCTACTTTTGTGATAAAATTGGTGGTATTTCTTTATGTTGAAGTTTAGTTTAATTTCTCTTTATTTTTTCTGCAAATTATGAATCAGGTGCTGCTTCATTTTGAATTCGAAGGAAGATGATTCTTAACTTTGAGACTTCCTATGTGATGAAAGATTTTAAAATGTTAATTTGGGATTGTTTTGGAGATGATGCTTTTAATTTGAATCTTGCTAAGTTTGTTTTTAAATGCTCGTACTTGATTATTAGCTTAATTTGAATTTTTGCTTTTAGTTTGACCATATTATTGTGCATTTTTTTTTAATATCGAAAGTGGAGGCTTTGATGGAGAGATTGAAATTGAGGGTCTCATAATCCATAACAATTGTGAAACTATATATTGTATTGAATCTATTCTGTTTCGTATAGATTGTGTAATTAGGGGACTTTTTCAATTTTTAATAAGCGGATGCATTTTTCTTTCGTCACTCATCGAAAATTTTGAAAATTACATATTAGATTCTAAATTGATAAAATACTCATTATAAAAATAAATTTTGAATTAATCTTATCAAGAATTGTATATTCACATAAAATTAATATGAGGCAAATCATTTTCTAATTCACAATATTTTTAAAAAAATTAATTTTTAATATTTATTGATTATATGCGTAAACATTGAGATTTTGTACAATTTGAATAAATTTTTCTGTGTAATATATATAATATAAGGCATTTCAGACTTTACATGTTAACAAAAATAAGAAAAAACTTATCCAGTCACAATAAGAGACGCTCATTTAAATTTAATTAGATGGCATTATGTACAACTTATTTAAGAATACGAGGGTGTTTTTGCAGAAAAACGAACACAAGGGTTTTCGTGCACAGGGTAGTTTTTTGTCTTTTCCCCCAATTTCTAGGCCCTCTAAAATCACCAAGTTTAGTCTCTCTTTAAGGCCCAATTCATTATTCCCCTCTCAAAACTTCACTATAAGTAGGATAGTATTAGAATTTAGATATGCAGCCATGTTTTTATAAGATTCTTGAAAAGGAGAAGCCTTTTGAAGATTCTTCAACTTGCTCTTGGAAAAGGAGAATTGATTCCCATTAAAGGATTCTTGATCATTAATGCCTTTTGGATCATAGCCTAGATCCCATCTCTAATTTTCAAGAGATCCCATCACCTTCTTCTTATATTACTACAACCATAGAAAGAATAAACCAAGAGAGAGAAGAGGGGAGAGAGATTTTAGGTATGGAAACTCTCTGCCCAACTTCACTGATATCAAACTCAAGCATGATCATGCATGAGGGGTCTAGCACATGGACCAAAGAAGAGAACAAGGCGTTTGAGAGTGCTTTGGTGATCTTCGACGAGGAGACTCCGGATAGATGGTTCAAGGTAGCTGCAATGATCCCCAACAAGTCTGTGTACGAAGTGATAAAGCAGTACAGAGAACTGGTTGCGGATGTTAGTGATATAGAAGCAGGTTTGGTCCCCATTCCTGGATACTTGTCTCCTTCCTTCACCCTCGAATTGCGTCGTGGTTTTGATGTATGTAGGAAGAGAGCCAGAGCTTATGGCTATGGCTATGGCTATGGCTATGGCTATGGCTGTGATCAAGAACGGAAGAAAGGCGTACCGTGGACGGAAGACGAACATAGGTCCATTCTTCTTCTTACTGTCATTTCATCGAACAAGTTGTCTGCCTTATTGTCATTTCATCGAATAAGTTCTCTGCTTCCCCTTCTTCTTGTTCTTCTCTTTGTCAATTCATCGAACACATTGTCTGCACGCAGGAGATTCCTTCTAGGGCTGGAGAAGCACGGGAAAGGGGACTGGAAAAACATATCGAGGAACTTCGTCGTGTCCAAGACGCCGACGCAGGTGGCGAGCCATGCTCAGAAGTACTATCTCAGGCAGCTCTCCGGCGGCAAAGACAAAAGGCGGCCGAGCATCCACGACATCACTATCCATCTCACCGGAGCTTCTGATCCGCTCACGTCGCTTCACAAAGATGACAACACTCCAAAAGTGTTGCAAGACGACGGAGAATTGATGGTTTTCGACTCCGGTTTCGGCGGCTTCATCGCTTATCCTTTTAACATCGCCTAATGTCGATCAGATTGTAGTTGGGTTGGGGGGGGTGTTATGCAAATTGAAATGCTACAGCCAAAAGTGGTGGTTATTTCATGCTTATATTATAATGTATGTACTAGACATTTCTTGGATTCAACGGAAGTAGCGTGTTTTTTTTATAATTCTTTAGTTCTTCTCTTTCATTATTTTTTTTCTTCGGATTCTTCAAAGTTTTCATTTTTTTTTTCATAAATAAAATATCCAAATTATATTATTTTTATTTTTCCCAAATGCTGGTATTTGTTCGATTTTATTTTATACATGTATTATAAAAATGATTCGATAGTATTACTGGTGAGAATCTTGAAAGTTGTGTTAACATTAATTAAATTAAGTCCTCAAATGAATTAAATACTACTCTAAATATTCTGAATCTGTCTTGGAAAGTTTATTGAAATTCATATTTGAGAACTTTAGAAAAGTAGGTAGTAGTATTTAGAGTTTTGATTAATTAGTATACTACACCACTCATTTAGAGAGAACTTTTATTTCATAAAATAAAATAAAATATAGTCAAAACAAGTTTTACATCATTAGATAGAAATCATGCAAATTATTATTATCTACAATCAGTATATATAAGTATTAATATGTACTGCAAAATCTCATTTCTCGTCATCTTCCAATCAAACTCATTGTGCTCATTAAACTTAAACAAATCCAAGCTACTCCTCTTCTTCTCAGTAACGTCAATCCAGCATTGTCCCTATCATTTCTCGTATATCCCTTCTTCAACCTCTTCTCATTCACTTTCCTTCTCATAAAATCCAAAGATTCGTCTCGAATTTGGTTTCGAACTTCTTTTTACTATTTTATAAATTCTTTATATATTAAAAGAATTTTAAGTGTATATTCTATATTCATAGAAATCACGAAGATAAATTCTACAACTATTAAAAATTGATAATTTTATCTTGCAATCCAATCCATTTGCAATCAATCTAGCCCTATTTTTCCCCTTACTACTATCACTTGAACCTCCTAGCCATCCCCCATAGTTCTTCTTGGCACTCGCCATTTTAATTATCAAACACCCCGACGAAGAATTTGCCCTCAAATTGCCCAAGAAACAATTTTTCTCAACAGAGTTCTCAATTTTGCCCTCAAACCAGCACAAATTTAAAGCAAAAGTAAGAAAAGATAAAAGCTTTGGTGTTTTTGCTTTGTTATGGATAGATACAGAGTAAAGCAGAGGTAAATTTACGCAGACTCTCTTAAGCAATTGTCGGAAGATCAGATTTATAATTTAGATTGGCTAACAAAGTGCACAACTGCAGTTAGTTTGAAGTGGACGATGAACTGGTCAAAGCATACTCATTTATGTTTGTTGTTATTATGCCTTAATTGGCTTGTTACTTTCTTGTTAAATGTTTTAAACTTGCAAAAGTAAATCCAATCATATTTTGTCTTTAGATTGTTTTGAAAATAGAGTAATGAAGAAACAAAGGAAACAGAGTATCAAGAAAATAGATTGCAAACCAAAAATGCAATAAGGGACCTCTTATCAAAGTGAATGATAATAATCTACGAAAGGCCAACTAAAATGCTCAGGCACATGCCTATGATCAACCAAAGAAGACAAATAAAACCAGAAGATATTATACATATAGGATCCCACTTACTTCAACTAAAGTCTTTTAGTCACATTAGCACAGTCATTGGCAGTAGCCACTTCCTCTTTAAATTACCAAAGCTACTTTTTGTCAGATGACATTTTTACTTAGAAAGGACCCAAACGGGATTAAAAGAAACTATGGTTCTCATCATTACAAACTCCACAAAAGATATATATGTGGAGTGTTGATAGTCACCAAGCAACCTCAAGCGACGAACCTGGTTTAAAATATGTCAACGACAATTTGCACGAGTGAAAATAATTAAGATACAATTTTCTAAGGTATTCAAATCAGAAGCTACATACCTCACCACAAATAGACTCAAAGAAGAGTTTCACATGTGCAACAAACAAATAAATAGATTGTGCTAGTGTAGTAAATAGTCATTAAACATCATATCAAAAGGCTTTTGAACTCAAAATTAGCTTTTTATCAGTATTTGTATAATAAATAGTTATTGCGCATATCATCTCTTTGAGCAATGCTTGTTCTACTATTGATCCTCCTCTTACCATGAGTATAATCATTGTTCTTCTGCATTAAAACCACCCACATAACAAACAACCTTTTAAAACAAAGAAGCAGACAGACAGAATTAACAAAACACAGTTAATGATTGCAAAAGAACTCTGATATTTTTTTTATCCAAAGTATATAAATGTTAAAAAGATTAGTAATATATGTACAAAAACACAACCTTTCTAAAAGAATTTTTAGTTGGAACACGAGCTGTTGAATCACAAAGCTATTAACATTATACCCAAAATGTCCAGCCGCCGCATGAGGCGACAGAACCATCTATCGGCTGCCAACGATCGAGGCCAGCGACGGCTGCACGAATTCCTTGGCCATTGGGGTCAATTTTGATAGAATTTCCTCTAAATATATCATCTCCCTCTTTAACCCCTCCCCTTCATCACCCTCGCCGTCCAAATTCTTCTCCTCCGACACTCCATTTCCGTTGTCGACTTGCTGCTAGAGCTGATGACAACGGCAAAAGTTTTTTTTTGCCATACCAATAGCACCAAACAAAACCAAATGAGATTGTCAAATAAAAAACCAAAAATACGCACAAGATGTATCCTTAGATAGTTAATCAGATTCAAAAGCTAATTCCTACAAGCCCCTTAACAATTCCCAAAATCGACAAAGAAAAAACCAAAACTGAACAAGTAAAATCCCAGGGAAAAAAAATTTGAATTTCGGTAAAGAGAATTACCCGAACAGTAAATTTGGAACTCTAATCAATCTTACGGTTTACCTCTGTTGTATGTTTTGCCCATCTTTTCTAGCAGCTACTGCTCAACGGACTAGTAAAGCAGAGTCGTAATCGAAGGCGTTGGGGGTTTGTATTAGCACCGGCTGCAGAGCTTGAAGGCGACGTTGCGCGGCTGCATCACGATTTGGCGTCGGCGATGAGTGGTTTGCCGGAATCGAATGAGAAATTGTTTAAACTTAAGGAGGGAGTGGAGGCTGTGAAAGGGAGGGAGAAGGAGAAGGATTAAAATCAGAGACAATAAAGAAAAGAAAACACCAGAAATTGCGGCTGAGAATACCAAATTACAAAAATGGGCTTTATAGAGAAAATGTTACTGATGCAAGTTAGGGGCATTTTTGAGAATTCAGCGCATACATGTTCATAGGAACAGTAAAGCATGTCAATTTTCCCCTCATATCCCCTTATAGTATATAAGGGGAATGCATATGGTGGTTAAATTTCTAATGAGAAAACAAATACTAGTGAATAAGTCTATATGTATTACTCTATTTTCTACGATTTCATCAAATCATTCATTCAAATAGCCAATTATGTTATAAATGCATATGGTGGTTAAATTTCTAATGAGAAAACAAATACTAGTGAATAAGTCTATATGTATTACTCTATTTTCTACGATTTCATCAAATCATTCATTCAAATAGCCAATTATGTTATAACTAGCAGCGTCATAATCAGAATTAAGAATCTGCGGGAGACGTGATTTTTAAAAAAGTGGGTAAACTAATAATTTTTCAAAAATTATAGGAAATCTGAAATTCTACCATGGGATCTGCCCCTGTTTGGATGGTTCAACCAAAGGCTGAGTGTGAATTCCACAAATTTGAAGTATATTCTAATTTTACAATTCAACATCCACTTGATGTAGTATATACGAATGTCGTCTTGTTTCTGTATTTTGTGAGAATATACATAAGTATATAATTTAGTTTTACTTCAATGGAGGTTTGCAAATTATTCTGTACTCATTGATTGGTTAGTGGTGCCATATTCTTTTAGTTTTCCTCTCTCAAAACTCTCCAATCTAATATCATACAGTTTCTACTCTCTATCAACTAGATATCAAGAAAGCTGAAGTGGAAGAACTTGACAGCTAGATATTAGAATATTGTAGCATAGATAGAATGGTGGGCTTAATAATTTTGGATGATTATACTCTCTCAGTTCAGTTCCAATTATAATGTTTAATTTTTTATTTTGGGTTGTATCAAATATGTCTAATTTCTTTTTTTAGTAAATTATTACATATATTTTTATAGGACCCACACATTTATACATCTCAACTCACGATTAATAATTCTTCTTAAACCGTGCAAAAAGCAAAGTAAACATTATAATTGGGAAGGAGGGAGTATATTATTAGCAAAAGCAACATTTTTTATTTAAAATATATGGTGTATCATATGCTTAGGACCATAAATATTATTTCAAAGATATATTTCAAAGAACGAGTGCGAGTGTTTAAGCATGCACATCAAAATAATTATGCCAGCCTGGAATTGATACAACTAGACTATAGAAAAGATTTGTTTTCCATTGAGGGTGACAAAACATTCAACTTCTGGGCAATCTGATAGGAAATAGCTTTTCTTATGCTGCTTAAAGAAGCACTTTTGCCAACTTTATTTTAATCATGATTGTTGCTTTTTAATGAAATCAAGCACATTTAAGACTTATGAAGTCATAATCCTTTACTGTGTTTTGTATCATATACTTTCCTGGGAAAAAGAAAGGATGAAATTACTCCATGGCCTTTCCTAAATGCTTTTAATCAAAGAAAAGAAAGAAAAAGTTAATCATCAAACATCTTACTTTCTAGGCTTCAATTGGAATCACCCTAGAACGTAATCCAACCCACTTAGTTGATGAAAATAATAATCACTCAATGAGAGAAGCATCAAGGGTAAACGCCTACAGCAATCTCGGAAATATAACGTTCATTTCGGATGCTATCGAATCGGGTCAATTCAATAATTCCACGACCAACCAAGGAAGACCATAGATCATATGAATCTAGCCCCCAAAAGCATGAACAGTATATGACATCTTCAGAAACTTAACCAGAGTTGCTGCTAGAGGCATTTCCTCATGATCTAACATAAGGATAATGAATAAGACTATCATATGAGGAAAGAATTCTAACAAATACAACTATTCACACTTGCAGAATGTGCCGATGAAGTTCGAAACAATGGATCATCACAGCCTATGACATCATGATCTGCTAGAAAATCATTAAACCGAAAATACTTGCATTTTCACTTTGATTTCTAAAAAATGGATGATAACAATAAGCCACAAGACAGTTCTCACATCATATCTACACCCAACACTGTACATTTCCATGAGAAGCAACAACACTACAAAACACAAGCAAAAACTATCAATCTTTCTCAACTTCCTGCCACTATATCATTCTATAGCTTCTTCAAAACTAGATGAATCCGAGCTAGATGCCTTCTCCTTACGATCGCTCAAATCGTTTCTACTTCCAACTCTTTTCATAGCTGAATTCTCCGACAACAAAACAAGCTCGAAAGCAGACATGCTCCTAGGAAAAGCCTCCACATCCACAGTCCCACTGTAAATCCCCCTGCTTCCTGCAGCAAGCATTTTACCATCAATAGAAGGAAATACCTCCAACAGCTGGGATTTGGCTTGGTTCGAGCTGTTAATGAGCATACGGAGCGTCTCCCTAGCGCTTTTTTCAACCAGAGATTCGCTGTTTGGGAGAAGAGGGTCGACAAGATTAGGGTTTAATGGTTGAATGGAAGTAGACATAGCCGGACCAGCACTGACTAGATACCCTTGGCCTGACGAGCAGACATCGATAACTGGAATGTGAACAATAGGGTCGCATATAAAAGGTGTAAACGTTGGGATTTGCTGTGAAGATGGTAATCTAACCAATGGCTCCGGGAGGAAACTGGGATCTAGCAACGGTTTCGAGGTCAAGAGACCCGACGACCGGGCAGATGATAGCAGAGACGAAAGTGGAGGCAGTGACAGTGATTCGGTTGGTGAGATGGGTAGGAGTGGAATTCCTTTAGTGAATTGAATTGCTGAGGCAACAGGAGGACACCAGCAGTAGTGAGGAGAGAAAGGAGAAGGACCTGATGAAGGAACTCGAATTTCGCGGCCGGAAAATGGCAGCTCGGTTGAAGTTCCAAATTCATCCAAGAAACTCAATGAAGCCAACTGGAGAGATCCACTCACCTCAGGAAGCTTGTCTTTCTGAAAGGAGTTAGAACTAGAGGCATCACTGCTTTTTGATGTAGCCCGCGGTAAGAGGGCATCGATGTCTATGCCCGGAATGTAGTTTTCACCACGACGCCTCAGTTTTTCTCTGGCTGCAATTCTTATATCAGACAAACTTTTCTGCATGCCCTCTTTGAAAGAACTCGGCCTGGGGCTCAAACAGCCTTGGTAGATGAGATTTGTCTTTGATCCTTGACTGCCGTATTGCCGAATTCGTGAGCTTTTCGGGCAATTGACTGATGAATGAGGAAGACCGAGTTCGGAAGAAGAATCAGCTGAGCCATCTGAAGTCGGTTGAGCCTTATTTGCCACTGATCCAGCAAGGTAAGCTCGAAGATGACTTACGAAAGAGTTGAGTCGAGACTCGCTAATTCCAGTTAATTCGACAAGTGAAGGTTTTCGCACTAGCAAGTCCTTCAACTGTTCAAACAAGGAAATGAAGTTTAGGAATGTGCCCAGCTACATATGATAACGTAAAGGAGGGTTCAACAGTATTAGCTCTTACTTTTTGTAACAATTCGCGCCCAAAAAGTGTAGATTTTTCAGAGCACCAAAAATAAGAAACCACACCATCCGAGTTCTTTACCGAGAAAGACCTTCCAGACTTGTCAGCAGAGATCTCATCAATTTCTACATCAATGTACTGAGCCTCAGTACTTAATGTTGCAAGCCTCTCCTCCGAACCATCATCTCCATTAAATGATATCCGCAAATCTGAAGTTGGTAAAAGTGCGAGACATAAATTACCCCTGTTCAAAGAACAAAAATATAAAGTTCAGAAACAACAATCAGCACAAGTAAAAAGGAAAACAAACCCAAATTTTAACAAAGAAAATGCAAATACTAAGAACTGTATATTTCCCCCAATACCCACTAGTCATAACAAACGGTAGTCAGAGACTCAATTTTCAAGTTCAGAAAACCAGGAAAATCCACTTACTACAGGATGCATGCAAAGTAACATAAGTTTCAGATGATAGAACACAGCTTATCAAATTTACATTTATGTATTCTATTTTCTGCCTTGCTCATTTTCCCATCTAATTGAAGATTCAGTACCCTGTTTGCAGTTCAACTACGTCCTGACTTACTTCCCGGTATATTTCATAGACACTTAAACTTTAGATCTTAGGCTGAGTTTGTTGATGGAGAAGATCAGGACCAAGTATTCCCAGCTATATATTTAAACAGAAAAAATCAAGCATTAATGATAAAACCTCAAATATGAAATTTTCTTTTATTCTTGCTGTGTTTTGAGGTTGCACATATCTACAGTAGATATCCAAGTATTGGTGCCCAAAACCGATTATTGGTAAAAAAAAAAGGCAGTAATTAAGATAGTAGAGTAGAGATGATATTTTAATCTGGCTTGCATTTTCAAGTAACTAAATATTATAACATTCAAGAGGGGTGCTAAATGTTAGGGTCAAGAGTTATGAGCACAATAAATCACCACAAGTAAAATACATTCTATGACCCATTAACAAAATGAATCCGCTGGATCCAAAGCAACAGGAATTTGAGGTACAGGAATTATAGAACAAAATTAACAAAGCAAGTTGAGTGTATACATAAAAAGCCAGAAAACACATTTAAAAAGCAGTAACAGGCATAAAAGCATAAAATATATTCATAAAACTATACCAAGTCAAAGAACTCATGCAAAACATGATATATAGAAGCATGAAGCTACCTTTACTTCTTCTTAATTCAGAGATCATTATAGTATACGCCATTTTACCTACAAGTAAGAAGATGTTTCACTTGGACAGATGAACAATGTTACCAACAACAATCTACAAGTACAGAGCTCTATGGTATTCAGATATAATAAGAAATTTGTACACAGACATACTTCATATCTATTTCCCCTTGCAAAAGAGCATCACTCTCATCCATCTTAAGTCATAAAATATGGACATCACAGGATAAAGAACATGCAATACATAATAAATGCTCTAACTCGGGAATACTATTTCAGTAAATAAGCATGTCGTGAGTGCAAAGTCGTCAGATATATATGAGGGGCGTCTGTTAAGAAAAATGCAGTACATTCAATTAATCATAAAAAAAACACAAAGACAGACATATGTATGACACAAACCTTTCATGGTGTCCGCACACGGTAAATCCACCTCCTAGGCATGAACAGTTATATCAAGACAAAAGGGGATCCAAGACGGAACGTGTACAGCCCGTTACAAGGTGATTAACACGTTTTTACATATAATCCTATCAGTCACTTTGTAAATAAGGAATTAACTATGGTATCTAATCAATATGGAAAGAATAACATTGTATTAAGTAAATAAAACTGAAGCACAGATGACTCAAGACAGTTAGCTTTATACAAGCACTATGAAATATATATATATATATATATATATATATATATATATGTATGTATTGTGTGTGTGTTTATTCTATTACACATGTGTTTATTCTATTACACACTAACACGCATGTGTTAATAAAGACTAAGACAAGCACACACAACCAGGGGCTGCCCTACACCGCCTTCCACTATATACTGCTAAGTTACTTATATCTCGCTTATTTCTTTCATATCTCTACAAATACATAAATTCTTAGTCTCAGCAGTTTGGTAGGCATGTATTATGTTGGCAATCATTTGGGAACATTAAACCATATAATACCCCCTAAAAGAAAAGATGTTCTTGGGTTCTTGGAAATACCTTACAGATGTCGGAGACAGAAGGCTTCCTTGCTTGTTGATCTTTCCAACCCGGATAGAAACCAGCGGTGCGCACAAGCACCTGGCTAGCATACCAACCTCCGACGGCTCAAAATGCTGCAAATAAAAATGCGCCAGCACACAAAAAGCTTAAATAACAGATTCTTTCTCATTCTTGATTAACAAAAATCTAAATACCCTATTAAAACATGACGCCTACCGCACAAAATAACTACCTAAGAAAAATAAAGACAAACATAAACAGATTTCTATTCAAATACGTATAGTTACTTGAGTGAGTTGAGATAGCAGGCCATCATCCGCCAAACCACTGGAGGCATTCATCTTCAGCAGAGGCTTCAACCTCTCATCCACTCGGCAAGCCCCCATCACCTGAAAATCCAAAGCGCGAAGCCACTGGATAACGCCGCCCTCTCTCTCGCTCCTCTGCAGCAGCAGATCGGCATCACTATCCTCCACGAAGATCTCCGTCAATCTCCGCGTCACCGACCGATTCTCCCTCACCGACATTCCCTCGCCGGTCGAAGAAACGTTCACGGAACTACTTCCGCTAGAAACCTGATCCGCGCGCTCCAAGTCCTCAATCCGTCGATCCTCCGCCGATTGCTGTTCCTCGGAATTTGGCATTTCTAAAATCTTAAAATTCCTCAATCAATCGGAAAATATGGCCGCAGTGATCACGAATCCCAATGATGCAAAGGGATCCAACAAATTCTAGAGAGAGAGAAATATCTCCAGTATCGTAGTATATCCTAATAATAAGCCTCCTCGCCTTCACCAATCTCAAAATACAGAGATAAGAGAGGCATCAGGTTTTATTTGTAGGCAACAGCGGACGTGAGAGAGACTTTAAATCCGGATCAATTTCTGCGCTCAGTTCCGCAAATACACGTCAGATGTGGGGTCCATTTGATGTGGTAGGCCCCACAAATTGGCCAATGGCGGTGGTTGTTCGTCGTGCCACGTCATCGGATAGCTCCTCGGCTGATCAAACGAGGGGTAATTGACTAATTCGAGAAACTATAATTGTGGGGAATTTTAATTAAATTGGGGAAGGGACAAAAGAGGAATTAAATTATTAAATTTTGATTTAATGGCGATGGGGATTGGGCCCCCTAACTAGAAAAGGAGAATTTCTAGAGGCCTAGTAGTCAATTACTCAAGGTCCCATTCTGGATAACCGTACCGTTATATAATTGCATATTTGCATATACAGACTTTAAACTTATTAGTACCCATACAGGAATATCATCACGATCGAAGATAAATATTGCTATTAATTATTATTAAATAAGTATATGGATATATAAATTATAATTTATTAATAATAATTCATATAGATTATTTGTCACTTGGGAATTACATTTGTTATTTTTAAAAAATATGAATTTGAAAGATATATACTGTCTATGTCTCATAAAAAATGTGTTCTTTTTTTAAATGGTTATTTAGGAAAGTTATTAGTTGTAAATAAAATTGTGAGTCTGTGTGTAACAATTTGTCAAAATAAGAAATATGACATTTTTTATGGGACGACATAGAAAGTATTTCTTTTTTCTTATGACGATTTATAAAGAGAGTTGTTAGTTATGAATAAAGTTATGAATCTTTCAAATAAAATGTGTGTCGTCAAAATAAGAAATATGACACTTTTTTATAGAATGATTCAGATGAAAAAGAGATATTTCAATAGGATAGAGGGAGTAATATTCATCAGTTTTAGTAATATTAAATCATATACATGTGTGGCTGCATATTCTAATAGAAAGAAGCACAAGGTGAAAGAGGACGATAGTGTAGGAAATATAAAATGTCTCACTTCAATTTTAGAGAAACGATAAATGTTTGTTCTTGATTAACCAAGTTGATTGCGTGCTGATTTTTTTTTTTTTTAAACTGTATTCTTAGAACATGAGTTTTTATGTCTTCGTAGTAAAGGTTCAATATATGTCCACAAGTATCGTCGATGTATAATTGTCATAATAACTCTATACAGAAAATCTAAAATTTGTATGCATGCAATTTAATTTCACAAATATATGTCAAATTGACGTAATATACGCACAATTCACAAGCCACACTCCTAAGCTCTCAAGAGCTCCACAACCCTCTCTCTCTCTCGTTTTCATGTTCTTTTAAAATGACCGACCATCATATCATATACTTACCGAGCAAATTTTCTTTATAAGTGACAACGCATATGCGGGTCCAACTATGATTATTTATTGCAAGCCTATTTATATACTCCTTCCCCTCCTACCATTCCATTGAAAGCATTATATTTTTCGAATTGTCCCATAAAAAAATTGTAAATTATTGAAAAATATTTTTTGATAAATTATTACACAACTTTACACACATATATTACTTTCCTTAAAAATTGCACTGAATAAAAATTGAACTATTTCAATGAGACCAAAAAGTAGTACTATATCTATACTACATACATATATTGATGATATATAATGTAGTTAGTATTCCCTACATATGTGATTGATTTAAAATTAATCTAATATTCGATCTCGTTAGGTTCAATTTAAATTAGTAACATATCATTCACGACTTATAAAATATGCAAATGACGACGGTATCCTGTTATTATATTTGCAATAAAAAAAAATCACATAATGGATTCCGATTGAGGAAATCCAACTTCAATAATTGCTTACAAAAGTCGCGTTTCTATACTTAAGTCTAAAGTTAATACTAATAAACAAAAAAGAAATGTTCTCTCAATTACAACATAAATTAAAAAAATAAAGCACCAAATTGAATCGAAGTATCAAACAAATACTTTGACAACCAATTATTATTTTAATATATGAATTTTTGGCCTATATGTTTGTAATATTCCTTAACTCCCCACCAAACCAAACCCACAACCCCACCAAAATGAGTTAATAACAGAAAAATAACAAAAAGAAAAAGAAGAGTAAACACAAAAGGAGGTAAAAATTGAAACGAATTGTAGCAAGAAAAGATTTGGTAGCTAGAATACCATCATCAGTTGGAACTAATGCAATCAGAGTTGTATCATAAATTTCTCAAACTAGTCTTCGATCAACAAAAAAAATCCGATTTTCGACAAAATCCAATTATGGTAGAGAAAGAAATGCTCACTTCAATTACCGTCGTCTCTGCAAGTTAAACTAGTCTGCATGTACTTCTGTAGATACATTAGGAGTTTGAAGTTTATTTGCTCTTCTTAGATTCTTTGGCATAGTTGTTTATAAGTCCCTCCACGTCCTTCCAGAAAAGGCCTTCGACTAAAACTCCATCCTTGGTGAACCTGTAAAGTGTATAAGGATAAGTAGGTGGAGAGAGTATGATTATGTTTCAGTTCATGGCTGGGGAATGTTGAGTGATTACCACTTAGTAGCGCTTTTAGTGAATTCAACTTGTGGTTTTGCAGATACGGACTGAGGGTCAGCGCTGGCTATAATAAGTGTGTACAGATCAGAGAACCTTGGCATCTTGGAAGTTACTATTAACCCAGTAGAGTTGAAAGAATCCTATTGAAACATCCAGCATATATGCATCAGTTTCTCTAAGACATACAGAGTAGTATTCTAATAGACATGTCAATAAGATCAAGGAAGCAAACCATCATGGTTTGAGCTTCTAAGAGAAACTTTACTCAAGGAAAGAAAAAAACATAATTCTAACATACGTTTTTCATTTAGCAATCATGGCAGCATTACTGAGTGAAACAATGTAATTGGTAAAACAAACCTAACAAAACCTTCAATTATCATAAACAGCACCTTCTTGTCTAGCAAAAAGGGTGGAGAACTTAGAAGTGAAATAAACATAAGATCAACAAAAATCCAAGTGAAAACATGCAGCCAGTCTGGAGAATGTAAGTTATTTACATAATTTAACATAGAGAAGTAATGTTGAGAAACAAATCCCTCAAAGAGAAATAGGAAATGAGCAACCCGTTTCAGCTAATAAAGGACCTAAAACACAAATTCCATCCATAATCCAATAGTGATTACAAGCAGTGAAATAGGCAAATCCCCCTGCTCCAGCCTGTTATTCTAGATTCGCTCGTAGAATAAGTACCAAACTTTATGCAATAAGTACGGCACCAATCACGTTAACTGTTATGTATGGTTAGGAGGGCAGATACTTTTATGCAGACCAGCAGTAGATATTATGCTGCAGTACGAACACAAATTAATAAACCAAAGACAAAATATGTTCCATCACACAAAAACAAGTCGGATAACCAACAATGTACTGATAACACAGTAAAACCTGGCAACCAATAATTTCAGTGTGCCACTTAGAAACCCCAACCCCAAATAAAAACAGAAAATAGTCCAAAAACTCGAAAACGCACTAAGCACATAATGTTCATGAAAGAAAATAATGAGAACTTACAGGTGGGGGATAGGTGAACATAATGGCATTCTTTTCCTTCATGTATATAATCAGTTGCAATATCCCATTGAACACAACATACTTGCCAGAGTCAAGGATCGAATAAACAATACATTCTCTTAAAGAGACAAAGGAAATCCTCAGCTAATGAATTAATAATCAACTTGAGACGACATTATCTGTATCCCGAAAGCAAGCATGGATACAGTAATCAGTGTTTCATGCTCTTTTTCGATATGTTAGCATAGAATCAAACGGATTATTTTCTTATAATTTTTGAAATCCAAATATCCTTCGGCGAATTTCTCAGCAGTTACTAAATTTAGCAGTGAGTAGTAGAACAAAGCAATTTTCCAATCTTCCACTCCTATAAAATCAAACGAAGAAATCCAGCAAACGGAAAAGGATATAAAACGATGCAACCGATGAGGAAGTTCCAGTTCTCGGGAAACTTCTTGTTGTAAAACTGCGCGAAGAGCGCGATAACAATGATGATCGCCCCGATCAACAACCGAATGTTACTCATCCTCACATCTTCAGGATATCCTTTGCTAGTCACGATCTACAACCAAAAGAAAGAAAACTAGTTGAGATTCAAATCAAATGTCAACCAAACAATTCAAATCGGATAAGAAACCGCCTAAACCCCCAAAATTGAATAAAAATCATAAAAATAAATCACGAAAAAGCGTAAACCTCAGTGACAGACTCGTCGAGAAGGTGTTTGATAGAATTATGATCCAACAGATTGGTCTTCTTCGGGTTCTTATTGGTGGGTTTTTCCACTTTCTTCTCCGGCATTTTTGTCTCGATTTTAGGGTTGATGTCCGAAAATGAATTGATTATACAGTTATGGTAAGACTAGAGGAAGAAAGATATAGACTTAGTCGGGAAGGTGAGCTTCATTCGGGCCACGGCCTGTTATGTGATTATAATGGGCCATCTGTTTAGGAAAAGAATCCAGCTTAAATGGATATACAGTTATTTCTTTACACAAAACAAAATATATTGGGATCTAGGGTTTCTGATTGTCGATTAAATTGGGGATTTTTTAACACTTAGCTGTTTAAATTTGTTACGAAATTCATGAAAGTTTTCAATTTGAGTGCCACTATTCCACCAATACTTATTGGTCGAATATGTCGATGGTCTATTACGATTGTATCTTATGTTCTACATGCTCAGAATCAGAGGTAGAGTAAGGATGAAATCTACAATTTCACGAAATGGTAAAATCTATAATTCGAAAATATGAAATTAACAAATTCGTAAAATATAGTGAAAATTTCAAGCAATTACACAATTAAGCTCCCCAAAATCCATCAAATGTGCATTATACACACAAAACCTAGAATGGTGGGTGAAAATCTACAATTTCACGAGGGGTAAAAATCTATTTCGCGAGACGCCAAATGATACATTAAAAAAAAATCTTGAGTAATTACACAATTTAGGACAATGGTTCTCAAACACTCTCTAAATCCGACAATGTACATATTATAAACGATTTATCCATTACTCGATGATTTATCCATTGCACACTTCGAGTAGTACTATTAATCTGCCGACGACACATGAAATTCATCCACTACCTTACTCAACCATGACCAAAGTAGAATTATGAAGAAAAGTGTCCATCTGTGAACATAATATCATTAGTTGACTACCAAGAAGACTTCGGTCAAAGTAATATTGCTTCCACAGCAAAGACTACTAACCCCATTAGAACACATTACAATATTCAAAGGTAGCAGGATTGTCAATAATTTGTGATTGAATTTATGAATTTCTTTACTTTCACCATACAAGCATAGTTCAACTAGTGTACACTTCAGTGATGCAGATAGCTAACCAGCTACTAAATGATAATTCTTTTGTAACAATTCCGCTTATTATAGTGTATCTGATGATGCGGTTACCGGGGTTTTGGTTTTACCGAATCAACGATGCCCCTTGTTAGCAACCATCTGCTGCCCCTGACCAGTTCTTCCTTCACCATGAAGAGAACAGCAGCTGCAAGAACGCTTTGCACAATTTTTGTGCTCATTCCCTTGTAGAAACCGTAGAAACCTTCATAGCGTATCATCTTCATTATAGCATCCAAGGTGCCTGCAGATTGTTAAATAGCTATTTCAGCATCTATCTCTGAAAGACTAGCATATGTTTAGCTTCTAGTGGTCAAGGTTTATTGAAAAAAATCATCAATCTTTAGTGACTGTCAAATTGGAGTTAAGCATGTTGTAAGTAACTGATGTAAAGCTTAAAAGTCTTGGGCAGTCGAAAATTGAGCCACAAATACTAACCTCTGTATTGCTGCCTTTTGTCTGCAGTTATTTGCTTTGCTTGGAGTCTTGACTGCAAAAGAGAGAAAAGGCAAATCAGACCCCTCATTTGATGCATTAGACTTCAGCATTTGCATGTATAAATTCTTTCGTACTCCATGTCCACCAACGAAACAAATAGAGTATGCAAATTAACTTACTATAAGTTAAGTCAACTTAATGAATAAGCTGGTCATGTAGAAATTCAACAACTCCTATACAAGAATTTAAGTGTTACCTTGACAACTAGAAGCGGATATGTCACAACTGTAGCTCCAAGTTTTGCCAAAGCTCCAAGCAAAAATATCTAGACATAATGATGTAGTTAGCATTAAGAACAAACAACACAATCAATGAGAAAGTATTAGACCAAGAATAAAGAATTACCTCTCCGGCAGTTACATCATTGTTAGCCTTACTGCTTGAAAGCCGTCGCTTCTTCAGCTTCTTCAAGAGAGTCTCATACAACATAAACTGTATCGAAGGATTGCTTACCTGAGGCAAAATCAAGGATAATTAATTAACACATAACATCACTAAGAGCATATAGATTAATTTTGCTTATACCATGATCAGTGTGGGGAGAACACCTCTCCAAAATCCCAAGATCCCGGCTTCACCGTAAACTTCTTGAATCTGTGGGTTAGAATATATTCATGAAGCTGAAGAAGATAATTTGACTATTGTGCAACAGTCTGGATTCAACTAAATCAAAGACAAATGTAATTAACTGATGAAAACCGAAATCAACACGACCGAACTCGATAACCTTCTCTTCGCTGCAAACCTAATTCACGGTCGTGAGAATTATAAAATTTGATGTTCTGCAACTCACAAATATTTAATTATATAGGTCAACGATTTCAAGGTTCCAAGATCAAATAAGAAAACAAAATTCAATATCAAAACCCTAATAAACTTAGGTCCACGAAAACAAAGTTCTCGCCAATTCAAGACATGAGTCTTGCCGATAACAATCCAAATTCCCAGCCTCCATAACCTAGGGCTCTCATCCCATATTTATAGTATAAGATGGATACCCACATTAAAAAGCCTAATAAAAACAAGCCCAAAAATATTAAAACATCCTAAAATAAAATATAGATAATAAAATAAGAATTATATAAGCCAATTACTCGAGCCCTCCACGTCCACGTCGATCCGCCGATCGCATGCAAACCATGCAGCGTCCGACTCTACTCTCTCTTGCCTTCGCGATCGTCTCGAGCTCGTCTCACGTAAAATCTTGTAAACCTTCTATCCGTCTCCCTTTCTTCATCCCTTTCTTCCGTTTCGTCCAATCGCTCCACATCATTAACACTCTTCGAAATAATTATACTAGTATTTTTAGCAAGGCAAACAATGATATGATTAATAGTCATGGTACTAATCTTTTATGCTTAGTTCACCGAACTTTCATGGGCACTGAGGATAAAAAAAACTAAAAAGAGAGAATGGCTGCATGTTTTTAAAACATACGGCTCACTAAAAGATTATTGGTCAAATCATAGGCCAGTCAGGAGAAGGGTACAGGAAATGGGAAACAATAAAATGCAAACAGTCCACCTTTTGGGGTTCACATAATCCACAAATTAAAATAAAAATTGCTATTGAAATAAAATGAATTAAACCATCAAGAAGTTAAACCAAACAAGCAATAGAAACGCCATGGATTTATGTTTGGTCTGACCCAACTAATGAGGAAACCAAATATTTTTCTAGAGTTATGCCTAGTCAACTGGTACAGTGGTATCATTCTTCGCTACAGATACAAACTAACTCTAGGTTAAGTAATGAGTCATACTGGGTGAAACAATTCATACATGTACACAAGAAACATTTTTCAAGCATTTTAATAAACAAATCAATATATACATACCGCATGGCAAGTACCAAAAGGAGGAGGTTCCACTGCAGAAGGAGTTACGTCCACAGAAGCCAGAGATTCTGCACGATTTGGTTGACTTTTCTTTGTGTGTGTCTGCAATTTTACCAAGAATAAGCTAAAGATGCATGCCTAACAAGAACCTTAAGTAGCTTCTTCTCAGTACCTCATTAGTAGTGTATCTATTCATCTCTAATTGTGTAATAGTGGTCTGTTAAGTGAAATTCCTACTTACACACTAGATGTAGGATATACAAAAGAGCTATTAATTTTTTACTACAAATTACCATATGCTTCATTTTTGATCCAAGATGTTATTAAAAGAGTATTTACACAGTGAAAAATCTAGTATTACCAAATGACTCCAAATTAAGTTTCTGATCCAAGATGTTCTGTGAAAGGAACAACTAACAAGTGATAGATTCTGACCGAGATTTTGGCTTTAGGGAATGTTTTGACCAAATGGAAATCTGCAGCAGCAGCGATCAGAAAAGACTTGCACAAACAGTAGGAAACCAAACAGAGATACAGACTCAGGCTAACTTGTTTTGAATTTCAACTGTTGCTTCTAGTCATACAAATCAGGCCTAACATGGAGTGAAAACTTTGAACTATTGAAATCTCAAAAACTAACCAAGCATTTGAGCACCATTCAAAGAGTTAACACATGGATTTTTTATTGAAGGTTTTAGCAAAAAAAGCAGGACGCATCATCACCTGCATGCGAGTCACCACCAACCAAATAGGATTTGTCAGCAGCACATTTACACACCTGTTGAACAGGAAATGTTTTAAAGGTTGGTCATTGGGTGGAGAGGAAATACTTTGCAACTAGTGTAGATATACTGATTAACGATGCAAAATGTGGACTCCTTGGAGAAGCATATTACCCAGAAAGAGCAGCAACCAGAAGTGATGAGAGCATTCCAACTGAGCCATCACCAACGCCTTTCCTCTTCCGTTCAAGAGCAGTAGCCTCAGCCTTGTTCCTGAATATTTGATAGAAATAATAGTAAACACCCTGTAAAATAAGAGTTGCAATTATATAAGACCCAAACATCTTGATTACAAAGATTATAGTAAAATCTATCAGTGATATCTGAAAGAGGAAGGAAATGAAGCGAACACAAGGAAACATGAATATATACTTCATGTCACAATTTGGCAAAAGCTGGTAAGCGACATGTATTAGATTATATCCATACTTTTTTAGTACAAACATGATATTAAAATATCATTTTTTACACAAAAATTGTATATTGCATAACTATTAAATAAATAAGATTATAAAATGTTCAGGCTCATATATAATCGTGGGTTATCTTGAGATTTTTCAACACTTAACTTGAGCTTGGATAAATAATAAAAAGTCAATCTTGGATTAGTATACTCAACTCAGCTCAGCTCGTCCACACCCCTATGCATCACATAGTTTATTCCATAATGTACTGTTTCTCCAGAATTCCATTCATGGCCAGCTCTAGTGGTAAAGCCACTAAAGCGATGGTTTTAGGCCCCCAAAATAATAAGGCTCCCAAATACCCAAATTTCTTCTATAAATTTTAGGCCCTATCAAGATAAATGTTCTTAAAGGTACAAGTTTCTTCTACACTTGTATAAGCCAGCAATAATAAGGCCCCAAAATATCCTACAAATTTTTAAGCCCCATCAAGAGACATGTCCCTAAAAGCCCAAATTTCTTCTAGAAATTTTAGGCCCTATCAGAGAAATGCTCTAAAGGCATAAATTTCTTTTACATTTGTATATATCATCAACAATAAAACCCCCAAATATTAAAATTTCTTCTACAAGTTTTAAGCCCCGTCAAGAGAAATGCCCCTAAAAGCCTAAATTTCTTCTTTATTTAGTATTTAAAAACCCAACAAGTACTATGTCTAGTTTATGACTCGAACCCAGACCATTCAGACAAGGCTATATACTGTGTTTTTTATATAACTAAATTTTATTATCCTACCTTTGCTTTAAGCCCCCAAATTGTTTGAGCCTTCCATTAACAAAACCTCAAGAGGGGGCAAAAAAAGGGAAATAAAGCTAAAAATATGTTTCCAGCTGAAACAAAAATATCTGGACAAATTGATTAAACTTCTAATCCTTTCTTTAATCCAAGGATACCAGCTGGATAATATTGTCATTCTGGAACAGCTTGGTATGATACATATCTTAAGACAGTTTAGTTTGATTTTTCAAGGTAGAAGAATTATTCTTTATTCCATGCTTTGCAACAATCAAAAGAAATAATAATCTATGACTTGTCAGCCATGGCACACTCTTCAGTGACCGGGACCACATTTACCCAAAACTTTTTTCATTGTTGTTCAAATATCGCTTTAACTGTTGAGAGTTATTGAGAGTTATTGGGAGTTATTGCTTTGATCATGTCTAGAGTGGTTTCTTACCGTTGCATATTGAGCATTAATTTAGAATAATTAGCTGTCTTAATTGATTAGAATAATTAGCTATTTTTCGGTTACTTTATGTTACAACTTTGTGGGGAAGAAACATTTTTTTAAAAAAAACTGAGAGAAAGGAAGAGTGTACGAGATGTCAGCAGATAATTTTATGCAACCAGCAATTCCACGTTTTGATGGCCATTACGATCATTGGAGTATGCTCATGGAGAATTTCCTCCGCTAAGAATATTGGCAGGTGGTGAGTTCTGGAGTAACCAACCAGCAGATGAGAAAGCTTCACCGGAACAACAGAAGGCAACCACAGAGGCACTAAAACTTAAAAGATTTGAAGGCCAAAAATTACCTTTTTCAGGCCATTGATCGTTCTATCTTGGAAACCATTCTTTGCAAAGATAGTTCCAAGGATATTTGGGATTCTCTAAAGAATAAATATCAAGGATCGCTGAGAACGAAGCGAGTGCAGCTTCAGGCCTTGCGGAGAAGTTTTGAAATGTTGCAGATGAAAGACGACGAATCTGTCACTGATTATTGTGCAAGAACCATGAGTATCGCCAACAAAATGTGATTTTAGGGTGAGAAGATTGACGATGTTATCATTGTGGAAAAGATACTACGATCATTAGATCCAAAGTTTAACTTTGTAGCTTTGCTCAATCGAAGAATCGAAAGATATTGATGCTCTTTCGATTGATGAACTCCAAAGTTCATTACTTGTTCATGAACAAAAATTGAATTCCACCACCAACAAGGAGGAGCAGGCTCTAAAAGCTTCAACACCAGACCGATTCTCCAATTATAGGGGAAGAGGCCGAGGAAGAGGTCGTGGCAGTCGCGGTGATCGTGGCTACGGAATTGAAGGAGGACGTAGCAATCGAGATGGAAATTGGGATCAAAGTGGCAGATCTAATAGATCTCATTCGAGAGGAGGAAGAAGCCAAAATTATGACAAATCTAATGTTGAATGCTATAGGTGTCATAAGTTTGACCATTATCAAGCAGACTCCTACACAAAAGTGCTTTACATTGCAGGAGTAATATCCAATTTTGCAGAAAATACTGATAAAGAGATTTTGTTGATGGCTTGCCACGCTAAAGAAGGAAGTCACTCTAATTTATGGTATGTCGACACAGCCTGCAGTAACCATATGAGTGGTAACAAATCTTATTTTTCTTCTTTGATTAAAGATTTCCATACTACTGTTAGTTTTGGTGATCATTCTACTGTTCAAGTTTTTGGGAAGGGAAATGTTAAGATTCAAACCAAGAATGGCTTTGAAGCAATAACTACCAATAACTCTCATAACTCTCAACATTAATACCGTATCATAGGTTGGTGACTGCTACAAGTTTAGCATCTAATTATTTCCCTTACAAACACGATTTAGATGAGAAGATTTCAGCACTTTCAATCATAATTCTCCTATTTCCCTAAAAAATCCCCAAATTAGAGTATCAAGCAAATTACTTCAAGAAAAGAAATCTTACTCCAGCAAATTAGCCTTTTACCAATGTTTATGTATCAAAAACTAATTCCGTAAAAATATTGGGAAGGCAAACATGATTATGCTGAAAAAACAAAACTTAAACCGGAAAAATAGGACGAAATGAGAAAAAAGAAAGCTGACCTGAGAAGTAGCGGTGCCGACGAGTGACGGAGCTAATCCACTATACAGCCGGCCCCATCCTTCTTGCGTTGCTACCTGCACATAATCCGATTTGCGAAGGTAGAATTAAGCGATTGAGAAATAAATTAAGGTCAATAGAAAATCAAAAATTGGAGGAGAGAGAGAGAGATAACCTGACACATTTGTTCTAAAGTCCCAACTTTCCTCCTCTCCTTCTTCGGATCTCTCTCCGTTTGCTGCCGAGTATTTACCTAACAAAACGAAGGATCATCACTATTCAGTCATCACATACTCACTTCATCATTCCAAACATCTAAAAGAACTATAAACTCTACAAGCTTAGAAATCAACGGCGAAACAAAAAAACCAGTAAATTGAAAACGATAAGAAAACTAAAAAAATCTTACAGTTTGGAGAGGATATGTAATGAGCTGAGCGATGATCCCGCCGCCGGCGCCGGCGAGGCCATTGATCAGAGCGTCGGACATAATTTATTCGAAAAATCCAAAATACAAGCGGCGGATTTTGGAATATGATAGAGAGAGGAAGCGAGATCTAGGGAGAGAAAACCCAAAAAAATAAGTATCTCCGAATTTGGAAGTTTGCGTGTTTTAATTGTGAAAACACGCAGACAGTGCTTGCTGAACTTTCACCAGCAACAAATCAATGAAGACGACTGAAATGAGAAATAGGCTGCCCTTTTTTCTATTCTGGGTTTTAGACTTCTATACAAGTCTTCAAAGAAAGAAATACTCCCATGTTTCATTTTTATTGTCGAATTAAGAAATTTATATTGTGTTATGTGTAATTTTTGAATTTTTAATTTTAATCTATATATTATTTTTTAAGAAACATAACACTATTTTTTTATTTACTAAGATTTTAAAAAAACATCTAATTTAAATATTTAATTTAATATATATTTCTTCTGTCACATTCATTTTGCAACATGTGAAATTAGGCGTGGAATTTAAAATGGTGAATTAAATGCATGAAGTAGTGATGTAAATAGTGAAGATTAGACCCGAAAAAAAATGTTATAAAATTAGTGGGATGAAGCGACTATTTGATTAATACTTGTGATTCATAAATTGTGAGACTGAGGGAGCTGCCTCGAGCTGTCAAACGGTCAAAGTGCACGAGCTGGGCCCGCTAGGCCCTGTCTAGCGGGTCAAAATCACTATTCAAGTCGGGCCGGTCCATAATGAAGCGGCTGCTGAAAATATAGTTCAATCTGGTCCTTCACGGGCCATCTGGCCCAGTCAATTACTATACAAATCCAGCCCGATAATATCTCTAGCCTAATTTCGGGACCAAAACAATCTAAAATTAAGCCCAAGCCCAAAATTACATGTTTATAGATAGGGGTGTAACGGTCCGGTTTGGTTCGATTTTTCGTGCATTTTAGAAATCGAACCAAATATATAGAAGTAGTTATGTTTGGTTCGGTTCAAAGTGTATTTAAGATCCGAAATCGAACCGAACCGAACCGTTCATAAATGGTTCAGTTCGGTTCAGTTCAGTCCATCGATTCATATATTTTTATTTTTTATTTTTTAAATCCCAAAATAATCGAAGAACTCATTGAAGATTAAACTAAAAATAAAATAATTTGTGTTCTTGCATGAAAATTAAACACTAGTGTATGAGATGGTGATTAATTAATGCATGACAACTCATAATTATAGAAATGCTACTCGTTTCGAACTTATAGTTATAGGGTTACTACTCACTTTTCTTCGCCTTGTGTATATATATTAGGGTTAATCTTGGCTCAAATCATATCATAATTAAGTTATTTCTTTCTTGATTTAATTATCTAAATTCTTGAATCTTCTCTTTTAGAAAAGAAAATAAAAAATAAAATAAATATCTCTTCGGATCGAACTGCTCATAAATATCCGGAACCGCAAACTGTACCGTTTGTAATCGGTTTCTAAAAATATTAACCGAACCAAACCACAAACCGAACCGAACCATACTTTTTGGTTCGGTTTGGTTCGGTCCATCGATTTCGTGGTTAGATGCGAGACCACTTACACCCCTATTTCTGGAGCTGAAACCCAAATAACTGGAATCGTTAGCAAAAACTATAGTCAAAGCGTATAATTTTGTAATTTTGGAGAGGATGAAACTACAAATTTAAAGGCGAATTAGCAAATTTTAAGATTTATGAAAAAAAGTTTGAATCAGTTACACAATTTGAAGGCTATGGATCCCGAAGTCCCAATCCGCCCTTCCCTTCTATTCACCACACCATAAGTCTACAACGATAGGAAGCATTTACTTAGAAGAGTGGAATCAGATTTCTCTGTTTTATCTTATCAAGTTATCAACGTACGTAGCAAGATTCGAAAGTAATTTGGTATGACCCCATTAATTTCATAGTTCTTCTTCCTCTTAACATTATCCCGATAATTATTCTATTTGGAACCTTATACTAGATGTTGTTCAATGTATTTCTCCTATACATAATTATATGTTTGCTATATTATTCGAATTAATCTCGAATCAAAAAATTGAGATTTAATTTGAAAAGACTAGTGAGACGATAGTGCTAAGTGACTACCATAATTGAAAAAACTCTTTCCTTTTAATGACAGGAAAATCACAGTGATTATTCGAATTAAAACTAATTGACATAATCATATGTAATGGTGGTGGTGAAATTTACATCCATAATTATGGGAATATGCCCCCAAAGCAATCATTTCAAATAATTTATGCAAGATTTAATATTATCCAAGAATTTAAATATGAACAATATTTATCCGAAATATAAATTTAATATAGCCAAAACATTGGGAGGTGTATTAATCAACGAAGTTCCTAACAAACAGACGTCTGCAACATTTTATTTAATTTGTTGTTCCAACTGATCAAACTCCCAAAAGCTTTTTTTCTTCCTTTGGAGTCAACATGGTATTATATAATTATTTTATTTTCTTTGGATACAGAATCAAATTTTACAGTTAGTGGTTAGACTGTTGACTTTCATGGGTAGGTGTTGGGCGGAAGTATGAGAATATTGTGCCTAATTGGGAATCTATGTGCCCAAAAATTGTTATAATTTTGAATTAGGATGGTGGGTACATGAATATAGGTACACAAATTGAAGTTGGAATCATTCATGAGATCATATGTATACATAAACCATGCATGTATTGGGACCCTCAATTGTGAGTGTGACACCCCATCCACAATTTTTGAATTAAGCCGGCTCTAGAATCATTTTTGGACATATTTGTGAAAAAAAAAATTTTTATTTTTCGTACTGTTCGCAGAGCACTAAACGAGCTAAGTTTAATTAATTTGATTTGAGGTCTAGGTTTATCGGGTTAGCTCAGTGCGGATCTAGACTATAGAATTAGAGAGCGGAATAGCTAATTAGAATTTTTTTTTTTAATGCAAATCTGTAATTTCAGGAGGACGAAGTTGCAAATTTTCAAAAATTACTACTCCCTCCGTTCCACTGCATTAGTCAAGTTTTCTTTTTTGGGTCGTTCCACTCCATTAGTCCACTTTCATTTTTTTAACTTAAAATAACACTCTTATATATTCTAGTGGACCCCACTACTTTATACTATTTTACACACAACAAACAACTTTCTTAATCTCCGTGCCGAAAAGAAAGTGGATTAATGGAGTGGAACGGAGGGAGTATAAAATTAGGGTTAAGAGACAACTTTTCACAATTTTGGAAGCATTGCCCCAACATGTGCCTAAGATCCGCCAATGAGTTCAACCCTAAGATGGTGTCCTTTTTTCCTGCCATTATATCACGTATGTCACCCATCATCTAAGGAACATAATGACTTGACGTCATCCTCGCCCTCCTCAGACTTATCATTGCAGACAGTTCGTTCTGGATTCAAAACTCTACAATAACAACTAAATTGAGGATTGCGCTCGCCCCGGATAGCAGATCTTTTTATACCAAATTCCATGTCTTAATGTTGTTCCATAGCGATAAACATCTGAGTATTTATGATTTATTCATAACACCATATTGTAAATACTTACGTGTTTACAATCAAATTTGTTGTGGGAGAACATTGAAACAGATGATCTAGGACAAGAGATCTCATCTCGCTTACATCTTCGTTCCACTTGAGGGCAAATTAACAATATTAGAAAAGGAGACAAAAATCTACAACATTTCGAGAGGAGGACAGCGGGCACAAGTTATTCACGAATATAAAAATAAAATAATAAATAATGTACATAATATTCCAAGCAGGTGTGGGAAGAGGGAGCTTGTACTCATGCCGGTCCTCTAAGGGTGTATTTGCAACTGTTTTTTATAAGCGTTTCTTACTTATTTTTGTTTAAAGTTGAAAATAATTATTTTAAAGCAAAATCGGGGGTTTTGGGAATAAATATAAAAAGTGGATATTTATGGTAAATTCCAAAATTATTTTGCTTTAAGCACCAAGAGCATATTAGTAAATGCTTATAAATTTAAGCAGTTTAATTGCTTAATTTTAGAGAAGTTAACACATAAAATAAATTTTTACAAATACTAAAAATTGTTTATGCAGTCAAAAAGCGGATAAATGCTTAAATAAAAGCATTTGCAAACACACCCTAAATCCGCTTGTAAAATTAAAATTCCCTTAAAACTAATTCACAGTGGACAAATTTGGTTGTAATATTAGTATAATTTAAAGCTTACTATAAGTTGGGATCAACAACAAATAACAGCAGTAATCCAGCAAATTAATTCATCTAGGTTGGTCTCGAACTGTCACACACGTGGAAACAAACATTAGCCCCCATTAGAGCCCAAGTACTTAGACGCCAAGAATCACCTAAAATTAAATAACCCCCAATTAAAATAAAAATTAAATCTAGATACATAGGCATTGACCAATACTCGATTTAAAAATATCAAATGTGACCAATATTCAATAATTCCAACTGTAATAAAATATTACAACGCACACGCCGACTAACCAGAAAAGACGGTTATGGAGATTATTAAATGAAAACCGACCTTTTTGCCATCAGGTAATCTTAAACATAAGCTAAGTTCGTGATTATTAAATATTAAATAATGCCAAGTAGGATTAGTGGAGAGATTATTGTTTGGATAAATCAGAAGATTTCGTACCGACTTTTATAGGGATTGCCTGAATGACAACCAGCTTACAGAATGTTAATAGTCGGCGCTCCATCATTATTTCATCTTACAAGACTAAAGAAGCAAATATGAATATGAGAGAGAGAGAGAGAGAGAGAATCATGCAAAAAAGTTATGTTGGAGGATTGAGATTTTATGACTTGGAATTTGCAGCTAAATCTCAGAGTATCTCTTCATATATAATCTCATTAGAGATTATCATGTCATTATTTCTATAATTCTATTTAACTAAAATCATTTAGTACTACTACGTAGGTAAACTCAATTTAGTACTACAACGTAGGTACACCACCATTAAATAGGTCTGTAATAAAATGGTTTGATTTTGCTGTCAATCTTGAGTCATTTGAATTCAATTTAGCCCTAATAATACGAGGTACAATTTCAGAGTTGATTTCTCACTCATTCGTGTAGAAATATTATATACGCGTAAAAATATGGTATAACTATATGTAGTCGAACATTATAACATATTAACAATTCAAGGAAAATGCCTAAAGAGGGTTATTTTAATGTTTTTATATAATTCAAAAGAGGTGGGCACATGTAAAATTACTCATTTGTATGAGTGATTTATTTTTTAGCCCCGTTGTTACAAAAGTAAAGAATTTTTATAGTCAATTTGTTGTAAACAATCAAAAATATTAATAATAAATTCGTTATCTACAACTTAAGATTTACTGAATCCAAAAAAGTATAACTATCCAAAAATTCAATAAATGCTAAAAACTAATACTGTTAAAAAGTTAAAAGTGGATAAGACTTTCTATTTATCTAAAATGACTAGCTTTGCTTTATGGATTATAATTTTGTCGAGCATTTCTTATTGGGAATATATGAAACTAGTAGTATTAGTTTTTGGGATAACAAAATTTTTAGCCACTTTTATAAAATATGAGTGTTATGTAATCGTTTCTGTAGTGACTGTGGATAATATCTCAACAAATCCATACTACTTATACGTACATTAATTCCTATCCTCCTCTTTCCTTTTTATTAATACTAATATTTAACATGTAATCGCTATTTATACGCATAAGATAGATTCTACGTCATAGTCCGTCCTATTTGAATTCATAATATTTGATCACATGGTAGCACCTTAATAGCTCATAGGAGAACGATTCGGTTAAAATCAATTCACATAAATTTCATTGGAATGACACAATTGAGATAATTAGTAAGAAGATTGTGCATTTAATTATTTATATCGATGCAATTAATTAATACACGTGGCAAGCAATAATATCTTTTGAGTGACCCTTCATCAAAAAATATAATTCTATTCAGTCGACTAAATTAAAATAAAATTAAAAACACCATCATCCCCATTCCCCAATAACCAACACCACCTCACCAAATGCATGAACCCCGCCCAACCTCTACACCTATATATACCGCCCTCCGCCCCTTCTCTCTCCAACTCAACCTCACTCTCACTCCTCCAACCCCTACCCTCAAGTGAGAGAAACCTCCACCGCCGCCAAAAATGGTTTCGCAGTCTCTCCAATTAGTCTCCAAATGCACCGTCTTCCCCGATCGGAAATCGAATTTGCCGGATCTCAAACTCTCCGTCTCCGACCTCCCCATGCTCTCCTGCCACTACATTCAGAAGGGCTGTTTGTTTAACAAACCGCCGTTTCCGGTGGCGGAGTTTATTTCTCAGGTGAAACACGGCCTCTCGGCGGCGTTGTCGCAATTTCCGCCGCTGGCGGGTCGACTCACCACCGACTTGGAGGGGTATGTCTACATCGCCTGCAACGATTTGGGGGTGGATTTCGCTCACGTGAGCGGGTCTCACATCCACGTGACTGATTTGCTCGGCGACGGCGACGTGGCGGCGGAGTTTAAGGCGTTTTTCGCTTTTGATTTGAAGGTGAGTTACGAGGGGCATTTTAGTCCGATTCTCGCGGTGCAGGTGACGGAGCTGGCTGACGGCGTTTTCGTTGGATGTGCCCTAAATCACGCCGTTACTGACGGAACGTCGTTTTGGAATTTCTTCAATAGCTTCGCGGAGCTTAGTAGCGGTGTGAGGAGGATTTCTAGGGTTCCGAATTTCAGCCGCGATTCGTTTCTGATATCTCCTGCGATCCTCCGGCTGCCGGAGGGCGGACCCAAGATCACCTTCTCCAGCGACGCGCCGGTGAGGGAGAGGATTTTTAGGTTTAGCAGAGAATCGATTCAGAAACTTAAATCGATTGTTAACAACAATTGCAAAAAATTCGACGAAATCAACATCGCTGAATTAATGGGGAAACACAGCAACGATACCTTAAAAAATCCGGAGGGAAAGCAATCGCCGCTAGCTTGGCTGCGCAGCGCCGTCGCGAGGGAGTCAATTCAGACTCCAGCGGTGGAGATTTCATCGTTCCAATCGTTATGCGCTCTGCTATGGCGCGGAATCACCCGAGCAAGGCAATTACCGGCGAACAAAACGACGACGTTTCGGATGGCGGTGAATTGCCGCCACCGGGTGGAACCGAAGCTCGAACCGCTCTACTTCGGAAACGCGATCCAGAGCATTCCGACGCAGGCGTCGGCTGGCGATGTGTTGTGTAACGATCTGCGGTGGTGCGCGGAGCAGCTGAATAAGAATGTAGCGGCGCACGACGGGGTTACGGTGAAGAAGAATGTAGAGAATTGGGAGCGGGACCCACGGTGCTTCCCGTTGGGGAACTTTGACGGCGCTATGATCACGATGGGGAGTTCGCCCCGCTTCCCTATGTACGATAACGATTTTGGGTGGGGCAGACCCGTTGCGGTTCGGAGCGGGAGGGCGAATAAATTCGACGGTAAGATTTCGGCCTTCCCGACCCGGGAGGGAAATGGGAGCGTTGATTTGGAGGTGGTTTTGTCGCCGGAGACAATGGCGGGTCTGCTATCCGACCCGGAGTTCATGCAACACGTGTCGGGTTGTTAGTCAACATATTTTTCTATTTATGTAATAAAAAATATATATTATGGTTAAAAAATTAATAAATGTGGAAGAGGGAGTTATGTATTATTGGAGGGCGGGGGTATGAATTTGATAAATTTGTGATATAATCTTTTTCTGTGTCTAATTGCTATTAATTCCATTTTATAATTTAATTTTGTTATATGACTACGAAATTACGAAAATCTAAATCCTGGTGAGTGGCGAAGGGGGTCATCCATTTGTTATATTTTGACGCGTTAGGTAACAAAATACTTCATCCATCTTATTACAAAATACTTCATCCATCTTATTATTTATGTACATTATATCTGAAATGAATATTCAATTATTTATATACGTTGTCTATAATAAAAATAAATTACATCACTTTATAACCTCCTGAACCCATTATTTTTTAACTTTACAATATTTTTCAACCTTCTAGACTACCAATTTTTAATTTACACTCAATACTTTGATCTTCATGTCCATTTTAAAGTGGACATGAATAATGATATAGATAGAATATTATTTTGTATTGAACATATAAAATATGTGTCATTACAAAGTGCAGTAGTCCAAAAGAAGTATGAATATAACTGTTGTGATAAGGTCATGAGTATATGTTTCAAAATATAAGTTAAAGCCGGTTGACTTGTACCTGTCAAAGATTCCAAATTTTCGGTTGAGACTTGAGGGAGAGTGGAAGAGAGTGATTTTATACAGCACTGCCCTGCCTACCCTAATAAAATTATAATTAATGTTCTCAAAGAGATGAGGTGTAAATTCTACCCTAAATAACACAGATATGGTAGAAATGGAAAATAAATGCAGCAATATCACTCGGCATCTATGTTGCACAGAGATTTCGAAAAACATTAGCATATAATGTCAGACATTTTCATGTCCAATACATTTATTTACACGTGATATTTATTTTTGTTGGAAAATCGTTAAAATATATATTGTTATTATGGAAATTTAGTTAGCATTAAATGCTAATTTGACTTGGATAAAATTCAGCCCGTTTAATCGTCTTTTCGAGTCTCGGTATATATCCGATTTATGAATTGAGATATATGACGTCGATCTACGTTTCGAGTAGATAATTATAGTGTGCTTAATCTCGATTTCGATTTTCGGTGAGTGAGAAATAGTGTTCGAAGTATTGGGGGACAAAATCAAAATGTTAACTAAAGTGAAGAAACTTATCTTGTACGGGATTAGGAGAGTTGTTACATTAATCAATATCCTATATTGATTAATGTGCAAACGTTATTATGGTATTTAAGTGTCTACCACCTTGAAGGATATAACAAAGTGACATGTGATGAGCTTGGTCCACACATGCTCATGCGCGCGAGCCTTTTCGCCAACCGCCTCACACGCGGCGCGCCGCGGCCTTGGCTCCGGTTCCGTGTCCTTGGACTTGAACTTGGTCCTTTGGGTGGTCCGTTGGGCCTTGATAGTTGGGCTTTGACATTGGGCTTGGTGTGCTAATTGTGGACTAACCCAACTCGAATTTGTAGTCTGACCCAACTCGTGGTGCAGGGCTCCTGCTGCACCAGATCATTTCTTTTTGGAAGTCTCTGGAATGAGACTATTCAAGTGTCCTCCATCTCTCCATTTTCCTTCCACTACCCCACTACCTGACGAAATAAATGTTCCAGCATTATTCACCTAGGTGGAACAACTTATAAATAGGCAAACGAAATAAGTGCTCCATCATTATTCACCTGGGTGGAACAACTTATAAATAGGCAGGTCTGCATGACATTTGAACACACTGCATCAACAAATTTGCTCTGCATCCTGCATCCTAGTTTTAAGTTGTCCAGCTCTTGTCCTCGCTTTAGTCCAGTTAGCCGGAGTTCGATAATTTTGCGGTGCCGCAATCTTCGAGACGTCGTTTTATCTTTGGAGACGATACGCCGAAAACCGAGAGCACTACCGAACCTATTTCGTCTTGCGGATAGAGGTCATCATCGACTCGACGAAGTTCTTATTTTGTTCTTCATTGTAATTTGTTTTTAGACTTATCGGGTTTATTGTAATAGCAGCTTATTTTACACTTGATTAAACTCAACTGTTGAAGATCTGCTTCAGCATGAAAGCCCTTGCTCTACCATCTTTCACAAATATGTGACTCGTTTATCTGCAATCCATACATGTCCTAACCTGGAAATTTTTCCAATTGCACCAATCTTTGTACATACTAATCTTTCTCAAATAAATGATTGACTGAGGGTGAAAGAGATCATTCACCTTCCATCTCCTTTGCCCGGTCTTACGCCCCCGAAATGTGCAATTGCCCTTCTCTGTCTACCTCACTCCAGAGCCAAGATAAACAAATAATCATGCAAATGAGGCTGAAAGATCCATAGCAGGAAGAGAATTTCACTTATCAAAAACGGAAGTTATTCATCAGTTCAAATACTGCTAAAGAACCTAAGAACATTGGAGCACCACGATTTGTACTTAATCGAAATACTACCTCCATCCCACTATTAATATCTTGTATTCCTTTTTCGAATGTTCCATTAAAAATATCTTGTTCTTAAAATAATACTCCCTCCGTCTCAAATCGCGCCGGATTGCTTCATCCGACAGCCCGGAAAGGAATACATGACAAGTTGGAAGGGACGACGAAGGGAGTACTCAAATCAAACACTACTTTACACACAAAAGTTAAGTTTCTTAATATCTTTGGCAAAAAAAACAGACTTTAATAATGGAACGAAGCACCAAGATTTGTACATAATTGAAATATGTGAAATCAAGAAATTGGATGTTTAGACAAGAGTGTTGGTCATATTGAGTCCAAATGACCTCATAAATATCAGCATACTTTTAGATCAACAGTGAACTCATAGCTTGTTAATGCAGAATAGATTAAACAAAAGACTTAGCCTAAGGCCATAATAATGACATAATAGCGCAACTTTAAATAAAACTGACCGCTACTTACTAGCAAGCATCGACTCGGTTGCTAACTCATAAAGGCATCCGAGTTGGCCCACTTACTAGCAAGCATGGTTGCTTAGTCATCCGAGTTGACCCAGTCATCGGTATCTACAATTAAAGAACAGATTATTACTCTCAATTTTCGTCAAATTAATCCAATTTCCCACACGCAGAAATTTCTTCCAGCAATAGTGAAGTCATCACAGTTTAGCCCAATGAGAAGAAGAAAGATCGGAACCTCGAAGGTGAGTAACCCAGTGAAAATACTCTGCACAATCGTCACCGTTGCTTTCGTAATCACGCAACTCATTTCCGCGATTCACCTCTCCCGATCAATAAATTCTTCATCCAAACGGAAATCCCCAAACAAGCTCTCTAAACTCGGCGAGTTCGGAGAAGCGATTATCAAAATGTTACCAGAAGATCTAGCATTCACGCTATTCCTGCCGTCGGAGGAAGCAATCCGGCGCGATCTGAGACTGAATCGAAACGACAGCGATTCGTACGCGGTGCTGACGCGAGTGCTAGGGTTTTCGTCGGTGCCGAGATGGATTCCGTCGGTGGATTTGGAGCACGGGAGGCAGAGAAGCTACGATTCCATATCCGGATTCAATTTGTTCGTGGGGAAGGATTTGAGTGGGAATGTGGTGGTGAATGGAGTAGTTTCGGAGGCGGTTGATTTGAGAATTGGGGGAATAATAGTGCACGTGATGAATGTGGTCGTCATGGATGCTGAGTTCGAGCAATCTGTGCTACCTGATGATGGAGAAGAATCTGATTAGTTTCTGCGTTTCTTCCCATTAAGAATATTTCTGAAAATTGTATGGGATAATTTTTAAAAAATTGTACTACTACATTATAAATTGATAATAGTTGATAATTGTTATATCCTCTTCTTCTAAGAGATTTGTTTTTCTTTACATTTATATTTGCTATGTAAACTATATACTACTACTACTTAATTAGGTTAACCTTACTCTGCAGTTTTTCCAGAGTTTCAAATTCGACCATAGAAACGAAACACAAAGGTCGAATTCTATTGGAACTTGATCCGATACCTTATGGCACGAGCTGACAACAACAATGTCCGAGTGTCAGTGTTCCCAAAGGCACCCTTCATTTTGCATCAAATTAAACCACATGGTTTACCGTTGGTGCGGGCCCCATCAATTCCTTGATGATAAAAGGAATTGAATAGGACATGATCTATATATGATCAATCAATATTTATCAAATTTGAACAAGAATTAGATGGTTCGATCCTTTTATCATGGTTTCTCATACTAACAAGATATTTTAGAATAGGGATCCTCTTATCATGATTTATCATACCGACTAGAGCTTTGTGAATTGGGATCGTGACGCATGTAGGTAGAAATGGTTGAGAGAGAACAGTTACAACTTACAAATCTGGATGACCACATAATATTGGAGCGGAAACAACAAATAGGAATAGTGAAGACTTGTTCCAATTGATAGAAAAAGCCTCCCATTGCAATACTGAATCCAAGTTAACCATCCAGATTGGAATATCATGCAAAACCGAATTCCCCAAAAAATCATCATCTTCAGCTACCAGCATCAGGAGGCGTTGCAACTGCCTTCAAATCTTCTACCTTCTCGTGTTCTTTATTAACCATCTAAATTCGATTTGCCATCGTTTCAGAAGAAACAAACTTAGACCCGCAAGAACCAACTTATGTATTTTCTTATCAATCAGTCTTAAGAATTTGCCTTAACTAGTACTACCATCAAGTATAGAATCAAAATGAAAAATAGTTAGAAGTGCTGCTGGATACCACAAATTTAGAACTTCAGATAAATCCAATATTATCACTGTAACAAAACAAGACAAGGGAAGAACATATTACCTTGTTGTTTATTAAATTGTGGAGAGCAATCACACTTCTGATAAGAGATGACAGATATATGACCAGCATCATGTCGTTTGTTTTCACTATAAAAACAACATGGATCAGAGACTATAGTGGAAGAACTGCTGCCATAAAGTAAATGAACAAGAAACTGATGGTGCTGTTTTACCTGCAAAAGCATTAATGAGTTCAGACACGTTAAGGTTGGGAAGTAAGTTGAGAATATCCTGCAGTTGTTTGGAAGCATTTCATGATAAGGTGAAAAGTATTTTAGGTCAAAGAATGAAACGGAACATGATAATGAGCCATAACATTTTCATATGTCATGCCACATGAGTGATTTAGAAGAACGGAACAAGAAAGGAAAAAAGAAACAAAAAGAGAGGAGAAGAATACTAATGAGATATATGATAACATACAGAGACTAAAACAGAATTTAACCTGGACATGGCAGACGATTTCATGGTTTAAAGGAAGACTTCCTTGAGTAACTACATCAAGATAACTGTGGATCTCTGTCAGTCGTGCATCCAAAGCCCTCAAAACGGCAAGTTTTCCAGTCACCTGAATATGATAAATAAATATGCTCATAAAACTGCTGCTGTTCAAGAAAACATTATAATATCATCAGTATACTCAAAGATTTTTAAGGGTAAAACCTCTACAGCAAGGGTGTTGATAGTTGTGCCTTTCACATCTCTTAACAAGTGTTCCACTCCTATTACAAGGAGAATAAGAACCTTCAGTAGTGTATGCAGGAGAGATGTGAAGAAAAACCTAAAATATCTGAGAGGAAGTTGTAAGTGAAGCATCCTAATTAGACGACAAAGCAAAAACAACAAGAAAAAGAAAATGAAAGCAATTTCCTTCTACGATTTGCATACCAATTTGTTCCAACTTCATCAGCAGCGATTTCTGAAGGAGCATGCACGAATACTTTCTGATTTTTTGGAGTGTCATTCTGCAAGAATATCCAAATTATAAGATAGTACTCTTATCAGCAGATTATTTCTGCTGGATTTTGTTTTGTTGACTGGTGTTCTAATTCATTTTCCTGCCATGGCTGAGGGTGAAAGTACCAGCTATGACGAGATACATCAATAAACACAAAAAATCAACATAACTTTTATGATACCTCCTTAACTTCCTCAACAGTATAATAAGCTTTTGTAGGCATTCCATGCTCTTTTGGCCTAACATCAATGATCACCAATACAGGAGTGGGAATATAGCTGCAATATGGGATGGCCGAAAGTCACAGCGTAAAGAAATGTTGTTAATGCAAAAACTCACTGCATATGAGTTGCAAAAATAAGTCTGGAAACATGAATGCAAAAAAAAAGAAGCACCAGGGCAGACAGATCCATAAGTTAAAATTTGAATACATAACTGCCATGAAAATGGTGTTCAAATGAACAAGTAGGGAAAACTGAGCATAAAATCTTAACCATGCTGGAAACTAATAAGCTTTTGTAGGCATTCCATGCTCTTTTGGCCTAACATCAATGATCACCAATACAGGAGTGGGAATATAGCTGCAATATGGGATGGCCGAAAGTCACAGCGTAAAGAAATGTTGTTAATGCAAAAACTCACTGCATATGAGTTGCAAAAATAAGTCTGGAAACATGAATGCAAAAAAAAAGAAGCACCAGGGCAGACAGATCCATAAGTTAAAATTTGAATACATAACTGCCATGAAAATGGTGTTCAAATGAACAAGTAGGGAAAACTGAAAGCATAAAATCTTAACCATGCTGGAAATATTGATTACGCTACAAGGGGGAATATATCTCAGATTTCATCTTAACAAGCGGAATAGAGCGGACACATAAAAAAAGTAAAAACGAAAGAGGCGAATATCAAATGAGACAACAGGAACAGCAAAGCATTCAACCATTCACAGATAAAGGAATAATATTACAACACGAGACATAAATCTTACTCATGGAAAAGCCCGTGGATACTTAGATCATTCTCCTTCAGTTTGGGACCGATGCTATACCAACCAACAACATGCTCCTTTGCTGACAGAGCAAAATAGATACATAAGCTTGGAGATAAACTAGCAAAACTCTTTCAGTGAGAATCTATAATCTTCGAAAATCACATACCATTTATTCTTCTGAACCTTGAAAAAATTGATTCATGGTAATTATGATCAAGAAACCAGATGCTAGGGTCCCTGCCATCTTCTTCAAAAGGTACTGTTTATACCATTACCAGGAAAATATATCAAGCCTACTAGAAAAATATTGGACACTACTTCAAGAGAAAGCACTGACATGATAACATTCTATCTAGACAAAAACGATTAAGGTAAAAAAATTATAGCATTTCTTGTAGAATGTGGATCATAATTAGCAAGATCACATGAAATAGACCCGAAGCAGCACTTAAGAATCGCTGTGCGACAAAATTGTATAAACGACACCAAGATTTTCTGTGAGATGTCGCTCCCTATAAAAATATCAGAGACATAACCACCAATTTTCTTCAAATATGTTTCTAATAAGCCCATCACGACAACTGAAGATTTATCTCCAGTTCCAAAAACAATCCTCAAAGTCAAAGTTCAAAGCATTCATCAGTGAACACACTAAAAGGAAACTTAATTAGGCACAATGTTTCTAATAAGTCAATCACGAAAATCGAAGATATATCGCCAATTTCCAAAAACAATCCTGATAGTTCAAAGCATTCATGAGTAAACATACCAAAACGAAAATCAATTAAGCACAGGATCGTCACATACAACGCGAAATCATCATTTCAAATCCACTAAAAACTCAAAATCAACCAAATCAGATCCGAGCGAAGGAAACGAACCGGCGTAGCTGTTGGTGACGTCGACGGAGCCCTTAAACGAAGTTCCCAGCTGAACTCCGAGCACGCGCTTCTTGGTGTCTGTCGCCTCCCGATTGTAGTGGTCGACGACGCTGAGCAGCACCAGCGGATGCACCACCACCTTCTCGATCAGGCGCGACGATATCTGCAGCGACTTGATCACGTCCATCTCGCTCCAATTCTTTCTCCGATTTTTGTTAACCGTTTTTCTTCAGTGTTCTTGGCGAAAGGGGTATATTATATATGGTCTTCCTGTTTCTACGTTCGTAGTTTTCCCGCTTTGTCATCATCATCATCATCATCATCAACTTATAATTTAAGAATCAAACACTCCTGTCCCGCTTGTTAGAGGGGATGGCGGGGTGGTGGAGGTGAGGTCTTGCCTGACCGATGGGTCATGGGTTATTCAATTCTCACCGGGCCTATTCGTGTAGCTCTGTCACCTTAGGGTGTTTGAGCACCGTGTGGTTTGCGAGGTTTGCGAGTCTGCACCTGGAGTTGAGGTTTCAAGAGCCGCGACCGAAGAGGCTGTGGTTCCTCAAATAAAAAAAAAAAAAATCAAACACTCCTACTTACTTGCCCTGAAATTCCTATAATGCCCTTAATTTTCCGAATATTTACTAATTAAAATGGCAATATCGTAAATTCTGCAAAAAAAATCCCTTTCATACATCTGCACGGGATTTAGCCACGTGCGTCGTACGCGTCTCCTTCACCCCGCGATAACTCTCATCTACACTTTTCTGATTGATTCATATGCATCGTCTTCTAAGATAAGACCCTTTTGCTTTCACTCAATAGTCCGAGGGGAAAGAATCGGAAACCAAGCCCAAACGTGATTTTAGGGATAGAAATTTGCAATTCCACAGCAAATCAATCGCTAGAATAATTTCCTACCATAGTCGCCTCCACCGCGCACCCTCGACCGGAATTCCTCACCGGAAAATCATTAAGCCTCCGTCCAAATACACTACCAGCAATTCTCTGAGGTATGTGTTTATAATTGAAAAATAGCTTGTTTAAATGACTCGAGAATGATTTTTACTATTCAGATAGTTGAGCTATTTTCGATCTGTATCTGCTGCTTAAATTCCTGATTTTGTTTCTCGAGGAGAATTATGAAAAATATTCGTGCTTCTATCCGGTTTCTTCCAGAGTGCGCTATTAATGCAAGTTTTGATGGCTCTGCCGAAGGTTAAAATTTGCAAAAAAAAATTTAAAATAGGCTTTTGGCAGCCAATGATTTTGTTCAGATTTCTTCAAATAATACTGCCTTTGATCAAAATCGATTTCCATCCAAATATTTGGAGATATTAGGTTTTTTCCGTTCGAATTTTTTTCTTCTTTCATTTATGTTTGTCCATATCTTCTAGCAATTTGATCATAGGTGCCTAGCACTATAATTTGGATTTAAATGGTGTAGTCAAATACGAAACTTTGTGTTACAATCAGGTTCTTAGAGTGAACAATTTGTTGTTGGCCCAGCTGTGAATAACTTTGATGCAGAGGCTTTGATGAGATGTTTCTATTTCAAATTGTTCTACCTAAATTCCATTAACAGTTTATGTAATTTCTTTTGCATCATGTGTAGCTACAAATTCAATAGGCATGTAAGATTAGACTTACCAGTTGCTAAATAATAGGTTCTTTAACACCTGCAGGAAAGAAAGTGCTCTGAAGTTATGATTGTTTTTTCTGTTTTACTTGGTGAGTTCCTTATAAGGCTTCTGCAACAACTTCACATCGTTTTTTCCATCTTTGCTGCATTTAAACAATTCTATTTGAATTCTTTTCTGCGAGCGTGCTCCTGTTTGTCCCTATCTTGTTTAGGGAACTTGCATGAACATTACTATTTACACTCTTACTTATGAATTCGTTAGTGTATATGCTTTGCTTGGTTGGAAAGGTTGATAGACTGTATTCTGTCTAATAAAGTTTGCACGGATACAATTTTTTCAGATTGGCATATGCAAACTTATTACAACAATTGTTTGTATGTCATTTTTAGGGATAGAAGTAAAGGATGTTTCTCCCTCGTTTTGTTTAGTTTTCTCTTTGAGTCAGAATTTTTTCACTCCCACGAATGCTGCTAACTTCTCTGGAATATTGTATGTGTGATTACTGCATGATTAAAGGGGAAATTAAGTATTATAACCTTTCATATAGTGGAGGATTTCTTTTGCATCATGTGTAGCTGAAATAGAAACTTAGCACAAGTGTGTGGCTTAACTAAGATTGTGGACTTTATATGGAGTATAGTGAACCGTGTTTACCAGCTTGAGAGTGGCTTGAACATTTACCCTTTCTAATTATGTTAATGGGAAACTCCCTTTGGAATAACATGTGTAATCGTATTAACACCGATTGAATTAAGTAATATTCTTAATATAGCTAAGGCTCGTGCCAAACGAGTAGATGTGCTGGTTTTAAAAAAGAGTTGTAAGGAGGAGTGAGCATGAAGATTTGTACTGGTATATGAATAAATACATATGTGAATAAACTACTAAGCTATCAACTCAATGGTATGAATAACATAAAGATTTTAAAATAAAGGGTTTAAACTAATAAGGAGGGAGCATGAAGAGTTGTACTCATTTGATTACATCTACTCGTTTGGTAACCATTAAGGTTGGTCGATAGCTTAGTAGAACTTGATTTGCATTGTTATTAGCCTGCAGATTTTCCAGTACTTTGAATATTTATTCTGCCCCATACCACTGACAAACCACTTGTACATGTTCCTAGGTCTCTCACTATGTTGAGCTGAATTATATATAGATAGAAGTTAGAGGTTACATTAGCTGCGCGACACATGGTACTCTTGTTGAATGCTGCAAAGTTTCTTCAATCTTGTTTATACATTATTGATGTAAATTGTTTCCATTTTGATTAAAGAGTAATTGATATACGATGAACACCAATTAAAGCGTAATTGATATAAAGTGTTTCCATTTTTATTTCCCCGTAATCATCATGTTTTCAGTTATTGTGTTTTTCTCCAGTTTATTCTTATTTTTTTTATCACACAATGGGATACTTAATGCTATTTATGTAGTCACCATGCTTTACAGTAATTGTACTTCTGAGGGCTTCTGTTTTTTTTCTTTATTATCAGATAATGGGATACAAGGTGTAATATTAATAAGTTGTTCAATACCGCCCTGCAATTCAGGTTAATTCTTTGACTTGAAGTGATTTCAGAATTATACTATTTGAAAGTAGGCGGATCGTTGACTCCTACATCTCCTGCTTCAAACTTCGTGCCGCCCCCCACCATCTTCTTCTCCTGCTTCAATCTCCCCTCCGCCCCCGCCGCCGCCAATACCCCCTTCCTCCAAAACCCCTCCATACTCACTACCGCCTTCCCACCGCCTGCAAAATTTGATAGTGATGCCAACTTGCTTGATGAATCATCCAAGGAGAATCTCCGCCTGCAAGGTAAGTCTGAAATTGTAATTGCATCTTTCCATGGATTGGGGCTCCAGAATTGTTACGTGTTTTGTAGATCTGGTTATTTCCAACTGCTTCATACCTTGTACTCGGAATTAACTATTTTTCCAATTTGTAGAATTCATGATTTCGTTGTTGGATAGGCAAGTAACCTTTATCCAAAAAATGTTGCGGAATTTGTTTGACTTTTAGCTTACAATTATAATTGTTGGATAGACATATATTTGTTTGATGTTAAATCTAGAACATACAAATTGTTCTACGGTCTTAGAATAAACGTATTTTGGTCTTCGCAGATTCATAAACGAAAAGTTCGGCCATGGCATAATATATCTGCGTTGTCAGACTTTGTTGATCTAGATATTGTTGAGGAAGTGACAGTTAGCTTGCACACATCAATTCAAGTGAGTCTGTTTTACTTGAAAATGAAGAGTCTGCTCATCACCGCAGCTGTTGCACGTATACTGTTGCTCGTGTTCACAAGCGGATGATTGGTGGCATTTCTTGCAGGCGATGTACCAGCAACTCTGGATTGAATGACGTAGACTCAATCTTCCTTTAACCCAAATTGTCTGTGTAATTAATGGCTTATTTCTGGGCATGTAACTACTGGGACATCATAAAAAAAATTCTAACATTTGAATTAACTATGTAATATGAACATCTTTGATCTATTACTGTAAGTTAGCTTTATCTACTTGTATTTTTGTAAAACATGCATTCAAGTGTCTTTTCAAAAGTTGCTTCTTTTTGGGGGCATAAAGAAGAAATTCATCGTATGAGTTAAAAGCCTGAAACTAGCCTTTCTATGTACTCCATTTGTTACTTGGTGTAAATTAGAGTTCAATTAGAAATCAAACAATAATATGACAAATTGTTACTTGATTGTTCGGTCATATTTCTCATGATATTATTTTTCAAGATTAACTAATATTTCTGTCGTCGGTTAAACATTTTCTATGATTATAATATAAGTATTTTAATTTGTTTGTTCAATCTATTAAAAAGACTGGAGAAAGACTATGATTATAATCTGATGCAAAGTCTATCTACACAAATAGAAATGTATAAAGATAACTCATACAAAAACATAAATATTTTATGAACTCTTCAATCCTCCCAACTCAAATACATTGGACATTGCATCAATTTGTACACGGGACATAACCAAAAAACCGGCTTCAATTGCATACGGGGCATAATCAAAAAACCGTGAGAAGCCGGTTATACAATGCGCTAGTACTTTTTGATGGGCGGGTCGAAAATAAGTTCCCGTGTTTGGAGCGGTCACTAATGGGCCTTCGCCCCGCTACTCTTCGATGGACAGCTTAACGGGCTAAATGAGCAACATGATTTTTTTAAATTAATATTTTTAATCGACAAATCAACAGCTATGATAAGATTAACATGTCATAAAATGTATATATAACTACAATATCATTAACATTATAAATTAATAATTTTTTATATAATTTCCAAAACCTTACCTAAGGTCGAGTGTTTTGTAATTTTATATTGGACATAAGTATGACTAATGGGTTAATGGATATTATGTTTAGTCAAAATGTTACACAAGATCCTACATAATCTTAAGTGAGGTCGACTTCATGAAAGATAAACTAAATATAATTATAGCATTACAATTTTTTCTTAATTATTACCTGTAATTCACAAATGGATAAATAATAAAATAAGATTATTCTTTATATAAACTCAATAATAATTTATGATAAATAAATAACTTATTTAAGTTCATTTAAAATTCAACTTAATTGAATTCTGAAACGCTATATAAATTTAAACAAAATTCTCACGATGTCAATAATAATAATAATTTAGACAAAAATTGCTTACAAGTTGAATTTATCAACTAAGCATCTCAAATAACATTTATTTACCTTATCGACAAAAAATAAAAATAAAAAAGTGAAAAAGCTCATGGCCATGCTTCAATGAATTAAAAATGTTAAGAGATAAGGTCAATGTCCACCAAACTTGTAATATAATATTGAAAGCACGAAAATATAATATAGAGTTAGTTAAGCTAAGCCTTTTTGAGCCACGAAAATCTTATCTACTCATTAAATAAAAGGTCCAATGTCCAGAATAAAAAATCAGAACTCTCTTTCTAAAAACTCTCAACTTGTATTACGTTTGCAATTAATTGCAAATTTAATTTAATATATATGGTGTACGTGGCAACTATAGCTCTTTAGGGATATAGATATAGAAAAACATAAAAAAACAGCACAAGGATTTGTGTGTAACACAATATACTCCCTTATATGTCATACTTTATAAGGTGTTGACATGTGGCAATGTGGCCCACCACAATTAATTTTGATTTGATTATTTAATTAAAATATATTCTACATGTCAAATAATTTGTGGAGGTGACATATAGTAGAATATAATAATGTGACACCAAAGTCTATCCGCAAAAACAAGTAGTCGACGTGTTTGTTTTACGATCAAATGTACAAAGTAAATTTGAATCACACTTGAGTGATAAGTCAAATCTACCCTATTGTAACTTTCATAAAACATCTAGTATACATTCACACATACCATCGTAAATAATTGATCTAGTTGATACAATGTACAATTCCTTTTATAATCAATTTGATAATAATAATCTTTTTATCCTCCCCTCTCCCAAAACCATTTCTCTTTCTTTTAAAATTATTGATTCCGCCCTTATTTATTATCGGAATCCATCCTAGATCGTTGCATATTTTTTAATCACTAAACACAAAATTAAATACAGAAGTCGGTAGGTTTGGCCAGCTGAATTATTACAACTTCTCATTTCAAAGCCAGATAAAAACATTACAATTTACAGATAACTCCAAAGTGCCAACAAACCTACCTTATTCTGTTTGGTAAATTCACATTTAGCAACCTTACTGGAATTTCAATTCAATAATTTCAAAAGCCAGCATAATCCCATCACATACCTCACAGATTCTCCTACATACATAATTTAATACATACACGAAACCAAAAGAAGAAAAAAAAGGAAATTTGGAAATACAACATGGAATTCTTCTTGTCTTCACTCTCCAACCATCTTCAAACAAACCCCACTAGTAGAGACTTGCTTAGTTGTGTTGGATAAGCTCATCTGGACTTGAATGGGATGGCTCTGATCACCACTTGGTGGTACAGCGCCGCCAGGGCAGCTCCGATGAATGGACCGACCCAGAAAATCCACTGACATGTGAAAAAGATTCAAGATCCAACATTTCTAACATCAATTTCACTAGAATTTGAAGAATTATGAAAACACTACATATTATCCACAAAAGCTTGTGTGTACCACTTTCATATACCCACCACTGACATGTGAAAAATATGACCCACTTAATTCAATGAGAAATGCCACATGTCTATCCTTGTGGTGTGGTACACACAAGGATATACGAAAGTGGTACACACAAACCGCTCCGCATATTATCAATTCATAATATAATATAAGAGCAAGATTCAAGATACAGCATTTGTAAGATCAATTAATGAATTCTTGAGACAATCAGATCTATGTAATCTTGGTAGAAAAGGAGATCTTAATCAAAAGTGACAACCAGTTTCCAAATTAATTAGCTATTAAATAAAGTGTGCTTTCTAAAGGAACAGTGGTTCATGAATTAGATCCGAGACTTAAATCAAATGAATTCCTTGAAAAGAGTTTCATTGATCAACTCCATAATAGCTTCAACTTTCAACCAGCAAGCTCTCTGAATTTAATATTTTGTTCATCCATTCCTAAAAGTTACCTTTTTGACTAACCGTACTCATGCTATACTAATCCAAATTCCATAAATAATAAACTATATTAGATCAGACATGTGAAACTATTATATGTACAGAAAATTAGGATCAAATTCAAGAAATTTTAGCTTACATGACCATCCCAAGCTGCAGATTTGTTGTAGATGATAGCAGCTCCAAGACTCCTGGCAGGGTTAATACCAGTTCCAGTCACAGGGATAGTTGCCAAATGCACCAAGAAAACTGCAAATCCAATTGGCAATGGAGCCAAAATCTGCAAAACCATATACAACACCATCAATTAACCAATCAATTCAAGAATTAGGTATAGGTGCCATTAATTAGGTTTTTATTTATGCATAAAGACTAACCGGAACATGAGAGTCTCTGGCGCTGCGCTTGGCGTCGGTGGCGGAGAAGACGGTGTATACAAGCACGAAGGTACCGATAATCTCAGCACCAAGGCCGTCGCCCTTGGTGTAGCCGTGGTTGACGACGTTAGCTCCGCCGCCGTGAGTCATGTATAGTGTCTTGTGGAAGCCTTTCACAACTCCTGCGCCGCAGATTGCTCCCAAGCACTGCATCACCATGTAGAAAACTGCTCTTGTCAACGATAATTTCCTCGCCAAGAACAATCCGAACGTCACCGCCGGATTGATGTGTCCTCCTGCAATAGAAATCAAACTCCATAATTATAATCTCAATTTCGAAATATCGAATCGCTTATTTTTCAAAATTAGGTTTCTAAACTTCTCAATTGAAAACAAACTCCATATTGATAAGGCCTAATTTTTAAAAATTAGGGTATTGGAAATTCAATTTACCTGAGATTCCGGCGGTGCAGTAGACGAGAGCGAAGATCATTCCTCCGAACGCCCAAGCTATGCCTTGGATTCCGACGGAGGCGCACTTTGATTTGGAGTTCTGAACCCCCATAACCGTCAGAATACTAATATACAAAAAGAGGAAAGTAGCGATGAATTCAGCAATTCCAGCTCTGTAAAACGACCATGACGTCAGCTCGCCGGGCTCGAAGAGCGGCGCCGGTGGTGGCTCCTTGTAGTCCTTGTCGTCGGTCTGCGCCGCCGTTCCGATGGGCTGCCGCTCCGGGAACTTGTTAGCTCCCACTCTCACATCCTCCTCCTTGTTCTCCATTCCGTCTCTTTCTCTCTCTCCCTCCTAATTTGAAATTGTTAGTGAGCTTGTGATGAGTGGTGGTGAGATGGTGGGAAGCAAGTGTAGGAGGAGGAGGATATATACACGAATAGTGAGAGGAGGGAGGGCCCAGTGAGCTCCATTGATGACTTAATTCCTCATTATCATACAACCGACCATCAATCATTCATCAGTTTTTTGTATGAAAAACCATCATTTTGACATAAGAAAATTTCATTTTTGGTTGTTAATGTGACATAATTGATAAATAACCCGTTTATCACTAAAAGTCTAAAATCAAATGTTTTTAAAAATTACAGAATAAAAAATAGAATATAAACAACATTATAGGAACCGTTAAAAAAAATTATGTCGAGGTACACTCGGAATAAATTTCGTCTTTATACATTGTAAAGAGAAAAATGCATTCAAAACTATTTGGAAATGAAACTAAAGTTTGTAGCTACAATTTTAAAAATACGAGTATCATAATCATTTTTAATCGTGTACTACGATAATTATTACACGGTTAACCTTACATACATGATTATCCTTTTACAATACCCCGTTAGAAATAACTTAATAAGAAAAACAACAAATTAACTTAATCAGATATTTTAGCCTTAAATTATAGCAAGACATCTGTCAAACCGCCACTGAAATGTGCATTAAGTAAACTTTATTCTTATGATCTAGCCTATAAACAAAACATAAGGGGCTAATTGTGCTCTTGCTCACAATCAATATATAAAGTGACAAATTTACACATAACGATTTTAGTAGATTTTGAGTTCATGATCTTCCAACCACGTTCTAACCACCTTCACTACTATACCATTCTAATGAGATGAAATATTATTTTTTTTCAACAATTTTTTTGATAATGAGGTGTTACCACCAATCCATTATTCAATGTATAGACCCACTTAAACCCTTCAATCTTTGTTTGAGTTGGTGAAAGCGAAGTGCAGGTTTGGGCGGCAGGTTTATGTGTTAGGTGGCAGAATGAGGTAAACGAATGCGTTACACGTTCATTTTAATAGCAGTCGTGACGAGATACACCACCGCCCAGCCACACAATTTCTCTCTGCTTAATTATGAATTTATGAGAGAGAAGTATTATTTTTACTGTTTCTGTTTTCTTTTGTTTTACCGACACACACTAATTTCATTTATTAATTGTAAAAAAATTTATTGTATCGAGTATGAATTGCGAATTAAATGTATATGCAGTAATATTGATTAAAAACGAGGTAAAATAACAAATAATAAATATCTATTAAATAAAAATATTTATGACTAATAATTTTTTAAATCATGCATTTTTTTTGTGTTGTCATGCTAAATAATCATTTGTTCTCCTTGGTGACCTGGTGATTATCTGTCAGTTATATTATGCAGAGTTGCCACGCTGGCATCGTTATTTTTTAAGATGAAAAAACTCATAATTGCTATTCCATGTATATATATATTGGGCGTGAATCTGGTGAGAATCCACACTTAACGTGAGAACTGCGAATTATGCATAATTCTTATATAATTTATGCATAATCGTTATATGTTTTATGCAAAAAATTTATATATTTTACACTTTTGCCCTTCTACATAAAAATATGTATAATGTACAATTATATTTTTTTGCAAAAAATATATAACGATTATGCATAAATTATATAAGAATTATGCATGGTTCGCAGTTCTCACGTTAAATGTAGGTTCTCACTTATCCACTTCATATATATATATATATATATATATATATATATATATATATATATATATATATATATATATATATGGGTGGTTCAAATAACAACACCTCTTAGAGTGAGAAATAAAAACAATTATCATCTTTAGATGATGAAAATCGACGACCCGGATTCCTGTTTTAAAATTTTTACCCGAATTGCACTATTAATTCAAAAATTTTGCACAAAGGGTATTAGGGTCAAATTGTTTTAATATAATAATCCTAAACTAGGTTAAACGTTTTCTATTCCTCATCTAATTTCTTTTCCCTACTTTCTCATCTGCAAGATTAGCGGTTCCGGAATCATCTACACTCAAACCTTCGACATCCCAAATTCGATATTTCAGTTTAGATCATGTGGATTGATCACTAAAAGCACCGATTTCTAGACCAGTCTCGTCCCTTTCATCCGAAACGCACGAGGAAGATTCATATTGAATTGGTGAGTTTTTAACTTTTGGGCGAATTTAAAGCTATCGAATTCTTGGTTTTTGTATTGTTATAATGTATATTTGCCAAAAACAATTAGGGTTTTCGCAGATTATGAATTTCTTGACGAATGTATATTAACTGATTGTTGAATTGGGTTTTGGAATTATTTGCCTAAAATGAATGTATTGCACATTTTCGCTTTTTCTTTTTTGAACCATTGCACAACTGCAACGATTTGTGGGTTTGTTGGTGTATGACTTCCTGTTGTAGTTAGCGGTTTTTTTTATTATAAGATAAATTGCACGATTCATTATTACGTAGTACACGTTTTTTTATGATAAAGTTTGCACTTTTTCATTTTATTTGTGAATGTTTTGCTATTTTAAGCACACTTTTGGATTTTGCAAACTTCTGAACTATTTTATTAAAAAATTTGCACACTTATGAACTATTTTATGCACTTTTATCCATTTTTAATTGCACAGTAACAATATATTTTTTTCTACGAGGGATGGTTTTTTTGTGTTTACTGATTGCACATTTATGCGATAAGTAGTGCACATTTTTTATTTTTTTATTTGCACCATTGCAAAACATCATCAATTGTGTATTTTTGGTGATTAAATATGTAGAGATGCGTAACGATTTTTTATTTTTAAATTTATGTTCAACTTCCTTTGTATTTATCAGTTTTTTATATTTAGATAAATTGCATAATTAATTATTCTGTAGAACACAATTTAGATAATAAAATTTGTACTTTTTATTTATTTGCGAATATGGTGCTATTTTATGCACACTTCTGAAATGTGAATGTGCACACTTATGAATTATTTTATGCTTTTTTTTTCAATTTTAATTGCACGGTTTCAAAATATTTTTCCGCGAGGGATGACATGTTTGTGTTAACAGATTGCACATTTATGAGACATGTGGAAACTTTCAAAAGGTGAATTGTCAAGCTCTTGGGCGATAGGATTGCGAAAGAATGCGAAGAATCAGAGTTGCCTATGTTGATAATTAAATATTGTGCATAGATTCTTCAAAGTGATATAAACTTGCATAAGAATGAGGTTGCTATAAATGCAGACCACTACTTTAAAATATTTTCTGCCTAGTAAAATAAATGTTGAGCGTTTTCCGCTAGGATAATCTTTACATGTTCTTAAAATTTTATAGTTTTGAACGATTCAGACACGTTTCATATAACAGTTGTTTATTTTTTTTTATGGTCATTTTTTCGAGTGGTGTAACAATAAGTAATAAAATGGTGCATTTTAATAAAAGATAAGCGTGCATTTCATAAAAGTAAAATAAATGTATTGTTTAATTTTTTTATAGCATAATAATTTGAACAATTAAGTATTAAAAAATACACATCTACTATGTATAACTTCTCACTTTTAAAAATATTAAAATAGGTACTAAAACAATAACCTTTGACATCTGAAACTTTGTACTAGATTAAAAAACCATTAGTACACAATAAAAGTACTAAAAATAAGAAATTACTAATAAAATTCAATAATATATGGGGATTAAAAACTACACAGTACGATAAAACATAATAAATAATTATAAAATATAAATTGGTGATCATAGAACAAGAACTAGTTAAAACAATAAATTATTAGAAAAGCTTTAGATCATTCTGCAAATCTATCACAATTTCGGGAGTCATGATTCCCCATTTGTTTACATTTGCTACACTTTCTCTTTGGTTTATTTGCATCCAAAGCGACCCTTTCCCTTCTTGACTTAATTCGACTTTCGTTACCTTTGGTTTTAACCAGACTAGGAGAAAAAACCGAAATATATTCTGGGATCGTCCACCATAAAACACTTCAAATGTCTGCTTCTTTTGCATGCAACCTCCATTTTTGCAAGACTTATTAGAATATTTTTCTGATAACATCTTCAAGTGCACTAACAAATCAGACATTAATTAATCATTGTCATAAACAACACTGAGGCATCATTGCCATCAACAATACCGAGGCATGAATAAGCATAAATTGAACTATAAACGTGCATAAAAAACCCACTATATATAGTGCATAAATTAACACCGAAATAAGATTTAAAAAAAAGAAAAAAACAAACAGAAATTGCAAGCCAAAAGAATCTGAAAACGAAAAAGAAGAAATTGATAAACAATTGATTCAAATATTCTTCCAAAAAATTTTCAAATGATCAAAAGAAAAATTAGGTTTCCAATTGATTATTCAAAACTAAGAAAAATAATCAAAAAACCATAGAATCCTATAACATGATTGGATGAACGTATACGAAGAAATTAAGAAAATAAAAGAGGTTGAAATCGAATATGAATTTTTTGATTCAATCAGACATTGAATCAAAACAAGATAATGGAATCAAACATAAGATTTACGTGGAAACAAATAAATAAACAACGAACCTTGTGTAGACATTATCATAAAATGTTGATAATCAAAATTGAAAAACTCTGTATTTCTCACTATCTGCGCCGATGTAAAGAAAAATGAACTAGAGAACGATTTATAAGACATAAATTAGGTTACAAGATAAAATAGAAACAAAATTTTACAAAAAGACCTTAGTGCAAACTTTTTGCCTTTACGGTGCATTTCGGGATTTTAAGTGATGACAAGATCTGGAGCGTCGAATTACTTGATCAAACGGTTATAAATTGTTTATATTTCTCACTCAAAAGGGTGTTCTCATATGATCTCCCCGATATATATATATATATATATATATATATATAAAGTTGATAAAGAGTTTTGGAATTAATTTAGATTTAGGGGGCAAAGAAATCGGGATAAAATACATGATTTGAGTGGCACAGGAACAGGGCCTCCTATAATTGTCAATGAGTGTCTGTATTTATTTAATAAATTTTGTTAACGTATAATTAGTCATGAATACATGCAATGATTAATGACCTCTTATCATTTTGAATTAATTATATTTATTTAGTTGGTCTTATTGTGATCGCTGGAGGATAAAAAAAATTAATTAGTGTCTAGTATTATTCAAGCAATTAAGCCGTTTTATTTATTTCTCTAAGATAATCATTAGAAATTAGCTTGATCAGTGACCCTAATCTCAAAACTAAAGAATGGAATGGTGAATGTCTTCTTCTGTATATTTTTCTTCGTAAAATGTTGGAGAACCGTGCAAGATTATTTTTATTTGATTTCATTATTATAAATTCTTTCGGCGACTAGGTTAAACTTGTATGTGAACGTTTGAAAATTATATAATGAAAAAACGTAAAATTACTTTTTGAAGTGAAGTGTGTTTTGTTTTTACAAGTGTGCATGCATCATTTCATCTACAAGTTTATCAATAATTTAATTGTAAGACTTCAGTGATTAGTAAATTAGGGTCCATAATGCAATGATAACTTCATTATGAAAGGGGCGGGGGTCCATATAAGACACTACACTCATACAAGTATAGCACTTAAAATCACAAAACTACGAACTTCGCACTTCAGTGCATATATTCTATATTCCCCAAAATTAAATATTTGAACAGTTGAATTGATGTTACATGCATTTAAAATGTCGTGTTTATCCACATAAAGATAAGTGGCAACAATTAATAAATTTTGCAGATGACAACCAAACAGTGGGTCTATAGTTAAATGAAACATCATTTTGAATTGAGATAGGTACAAATATTTTTTTAATTGAATACTTATCAAATAAATATATGTTGACCATATAAGAGTTTAAAACATACTCCCTCTGTCCCGCTATTTCTGTCCTCTTTCCTAAAATAGTAAAAATTACTTTTAAACATAAAATGAAGTGGGTCCCCCTTACTCACTACTCAACCCCCACATTCTTATACTCTCTCTCTTCAAAAATCTATCTCTCACTCGATTATGTTCCGCTCCGAACTCAGAAAATTATGATTTTTATCTTTTTGAAAACTTTAGATTATTTCTTCAAATACAATATAAAAAATAAAAATTGATTGCCTTTCACTAGCCTTGCAAAAATTTGGATAATTCTCATTTCTTTCCACCAACCACTCCTCGAAAATTGTGTCATTTTCTTTATACAATTAAAACTCATAAAATACACACTAAATTAAAATTTCTTAATCTCCGTGCCGAAGTCAACTGAGACGTTTTTAGCGGGACGGAGGGAGTATGATTTAAAAAAATGATTATACGCGCGCTTTTGAAGGAGTATAGAAAATATCTTATAAGACCTCAATAAGCTTTTTTAAATTTATTTTCATAAATTAGTAATGACAACTAATACCATAAGTATTTATTTAATTCGTTTCCCTAATCAAAACCTTAATATATTTATAGTAAGTAAGAGTTAAATTTATAATATTAAATTAAAAATAGTAGTTCATTCTCAGCCCTAATAACTAATTTTGATAATTTGTATTTTAACCAATGCATTTATTACTATTGTCACACATTGCAATCTAGCCAAATTCAATGGACTTTCCATTCAATAATTTAATTTCAAAAGCCCCCTTTTTCCATGAGCAATAACCCATTACATAATTGAGACGTAGCCACACAGATCATTTTATACATACACTAAACAGAAGCAAACAAGAATATGCAAAATACATGGAATTATTCTTCTTTTTCCACTCTGCAATTTTCTTCAAACAAATGCCACAAGTTGAGAGACTTTTTATGTTGAAGGAAATCACTTGGACTTGAATGGTATGGCTCTGATGACAACCTGGTGGTAGACTGCGGCGAGTGCAGCCCCAAAAAACGGTCCCACCCAGAATATCCACTACACATTATCAATTTACCAAAGATTACAATAAGATATGAAATACAAAGTTACAAAATCATCCAACTGCACCCCCAAGTTTTAGAAAATTGTAATCTGTGCCTATATTCTCTTAGAAGACATATACATTATATTATACACAATACCCCCCCAAATTTTACAAAATTACCATTTTGCACCATATATCCATATAGTACCCCAAATTTTCAGAAAATATATTGTTTTATTCATACTTTTTCAAAATTACCATTTTACACCCTAAAAATTTCATATTTTTTTGGCTTACGTGATCGTCCCAAGCTGCAGACTTGTTGTAGATGATAGCAGCTCCAAGACTCCTAGCAGGGTTAATACCAGTTCCAGTCACAGGGATGGTTGCCAAATGCACCAAGAACACTGCAAAACCAATTGGCAATGGAGCCAAAATCTGAAAAAAACAAAATCATAAATCAATCAATCTTGCAGCTACATGAGTAATTCACAGAATGCTTATTTCATAAACACTAACCGGAACATGTGAATCTCTAGCGCTGCGTTTAGCATCAGTGGCGGAGAAGACGGTGTAAACAAGCACGAAGGTACCGATAATCTCAGCACCAAGGCCGTCGCCCTTGGTGTATCCGTGGTTGACTACATTAGCGCCGCCGCCGTGCGTCATGTACAGTGTCTTGTGGAAGCCTTTCACAACTCCGGCGCCGCAGATCGCTCCCAAGCACTGCATCACCATGTAGAACACCGCCCTCGTCAGTGACAATTTCCTCGCCAAGAACAAGCCGAACGTCACCGCCGGATTGATGTGTCCACCTGCAATTGAAATTGAAATCAAACTTCGTATTCACAGGTTTCTCCTAATTTTTAATTTGCCCTAATTTCGATTTCAAAATCTCAATTTCAAAATTATGGTTTTAAGAAATCCAATTTACCCGAAATTCCGGCGGTGCAGTAGACGAGAGCGAAGATCATTCCACCGAACGCCCATGCTATACCTTGGATTCCGACGGAGGCGCACTTGGATTTGGAGTTCTGAACCCCCATAACCGTCAGAATACTAATATACAAAAAGAGGAAAGTAGCGATGAATTCCGCTATTCCTGCCCTGTAAAACGACCATGACGTCAGCTCGCCGGGCTCGAAGAGCGGCGCCGGCGGTGGCTCCTTGTAGTCCTTGTCGTCGGTCTGAGCCGCCGTTCCGATCGGCTGCCGCTCCGGGAACTTGTTCGCTCCCACTCTCACATCCTCCTCCTTGTTCTCCATTCTCTCTCTCTCTCTTAGTTTCCCTTCCCTCTCAACAGAAGCAGCTCAAGAAAGTCGTCAATGGCGAGTGATGGTTGGAGGGAGGTGAAGGTTAAGCGTATATATACACGAACAGTGGAATAAGGAGGGGGTCCACATATCTCCATTGGTGACGATTTTTTCATTATGATACAAACCGACCATCAATCATTCAAGAGTTTATTTTCTCTGTGGTGTTGTGCTTGAATTTTGATATTTTTATATTTGGTTGAGTTTGTGAAAGCGATGTGGGACTGGGGCGGCTGGGTTTACTGGTTACTTGGCAAACTGAGGGCCACGAATGTGTTAAAACGTTCGTAATTGTGATCGGGAGTGGTGGAAATGAATAAGAAAGAATTGTGACGAGGGAGATCACCGCCCGGGGTCCCGCCCGCCCACAATTCTATTTTCTCTCTGCACAATATGAGAGAGAGAGGAGGATGAGTTTGAACCGCTTATTAAATAGGGGGCAAATCAGAATAATATATATAGGTCGATTTTCTTTATACTTATTAATATTCATACTTTTGTTCTACTCGATTAAAATTTCAAATTAACTTTCTAAAATAAAAGTACTTGCAACCTCACCTATAAATCGTAGATAGGCTCCCAAATTATGAAATTCACATAATTTTCTTTATATATTTTTTAAAATTAATTTTTATTCTCTCAAGATTTATATTTTTACTCCCGCCAATTTACTCTAGACTAGCCCATGCTTTGATAATACGATATGACGATATGTTGCCATTGTAAGAATTAAAAGATATAATTCACCTTATAATCATAATAGCCTTATGTTGATATACCGAGATCTAAAGCGGAAGCGTACCTGAATTGTAAGCCATGGATTGAAAGTTGAAAAAATGAATCTGGACTTCCAAGAGTTACTACATCTCCGTTTTGTGAATTCTTAGATGGGAAAAAGAAAACCCTAGTGCCTGCAGGCTCTCGGGGACCAGATATATATAGGGAAATATTATATTAATATTTGGCCCCTTCAACAAATATTAATATAGAATTAAACATAAATTAGGGATACACATACCAAAAATAACATTTTATACATAATTACATATTTTGCCCATAATTAGATTTTAGATTTTATCCAACAATCTCCCACTTGGGCAACATATGTTACATTATATGTATAACTTAATGAGCTCAAAATGTGTTATTTAATAACATGTATTCTTTAGTGGTCTCGTCCATCAATTATATTTATATAGGATCAAAGCATTTTTTATCATATTAATCATGACTGGACTCATCAATGGTCACATATACAAAAATAGCCAAATGACATAGACCAACTGGTCCTCCTTAAACATAAGAGAGGTTATAAAGCAGAGTGATTTGTACTGAATACTTATTCTTTATTTCTGATTAGAAAATTAATTATAAAAGGCTAAAATAACCATAAAGCAACTAAAATTTAAACTCCCACTAAACCACAATATCATCAAGTGATACGACACTCATACGAGCAGTGTGCTCATGAAAGACCTTGGGTGATAAGCCCTTTGTGAGTGGATCCGCTAACATGAAGTTTGTCCCAATGTGCTCTATAGATATCTGTTTACTCTGCACTCTTTTTTTCACAACTAGGAACTTTATGTCAATATGTTTTGAATTGGAATAGCTCCTATTGTTGTTGGAATACAACACTGCTGACTGATTGTCACAAAACAACTTGAGTGGTCTTTCTACGTCTTGCAAAATACGCAGCCCAGTGACAAAATTTCGCAGCCATATCTCATGATTTGACGCCTCATAGCATGCTACAAATTCTGCTGCCATAGTGGAAGAAGCTTCAAGTGTCTGTTTGACACTTTTCCACGAAATAGCTCCTCCAGCTAACATATAAATGTAGCCTGATGTAGACTTTCTGCTATCTTGGCACCCAGCGAAATCAGAATCAGAATAACCCAATACCTCCAAATGATCTGATTTATTGTATGTGAGCATGTAATCTTTTGTTCTCTGAAGATACCTCATAACCCTTTTGGCTGCTATCCAATGGTTCATACCAGGGTTGCTCAAATATCTGCCTAACATTCCAACTATATATGCAATATCCGGACGCGTACATACTTGAGCATACATTAAACTCCCAACTGCTCCCAACTGCTGATGCATAGGGAATCCTTTGAATTTCTTGAACATCAAGATCACTTTTAGGGCACTGTTCAAGACTAAACTCGTCTCCTTTAGCAACAGGGGTATCACCTGGTCTACAATCTTGCATGCCAAACCTTTTGAGAACTTTATTGATATAGCTCTTCTGTGATAATCCAAGAATACCTCGAGGTCGATCTCGATGTATCTAAATTCCTAAGACAAAATGCTTTGATAGAAATCTCTTGGTTTCATGCAATAAGCCTATATCATTAGTGGCAAGCAATATGTCATCAACATATAGAAGCAGATACATAAACTTACTCCGACTGAACTTGTGGTATACACAATCATCAACAACATTCATCTCAAAACCGAATGAGACAATAACTTGCTGAAACTTGTGGTACCACTGACGAGAAGCTTGTTTGAGCCCATAGATGGATTTCTTTAACTTGCAAACCATATTCTTTGGGTGTCCAGACTCAAATCTTTCCGGTTGCAACATATATATCGATTCTTCAATGTCTCCATTGAGAAATGCTGTCTTAACATCCATCTGATGCAACTCAAGGTCATGATGAGCTACAAGTGCCATAATTGTCCTAAAAGAGTCTTTCGATGAAACCGGAGAGAAAGTCTCTGTATAATCAATGCCTTCCTTCTGAGTATATCATTTTGCTACAAGACGTGCCTTATACCTCTCCACATTACCATCTGCATTCCTTTTGGTTTTAAATATCCATTTACAACCAATTGGTTTCGCACCTTCAGGTAATGGGACAAGTTCCCAAACTTTATTGTCTTGCATAGACTTATACTCTTCTTGCATGGCATCATTCCACTTTTGAGAGTTTGAACTATTCATGGCCTGATGACAGTTGATCGGATCATCTTCCATCATTCCATTTCCTTCCTCAAGTTCACTGAGAAATACTATATAATCATATGAGATAGCACTTCTCCTCTCTCTCGTGGACCTCCTTAATGGCCCTTGTTGTGAGGCTGTTGAGTTTGTTCTTCTGGAAAAATTACCTCATCCTAAGTTAGAGATTGTACTACATTGTCTTGTAGAGGTTCTGGATTCACTTCTTGATCAATGACAGGTGTACGAACCTGATCAGCGTCAAAAGTGCTAATAGGAATTGAGAGTGAACTCAAACCCTCCTCAAAAGCAATGTTCCTAACTTGATTTCTCCCTCCAAACTCAACATCCTCAAAAAATATTGCAGTTCCCGTCTCAAAAATATTTCTACTAGTAGGATCATAAAATTTATAGCCCCTAGATCTTTCATAATAACCAATAAAGTAGTTGCTCACAGTTTTGGAGTTCAATTTCTTTTCATGTGGCCTATAAGGCCTTGCCTCAGCTGGACATCACCAAATGTGAAAGTGATTTAGACTGGGCTTTCGACCAGTCCAAAGCTCATAAGGAGTTTTAGCTGCTACTTTAGTTGGTACTCTATTCAAAATATAAGTTGCTGTCTTTAATGCTTCACCCCAGAGAGACTCAGGTAATGTAGAATGAGCAACCATGCTCCTTACCATATCCTTAAGAGTCCCGTTCCGTCTTTCAGCTACACCATTCATGCTAGGTGAACCCGACATGGTGTATTGAGGAACAATACCACATTCCTCTAGGAATTTAGCAAAAGGTCCTAGACGTTGTTCGCCTGAGCCATCAGATCTACCATAGTACTCACCACCACGATCAGATCTAATGCTCTTAATCTTTTTGTCAAGTTGATTCTCAACTTCATCTTTAAAGGCTTTGAACACATCCAAAGACTGTGATTTTTCATGAATGAGATATAGGTAGCCATAACGTGAGTAGTCGTCTATGAATGTTATAAAATATTGTTGACCATTCCAAGATGCCGTAGGGAATAGCCCACAAATGTCGGTGTGAATTAATTCTAAGACGTCTGAAGATCTGTTTGCACCTAATCTCTTAGTTTTGGTCTGTTTTCCTTTGATACAATCTACACAAACATCAAAGTCTGTGAATTCAAGCGACTTTAAAAAGTCATCTGACACGAGTCGTTCAATTCTACCTTTTGAGATGTGACCTAATCGCTTATTGTTGGGTGATGATTCCATCCTCAACACTGTTACTTTTAGTGGGAAATGATTCGGTCTTAGACACTGATCTTAAGCTCAGTAGCCTTGTGCTCTGTACTTGTCTGAAGATTTGAAGATCCCAAAACCCTATCTGATTGGTGAACCATTCCGTTGTATATGTTGTTTGTCTCTGAGGTTTCAGACTCAGTAGACACTCTGCTCTGGTCAAGGCGCTCAGTAGCTTATTTGCCTCAGCACCAGTGTAGAAGACTCAGTGATCTTTGGACCGGCAGGAGCAAGATATCGAGAGAGTCGGTTGAACCGAACTCGGCGGGAGTAGTTCATCTGGACTCGGAGCCGATCTTCGATAGACTTATCTCAGTTGTCTATCTACCGAATACAAGGTCGGACTCAAGCATCGGCGGACAATCTTACCGAACTGTCGAGTCTTTTTGAAATGCAATCAGCATAGTCATATACGAGGAAGAGAGAAGTCAGCTTCAATTAGCCTCGAAGTCTGTTCTGTCTCAACCACTTTATTCACCTCGACAAATGACAAACATACACGTGTCATCCTACCTACTAAAGCTGCAAGTCAACACTTTCCGAAAAAGGAGGAAAAGGCACTGTTACCTACGTTAAAAAGAGCCGTTTGCTACCAAAAGAGAGAGAGAGAAGAAGATCGTCTCCAACGGATCTATTTCAATCTCTGCTCTATAAATAGAGGGATTATTCAAGAAGAATACACGGAATGCACGAACCACAAAGCCAAAATCCAGAAAGCACTCAACGAGCAAAGAACCCAAAGAACAAAGTCTTAGCAAGAACTTGAAGAACAATCTTCCGGCGAAAGACTACATTCTAGCTCATAGGGAATCAAGCTGAACCGACATATAAAGCCTCTAGTATCCAAATCGACGTTACACGAACTCAAAGCTTACCTTCAGCTGTTCGTCGATCTAGAAGCTACTCTCTCATATTCCCTATCCCTCTAACCCTAAGCTCAACTGTTCTTATCTATAGCTTAGACGAAGGAGTTCATCTTTGAACCTGATCCTTATTGTATAAGGACTCCTTCACTGTTGGAGAAAGTTTGTCAAACACTTCTAAGTTTGATCGTTGTAAACTGAGACTTGGATCAATATAAAAACCAAGACGCGGCTTTGCCCGGTCCAAGCAAGCTCACCGAGACTAACTCGGGATAAATAATAGCCTCCCGATCTTTCGGGACAAGTGGACGTAGGATTTGAGCGATATCCGAACCACTTTAAAAATCTCTCGTGTCGTTTACTTACTTGTTGCATTGATTTTACTATTCATACCGAACATCATTTCTTAAAATCAATCAACCGTCTCGAAGATACCGAACCGAATATCTCGCCGAACCGAGACTTTCATAAAACGTTTTCACCACTCAACTGATTTGGGCCTACACACATTTCCGCACGCTGAACTCTTACTGTAGATACTGAATTTCTGACTCAGTCAGCTAGCAGGTCTCAGTAGAGTCAGACTCTTTGCCGCACACGATTCAGAATAGCTGTTTGGTCTGGCCGAACTATTTCGATCGACACCATCCCGAATAGGGTGCTCGTGTTCGAAGTTGAGAAATCGAATCAGGTGTATTCACCCCCCCCTCTACACCTGACCGTACACTCAGGACCAACAATTGGTATCAGAGCGGGAGTTCCTTAAGACTCTTATCACTTTGAGACTGGTCTATTCGAACGGATCCGGAGAAAACGTTTTCACTGCATATCACTCTACATTCATATCTTTATCTTCTATGGCTGATATGTCAGGTATAAGGATGGTACCCATGTTCTCGGTAGAGAACTATGGAGTATGGCGAGTCAGAATGGAGGCGCATCTGACTTCTCTCCACGATAGCATGACTGAAGTGCTTGAAGATGGACCTATCGTTCCCATGATCGATAGTGTTGTAACTCAAGCTGAAGGAGGAGGAATGGTGACCGGGAAGAAGATTCCCAAAGACAGAAGTCTCTTCACTCCTGTGGAGAAGAAGCTTCATAACTTAGACCGTGTTGCCAGAAACGCTATACTGACCACCCTTAGTGATTCTTATCTTGGCAGGGTTCAGGAATGCAAAACTGCAAAAGAACTCTGGGACGCCCTAGCGCTACTGAGTCGGGGGACTCAGAAGATTAAAGCTAACAAGTTAGCGCTGGAACTCCAAAAGCTGGAAAGCCTCTCTCTCATGCCTGGTGACAAAATTGAAGATCTAAATGTCAGATTCACGAATCTGATGAACTCCATCAACGGGCTGGGAAAGACATTCAGCAACCGAGAGATGAATCTGAAGATACTGAGGGCACTGATGGACGGACACTGGACACCTTTTGCCACTCTATTGCGACATTCTGACTTAGATGCTGTGTCTCCTGACCATATCTTTTCAGAATTACAGGCAGAGGAGTTTGAGTTCGACAGACCTCAACGAAAGCTGAGAGCTGAAGCTGACACAAAGATTGACCATGCTTTCAAAGCGTCGGTCGGCCAAGGCAAATCTCCCGCGACGAGCAAGACGACGAGTAAGACTGAACCTTCACTCAATGATCTACAAGAAGGAAGTCTCGCTCAGAAGTATGCGCTGCTCGCTGTGAAATATCAGAAGGAGAAGGAGTGACGCAGAAAAGTGACTAAAGCCTATCGGGAAACGAAAGGTAAGTCAAATTATATGTCGAAACACACTCCTGACTCACAATCTTCTGAATACAGAAAGAAGGATGACTCAGAACCATCAAAGAATAGCGAAAGCAAAGAAGAAAGAGTCATCGCTTGCTACAACTGCAAGAAGCCAGGACATTATCAATATGATTGTCCCGAGCTCGCAGTGTCCGAACGCGCAAAGACGTAAGGCAAGGAGAGAGAAATTCGCCCGAAAAGACAATCCTACATAGGCAGGCGAAATCTCGGACGACTCGAAGAGGTCGACTCCTTTATGGATTCATCGGATGATGATGCGGCTTTCATGGCCCTAGAAGCCCTAGAGCTTGAAGTCGAAGAAACAACTCGAAAAGTGCCTAATGACAGGCGAAGAGGATGAGGTAAACTCTCTTGAACCTGTCAATTCCTCTTCACATTGCACACACGACACTATTTCAGGTGCATATGAGAATTTGGACGTCGCGACCGCATACGAAGAACTGCTCGACAAACAAATTCAGATGAGTCTGCAGCTCAGTAAGACTCTTCAGGAATTGGATACCCTGAAAGTGGAGAATCAGAGACTTTCTCAGGAGAGTCAGGTTGCTACTGAGGCCGAAGGACTTGTGTTGAGACTCAGGGAGGAGATAAACTCTCTGATGGCCAAGTCTCAGCATCAAGAAGATCGGATTTCAGTTCTGACCAATGACTTGACTCGAAAGATACTTGAACCGAGTCTCATCGAAGCAAGAAATGTCGGGACTTCGACCGAGCACGACACACCGAAGAAGAGTGATGATGTCTGGAGGAGCCTGATGACTGAGCGTTACATGGGCGCTGAAAAGAAGCTGGAGGCTATGCTCGCAAGCAACAAGCCCAAGCATTACAAGGAAGGACTTGGCTTCAACCAGGAAGCTTCCTCATCTGCCCCCGTTCGCTCAGAAGTGCGTCTTACTGATAGGTTTGTTCGAGGGGAAACAATCAATGCAAATCCTCCGAACCCCTCAAAGAAAGAACAAACGAGAAGATGAAAGCACCTCATCCTAAGTATCGCACACCGACCGGAAGATCGGTACCCGGACACCCCGGTTCGGTCGAGGGGGAACTAGCAGAGTTAAGTGGGGCGATCGGTATGGAGCACCTCAGTTGACACATCCAGCTCAGTATGGGTCATATTACTATGATCCTATAGTCAGAGGAGGTTCCAAGAGTCAGAAAAAGAAGAACGCACAAAAGGCAAAGGTCAGGAGTCCACCAGCTTAGAAGATCCGGACTCCTGAACCTGAGAAGCCTAAGAAGTCAGCCTCGACCAGTCCAGTGGTCAAGTTTGTTGACTCAAATGGAAAGAAGTTGTCTGAAACCACCAGGGTTGTTAGACAAATTTGGGTTACAAAAGCTAACATCTAAGGACCCAAAATCAAAAATAAAGGGTACCTGAATATAATTCTGTTTTGCAGGTGCATAAAGACCCATGGTATGTGGACAGCGGATGCTCAAGACATATGACATACCAAAGGAGTCTACTGAAGAATTATATCACTGAAGAAGGACCCAGAATCGAGTTTGGAGATAATGCCAAAGGCTACACGAGAGGATACGACACACTCAGCATAGGAACTGCCAACGTTCCTAGAGTATCATATGTTGAAGGACTTCAGCATAACCTTCTCTTTGTTAGTCAATTTTGTGATAACTCAAATAGAGTGGTATTTGACGCTGGTTTCTGTGATGTTATTGATAAATCTACGGGGAAAACGAGTGTTATCGGGTTCGCGGAAAGAACATATATGTTCTTGATCGGAACTCAGTGAACCTCGAAGCTTGTCGTCGGGCGAAGAACGATAATCGAACGGGGTGGCTATGGCATAGAAGACTCAGCCATCTCAACTTCAAGACGCTCAACAAACTAGCAAGAGACACTCTAGCAAGGGGACTGCCGAATGAAATATTCAGCAAAGACACTCAGTGTGAAGCATGTCTGAAGGGAAAGCAAACAAAGAATCAAAATCCAACAGTTCCATCTCCTTCCACTGATGGAATCCTTCAGCTGCTACATATGGATTTGTTCGGTCCAGTCTCTCCAGTGACGATCAGAGGCAAGAAGTATGCTTTAGTGGTCATAGATGACTACTCGCGCTACACATGGGTCATATTCATTGCCAACAAGTCTGACGTCAAAACAGAGTTACCAACGCTTCTGAAAAGGCTCAGTGTCAAGAAGAACACCAAGATCGAAAAATACGTTCGGACGGAACCGAGTTCCTTAATTCTATGGTAGAGGAGTTACGCGAAGCGAAGGAATAGAGCATGAGACATCGGCTGCCCGCACACCTCAACAGAAATGGAGTTGCTTGAACGAAAGAACAGAACTCTCAAAGAAGCGGCTAGAACTCTACTCACGATTCGGGACTCCCATCCAAATTCTCGGGCGAAGCTACCGACACCTGCATGTTACACTCGTAACCGATCTTTGCCGACGAAGCAAAGCATGGAAGAACACCATATGAACTATGGAACAAACAGGAAGCCTTCTCTATCTTATTTCCATATCTTTGGTTGTTCATGCTTTATCCACAATAATGGGAAAGATCAGCGAAGACTTTTGATAGCAAGTCGATCGTGGAGTATTCTTAGGATACTCTCGGGTCAAGAAAAGCTTTTGTGAGTATTCAACTATCGGACTCTTTGCGTGGAGGAAAGCCCTCATGTTGTTTTTAACGAGTTTGCTACGAAGACAGGAGCAATAACTCAAATTCTAAATCCGAGGACATCGGTAGACGGCTACAGGGATCTAAGCTTAAAGGACAAACCCGAAAAGATCCGGCTATGTTGGGATGATGATTCGACGAAGAAACCGAAGACAAATCTACCGAATCTCAACCGGCGAGCAAGTAGGCGAGCGATTGATTCTCCCGAACAGAATCAATCCCAGGTAACTCAGGTCGATGAGGAAACCGTTGAGGTAACTGAGACCACTACTGAGAATAACAACTCAGGGGGAACATCTAGTAATGTTCCTGAGCTGAATGCCCCTGAACCTGGTGACTCGAGAGATCATACTCTTATCACCGAAATTCTTCAATTTCGAGAATAGTACAACTGAAATGCCTAACTCACCTACTATCTGTGTTGAACAAATTTCAGATGAAGAGCTGAAACTTCGTAGATCGTGGCTCGATGCTCACACTGCTGATCTAATCATTGGAGATCCCTCAACTAATGTCAAGACAAGATCTAGATTCTGTCAAGGAGAAAGCGCATTATTTTCCTGCTTCTTGTCTACTGAAGAGCCTCAGACCATTGAGGATGCATTAAAGGATGCTGACTGGATCATAGCTATGCAGGAGGAGCTGAATCAGTTTACGAGAAACGAAGCGTGGGAGCTTGTAGACAGACCCCGTCATCAACATGTCATTGGAACCAAATGGGTCTTCAAAAACAAGCGAGATGAAAACAACGTTATAGTAAGGAACAAAGCAAGGCTCGTGGCTAAAGGCTACTTGTCAAGTGAAGGAATAGATTTCGATGAAACTTTCGCTCCGGTTGCAAGATTGGAGGCAATTAGACTATTCCTAGCCTACGCAACACATCAAAGATTCGAGTTTATCAAATGGATGTGAAGTCTGCGTTCTCGAATGGCGTCTTTGAAAGAAGAAGTCTATGTGGAACAACCGCCCGGCTTTCAGCGAGGACATCAAGTATATAGACTCGTAAAGGCTCAGTATGGGTTAAAACAAGCACCCGGGGCTTGGTACGATACCCCTGTCCGAGTTTCTTCTTCGAAAGATTTTCGAAAGGCACATAGAGACCGTACTCTATTCAACGATTCGACCGGAAGAAGACTTATTACTTGTGCGGATCTACGTGGATGACATCATATTCGGATCAAATAATGTCATCATGTGTCAACAATTTGAAAAGATGATGAAGGATAAGTTCGAGATGTCAATGATGGGAGAAATGAACTACTTCCTTGGTTTTCAAGTCAAGCAATCTGAAAAGGGAACGTTCATCGACCAATGCAAATACACTCGAGACCTCATCAAAAGATTCGGTCGCACATCCAGGCAAATCTATCAAGATCCCGATGAATACGAATATGAAGATAGATCTTGATAAAGAGGGAGTATCGATAGACCAAACCGAATATCGTGCTATAATTGGTTCATTATTATATTTAACAGCTACTCGTCCTGACATAACTTATGCTGTAGGTGTCTGTGCTCGATTTCAGGCGAATCCCAAGTAGAGCCATATGGACTCAGCAAAGAAGATTCTCCGCTATCTCCGAGGAACACTTGACATGGGTTTATGGTATCCAGCTGATGATAATATTGAACAAACTGGCTATTCTGATGCTGACTATGCAGGATGTAGAATTGACCGAAAATCAACTTCGGGAACATGTCGGTTCCTTGGCGGCAAGTCGATCTCATGGTTTTCAAAGAAACAACACTCGGTAGCTACGTCGACTACGGAGCCGAATACATAGCTGCTTGGAAGTTGTTGCGCCCAAATCCTTTGGGCCGAGACAAGAATGAGAGACTATGACGTCATTCGGAATGAAGTGCCGATCTTCTCGCGATAGTACCGGTGCCATTGCAATCACTCGAGAATCTCGTACTACACACGAGATGCAAGCACGTGGACATCGACATCACTTCATTCGTGACCATGTCGAAAAGAAGGATATCGGGATGGAAAAGATCCATACCGACAAGCAACGGCCGATATACTTGACCAAGCCTCTAGGCGAATCCGTATTCGAGAGAACTTTCGGTAGAGCTAAGTACATTTGGACCCTACCGACCCCGGTCCGTAAGAAGGATCCATGAGAGGACCATTTCAGTAAGGGGGAATGTTCACTCTCAGTACTAATGTATTCAGTACGTAGAGATTCAGAAACCATCTACACGAGGTATCAGCTGACTACTATGTTCAGCTGACAGGTTTGCGTATCTCTACTCAGTAGTAATTTATATTACTGAACCTTGCATTTATGACAAAGATTCAGCATGATATTAATATCTCTTGGTTTGTCTTTATTATTAACGGATTTCATTTAATGCACGACATTCCATACATAAGCTTGCTGAACTCTGCGCGCATTTAATGCTTGTCTTTTCACAGTTACTACTTAGGCTATTTTACAACTGGCTTTGAATTAGGCGGCATATGTGATCATTACCTATAATCTATCTTCTAATCTTGACCGTCTATTCTATAAAGCAGTTTAATCACAACCTTTGATCAAATAACTGTTCATCTTCCCGTTTGATATATATATTTGATCATATCTTCTCAAACCGCCATTAGCATACTTCAAATCTTTCAAATCCGAAAAATTCGAGATTTGCAAAAGCAATCCTTACTTGCAACTTCATCTTCATATCTTATCTCGATTTTATTGGTATGCCTATGAGAACTGTTACTGTATTCTCTATATTTTTTTTTTCTCAGTATCACTACAGAAGCACTGTTCTAACTAAGAATCGATACTGATAAATCTCTTGTAACAGGTACTATGGCGGGTATTTTTGTAGATGCCCGACAACATGGAGGAGATCCTCAGCAAAGGCCGTGTCTGGTGCGAACCAGTCATGGAATTCGATGCTTGCGAGCTCGAATACATGGATGAAGTCTTTACATACCTCAGAGGATCTGGTCTGGAAGAATTTTTATCGAGGAAGCCCACTTACTTCCTTCCTCGACAAGTGGCAGAGATATATCTGAACTCTGATTCCGTCAGAGGAGATATTGTGGCGAGTTTCGTTGTTCACGCTATTGGCGATGCGTCGAAGATTCTGAAGCGGATATCGATCAAGCAAGCACTGAAGAAGAGCTTCAATCTTCCATCTGAAGGCATCAGTACTATAGGCTATAACGACGACTCAGTAGACGAATACCTGACGGGATTCCGTGGCAAGCCTACAACCTTCGAGCGGCCTTCCCGAAGAACGCAATGCTACCACGCTCGGAAGCATTGGCCTTACATCGTCACGCAGTTGCTGACGAGCCAAGCTGGCTCCTTCGATCAGGTCTCTCGACCTAAGATCCACTTGATGATGGCAATTTATGATTGTGCCAAGGTCAACTGGACCGAGTTCTTCATTCGGGAATTTATGGCTCAAGCAGCCAAGTTTGACAAGCCCACGCGTACGCTGAGCACAAAAGGCAAATTACTTTATGGGCTAAAGCTGTCAGTTATGATTGAAGACTTCTGTGGCTCTGAGCAGATCACCTATGACGACAAGGAGTACTTCAACATAAAGAAAGTTCGGTTTCACAACAGGACTGCGGCCCTTCAGCAAATCGGGTCAGGCCCCTCAGCCGTGACTCAGCAGACTGAGTCTCAGAAGGCTACTCCAACGAAAAGGAGAACGCCTCCAGCAAAAACCCCAAAGGCACCGGCTAAGAAACTAAGGAAAGCCAGCGATGTGCCTACTGAACCTGAAGCCCCTGCTGAACAGGCCACTCAGCAAACTACTCAGCCCCAGAGGCTGATAGATGAATCTGAGTCTTCTGAGAAGACTCAATCAGTGGAGAAAATCGTCTCCACTGAAGAACCTGTAGCTATGGAACAAGAGGAGGCCACTGAAGCTCACAGTGAAGAAATTCAACGCCTTGACAGCCCCCTCGCAGTTCCTCCACTCAGCCAGGCGCCACCTGCTGAGACTCAGACGTCTCCAATTGACTTGGAATCCGAGACGGCGTCTGAAGAAGAAACAATCGGGATGGAAGCGTCAGTGATTCTATCCAGAGCATCCCGAGAAATTCTTCAACTAATTCCGGAGCTTGCTGACTACTCGCACTGTTGCAACTTGCCAAATCAGCAAGGCTCCACATGTTGCTGCGACATCAGGAGTGGCCTCGTCTACAACGCTTAGTTCTTCACTACTCATGTCAGCAGCTTCATGAAGAAGAACTGAGACTGAGAGAACAGATAGGCTATTCTGAGCCTGAAGACCTCAGTTCAATGGACAATCTGAGGGTTGCGATGCTGGCTATGATACATGATCGACGGCTTGCCTCCCGGCCCAAGCACCCTCGAGATGGGGTCGACCATGACGACCCACCCGATGATTCGGGCCCCTGGAAAGCCCGATGAGGGAAATCCCCGGGACAAGGATACACTCACTTCGTAGAAGCTCCGCGTCCGCCCGGTATCCTTGGACTCGCGAAGTCGACGGCCGGGTACCTCAAGCATCCACGAGCCCGCTCGGCTCTTGTTGAAGTCCGCATTCGAGGTAGCGCCCGGCCCGCATCGTCGACGTTCCAAGTATGTGGCGAAGGCTATTAAAAGCCAAGGCACTCAGAACCGTGCCCTCTCCAAGGCAGTCCACAACGTGTGGAAGAAGACTGCTGAAGCCACCGCTACTGAGCTTCAGGGGCTGAAGTCTTCTATATCTCAATCAGTCGCCCCTGATGTCTCTGCGCTTATTTCAAAAGCACTGGCTCAGCAGCAAGATAAATTTGAATCTCATCTCAGGATCTTTCAGGAGAGCCAAGCCAAACTACTTGAGGAATTTCAGGCTTCCAAATTGGCTCATACTGAAGCTATTACTGAACAATCCCAGGCCACAAACATAAGACTTGATAATATTCAACTGGTCCTGGAGGATAAGATCTCTGAGAAGCTGAATGATTTTAAGGCTGCAGCTGAACTCTCCTACAAGCAATACGATGAAGCTCTGACTTCTGAGAGGAACGAGCTGCATGAGGCACTGACAGACTTTAAGGATCAAATTCAGTCGATGTCAACCTCCTTCAACAGCCTTCAGAAAAAGGTACTTATCCCTACCCCGGCTGCTATTGATGATGCCAAAAAGGGGGAAAGTAAAAGAGGGAAGGAAAAGAGTACCGAGCCAGCAAAAGGCAAGAAACAGAGTACTGAGAAGCCTACTCCTACAAAAACCACAAAATCTACAGAAGCTACACTGAAGTCATCTCAGACTCAGACTCAGACGGGTGAGGCCCAGGGTGTCCCAACTGCGAGCACAGCTGAGACCGGCCCAAGTGGCTCAGGATCCCAGGCTACTCATGCAACCCTGACTCCTACTGATATCATCAAGGAGGTTGCAGAGTTTGCTGAACAGAAAGAGGACTCAGATGATGAAGAAGAGGTTCCTCTACCTCCACCTGTTCAGGGAAAAGGTAAGAAAGTAATGGATCTCCCGACCCCTCCAGCAAAGAAGAAAACCAAGAGATATATTTCTGCGAGGAGGAGGCTCGAGATAGCGGCCGATGAGAAGCTCGCTAGGGAGATTGCCGATGCTGAAGCTGCCAACAAGCCAAAGTCTAAGCCTGCTAAAGGAAAGACAAAGACACCAGCATGCGGTGGAAAGAAGAAAGCGCCTGCTAGGTTGCCTCCCAGAAAACTCAGAATCGAGGATGATGAAGATAGGGAGAGGCAACAACAACGGCAAAAAGGCACTCGGCGGCAAGGTACGTCCAAAAACAAATCCAAGTACCTCTGCCGACTCCGAACAAGCTCCTCGAAGCCTCAAGAGCAAGATGCGAAAATTGAAGCAATATTCGCTCGGATGGAGAGATATCTCTACCGAGGAGAGGAAGCTAGACGGTTAGAGGCTGCCGGGCGGAGGATACATTTGGCGGACCTCGAGGCACTCGAGTCGTGCGAGCAAGAGGCCAGGCTGAGAGTTCCTTCGAAAGCTGACATTCCTTACCGATACAGAAGGTTCAGGAAGCCAACTGATCGAAAACAAAAAAAATGGCGGAGATCAGACGAATGGATGCCTATTCAGTTCAATCAGAGATGGGAATCGGCCAAGATTGAGTTTATCAAGAGAAATTATTTCGGAGATTCTGGCCTGAAATGTCTAAGGCCGATGCCTACGTCGAGTGGATGGTCATTCTTGAAACACGATCTTTACCCATATTTGCACGAGCCGTAATCGAAGGGGTAGTAGTCAGCGTTCCTGAAGCAAGAATCATTCCTCCACCCAGAAGACAAGACGACTCAGTTCATCTCGGAGTGATTTAACAAGAAGTGAAGAATGCTGCGATGAACAGAGGTCTAGAACAAGATGATCCAGCAGACTTCGCTGAATACTTGAAGCTGAGGAAGAACACGTTCAGAATGTATGGAGTCCCACTGCCTGAAGATCAATCTCAAGGTTTCATGAATAGGATTCAGCAGTTTAAGGGTTCTCCTCCTTAGTTCTCTTCTTAGCTTAGCAAGATTTGTATTGTACTTAACTGACTATCATATATATACAATCTGCTTTTTGGCTTTGAAAACTACTTGTTGTCTAAATAGCCGTGTTTACTTTATGCTTTAACACTCAGAATCACTGAAGTGATTACTGACACACACACACTTTGTTTATTTACCTGTCAGTTTTTGCTCGGTTAGATTTCTGATAGACTAGACTTTCATAGAGTTATTATTTCTCATAGGGGGAAATTGTTGCATGGGGGAAATTGTTGTAAAGGGGAAATTGTTCTGCTCTGTCTCCCTCAGTAGTCTAGCACTTACCAGACAACTCCACTGATCCTTCTTGTAATTATGTAAGGAGCTCGTTCTCGAGTAAGTTAGTGTTTAGCATAGATGATAGGTTTTGGCATCATCAAATAGGGGGAAATTGTTGGGTGATGATTCCATCCTCAAGATCCGTTACTTTTAGTGGGAAATGATTCGGTCTTAGACACTGATCTTAAGCTCAGTAGCCTTGTGCTCTGTACTTGTCTGAAGATTTGAAGATCCCAAAACCCTATCTGATTGGTGAACCATTCCGTTGTATTATGTTGTTTGTCTCGAGGTTTCGGACTCGGTAGACACTCTGCTTCCGGTCAAGGCGCTCGGTAGCTTATTTGGCTCGGCACCGGTGTAGAAGACTCGGTGATCTTGGACTCAACGGGAGCAAGATATGCGAGAGAGTCGGTTGAACCGAACTCGGCGGGAGTAGTTCATCTGGACTCGTAGTTGATCTTCGATAGACTTATCTCATTGTCTATCTACCGAATACAAGGTCGACTCGAAGATCGGCGGACAATCTTACCGAACTCGTCGATCTTTTTGAAATGCAATCAGCATAGTCATATACGAGGAAGAGAGAAGTCAGCTTCAATTAGCCTCGAAGTCTGTTCTGTCTCAACCACTTTATTCACCTCGACAAATGACAAACATACACGTGTCATCCTACCTACTAAAGCTGCAAGTCAACACTTTCCGAAAAAGGAGGAAAAGGCACTGTTACCTACGTCAAAAAGAGCCATTTGCTACCAAAAGAGAGAGAGAGAAGAAGATCGTCTCCAACGGATCTATTTCAATCTCTGCTCTATAAATAGAGGGATTATTCAAGAAGAATACACGGAATGCACGAACCACAAAGCCAAAATCCAGAAAGCACTCAACGAGCAAAGAACCCAAAGAACAAAGTCTTAGCAAGAACTTGAAGAACAATCTTCCGGCGAAAGACTACATTCTAGCTCATAGGGAATCAAGCTGAACCGACATATAAAGCCTCTAGTATCCAAATCGACGTTACACGAACTCAAAGCTTACCTCCAGCTGTTCGTCGATCTAGAAGCTACTCTCTCATATTCCCTATCCCTCTAACCCTAAGCTCAACTGTTCTTATCTATAGCTTAGACGAAGGAGTTCATCTTTGAACCTGATCCTTATTGTATAAGGACTCCTTCACTGTTGGAGAAAGTTTGTCAAACACTTCTAAGTTTGATCGTTGTAACCGAGACTTGGAACAAGATATAAAAACCAAGACGCGGCTTTGCCCAGGCGCAAGCCGACCGAGACTAACTTCGGGATAAATAATAGCCTCCTGATCTTTCGGGACAGTGGACGTAGGATTTGAGCGATATCCGAACCACTTTAAAAATCTCTGTGTCGTTTACTTACTATTGCATTGATTTTACTATTCATACCGAACATCATTTCTTAAAATCAATCAACTGTCTCAGCATACTAAACTGAATATCTGCTGAACTGAGACTTTCATAAAACGTTTTCACCACTCAACTGATTTGGGCCTACACACATTTCCGCACGCTGAACTCTTACTGTAGATACTGAATTTCTGACTCAGTCAGCTAGCAGGTCTCAGTAGAGTCAGACTCTTTGCCGCACACGATTCAGAACAGCTGTTTGGTCTGCTGAACTATTTCAGTCAGACACCATCCTGAATAGGACTGTTCGTGTTCGAAGTTGAGAAATCAAATCAGGTGTATTCACCCCCCCCCCCCCTCTACACCTGACCGTACACTCGGGACCAACACTTATGCCATAATGATGCCGAATTTTCTTTATTTAATTTTTGCTTCGTACCACGTGATTCCACATGCAAGGTTTCATTATAAGATGCAATTATATCCAACATGTAAAGGTTGTCAAAAGCATGTAGAAAACCAGTTCCAACCATATCAGAATTTAAAGACAAACGAAATTTACTGTTCCCAAATGAACAATCATAACCCAATTTGTCCAACAACCGAACAGAAACCAAATTCCATCTAAAAGACGGCACAATAAAAGTGTCTTTTAAATCCAAATAAGAACCAGAACTTAATAACAACCTAAAATGCCCAATTGCTTCAACTTCTACCGGCTTTGAATCCCCCACAAAGAGGTATCTTTCAGCATCATTAGGTTTTCGGTAGCTCAGGCAACCCTGCATAGAAACACTTACGTGAATAGTAGCACCAGAATCCATCCACCAAGTATTTCTTGGTACAGAAGTCAAATTAACTTCAGAACAGACCAAAGCATGATTTGTACCTTGCTTTGCACGCCAAGCGTGATATTTGGCACAATGTTTCTTCACATGACCAGGCTTGTTGCAAAAGAAACAAGCAGTCGCTTTTACTTGATGCTGTTTCTTTTGAGCCGGACCCTTCGCAGCTTCCTTAGTTTGTACCCTTTTCTTACTCTTATCCTTAGGGGCAAAGGCTAAATGAGCACTTTCTGTCTTATCAAGCTTCAATCTCTCTTCCTCCTGAACACAATGAGATATGAGCTCATTTAGAGACCATTTCTCCTTTTGGCAGTTATAACTAATCTTAAATTGGTTAAACTGCTGAGGTAGAGAGACCAAAGCCATAAGCACGAGCAAATCTCCTGAAAGCTCAATCTTTAGTGCCTTTAATTTTGCAGCAATATGGAACATTTCCATAATGTACTCCCTTACATTTCCTTGACCCTTATACTTCATGGACATCAAAGATGCCAGAAGTGATGTCATCTCGACCTTATCGTTTTTCGCAAAACGTTTTTCGAGCTCATCAAGGAAATCCTTAGCTTAGTGATTTCTTCAGAATCATGACCCCTAAAGGCATCTGGAATGCTGTGTTTCATAATCAGCAGACACATCCTATTAGAGCGATCCCATCTCTCGTATTCCCTTTTGTCATCAGGGGTGCTTTCCGCAGTGAGAGATGCAAGGTTGTGTTTCCCTTAGTGCAAGATCTAATTCCATACAACCCAGCACTATATAGACGTGTCTTTTCCATTCCTTGAAATTAGTCCCATTAAGCATGGGAACCGAATTGATATTAGCAGATATCGAGGCAACATCAGATACGTTAGCTGAAGTAGAACAAAACACAAAACAAGTTCACATTAACATTCATTATTTAAGAGATAAACTCAAAATAATGGTAAACCCATCTCAAGATACCTAGCACAACATTAATATCAAATCTTTGGATAGTAATATTAATTGTAATTGGTACTCTTGTTGTAGTAATCAAATATTGACAATAAAACATGTCGAACAATAAATCAATCTTTGGACCAATTTTGTTGCTCACAAGATATAATCCGTATAATTGTCACATATTTATTACCGTATAATTGTCACATATTTATTACTTCTCTTCATGAGCTGGTAATTATATGCCAATCACATAATGTGGAATTACCACGCTGGCATCCCTCACAAGATAAGCATTGATTAATCACCTCTTAATTATATATATATTTTGTTAATTACGTTTATTTTAGCTGGCCTTTTGCTTTCTTAATTCTTATCGTGACCGCGAGAGGATAACTTAATCAATTAGTGTGTATTATGTAAGCCATAGTTAATTATGTGGCTATGATAATGCTTAATAATTAGTTTGTTGAGTGCCACCAATTTCTTCACTAAAGAAATCGGTTGGCGAATGTCTTTTTCTTCATATTTTTGAACTTTAAAAACAAAATTTGACAAACAAGTTTTTGTTAAATTATGTTTCTTTCATTGTTGTGAAGCTTTGTTTGCTTCCGAATTTCTTATGGTGGATTTATCATATGCATTTTCTTTCTACATAAATCAGAACTTATAGTGTACGAGATTCGTCACGGTCGAGAAGATTTTAGAATCGGAGCGGAATCTCTAATTTTAGAGCGAAATCGGATTCTCTAAAAGCACCACATACTATCGACTACTAAGACTACTAATTTCTAAATTCCCGAAAGAGGACAAAATAACAAATTTTTTAAGTATGCAAAAAATTAAAAACTCGAATTAGTATAAATTTGGAGTGACTCCATGTACCTTCTAATAAACCGGCCCATCATATCCCCGAGTTTACTTTTCAAAAGCCCAATTGGTTAGCTATATCATTGTAATAAATCAATAATTTGTGTTTTTTATGATGATGTATGTAATAATGTAATTAAATGATAGGTTTGTGGATTGGAAAATAAATACTATATTTGTATCATTGTAGGACTTGGAAATACCAGGATGCATAATAATAATAATAATCATTATTATTATAATATAATAATAAAACTGTTGAATTGTTATGCGTAGTTAAAATTTATGATTAAGAGAAAAATATCATTTTCTTAATATATGATATTATTCGTGGACATGAGCTCAATATTTATATTACTCCCTCCGTCCCATAAATAATATCTCTTTTCTTTCGGTGACGTTTCACAAATAATGTCTCTTTTATGAAAATAACAAATTATTACATACAATCAACCACTCTTTTTTAAGGATCTCACTACATTTTACTCACAACAAATCACTCTCCTTAATTATTAAAATAATGATTCTCAACACAACGATGTAAACAAAAAATTATAGTTATAGTAATAATTATAAAAAAAGTCAAATTATTCGAGCTGCGTTGAATTGAAACTATTTTGACTCTTCAAATGTAAAATTAATATTGTTCATTTAATACGGACATATACATATTTTTTAATTATACCTCTATTATATTATTTAATATGTTAATATTATATTTATTTAAGCAACATATATTTCTTACTACTTCTCAAAAAATAAATAAAAATATTTAACACTGAGTAACTAACTTTATAACTTCCTTTTATTTCATTTACCGGCAGTACAAAATTCCGTCTTTCAAATCTTTCTAGTTGTGCGAAATTGAAGGCGAGATATGACGTCATCGCCACCGTGAACTGATACCGGCGCCGCCTATTCAGCCGCCTTCCCTAGTTTAAGGAATCGCCAATTCCTGCCACCAACGGTTCCTCAAGCGAGTCGACTTGGACAGTAGGTGCAATCAGTCAGTAAGCGCCGTAGCAATGAGGACGAGCCTTTTCAGCCGTCGGACGATACGGCAGGGAGCGGCCTCCGCCGTCCGATCGGCGAAGATTAAGCTAATGATGTCGTGTTGCTTACTATTTACACTGATCGTGCTCGCTAGCCGTACGGCGTCATTTGGGGGATTGAAGCAATATGCTGCTTCTCCGCGCGGATCTTCTTAGCCACGGTGAGATACGGAAATTGCCTCGATTATCGTGTGAACTTCTGCTGAGCTTCATTTTAAATTCAGTTTTACTAATTATTGGATTAGATTTTTTAATGATCTGAGTTCAATTATTCGGTCTCGGAGTTATTAATCTAGGTTTTCTGCTTATAGATATTCAAATGATTTGTTCTTTATTCTTTTTGGAAATTATTGATTTATGTTTTTTGCTCGTAAATATGTGAACATATCCTGTCTATTCCTTTCCAGGATTGCTGCTGCTAACCTGTTAAGAGGGATGTGGAAACAGGAAAAGAGTAGTAAAAGTATTTTTAGTATTTTTGGGCTTCATTAAGTTTGGATCTTACTGTTTTTGGCTCGATAGATTGATAGAAATGAAACTATAAAATGTTAATTCAATTGTAACTTCTGTGTTTCTCCTTTTATGTAAACTGGTGGAATTTAATGAATCGATCTGCTCATGGTATCTAACATGTGGTCTTTTATTGGAAGTATTACATTTATTTGTTATGAAGTAAAAAATGTATAATATGGATATCTCCTTGCGTATTTAGCAGACTTATATTTCCTATTGATCAATGCACTTACTTAAAAAGTGTTGCTTTTTTTTCTGCTAATGCTAACTTTATATGTCTTGCAGGAGAGGATACGCCTTACTGATCAACACATGGAAAAGAAATGATCTTTTGAGGCGGTCCATATCCCATTATGCATCCTGTCCTGGGGTTGACTCTATACATATTGTTTGGAGTGAACCCGACCCTCCTTCGGAATCTCTTATTAGCTTTATAAATCATGTTATAGAGTTGAATTCCAAAGACGGGCGGGAAATTGAATTGAGATTTGATATCAATAAGGATGACAGCTTGAATAACAGATTCAAAGAAATCAAGGATTTGAAGTCGAACGTGGTCTTTTCAATTGATGATGACATTATATTTCCCTGCACAACAGTAGAACCTGCTTTCAATGTTTGGCAAACTGCACCTGATACAATGGGGGGGGGGGTTTGTGCCTCGCGCTCACTGGCTTCATAAATCGGTATGTACTGTCATTCTGTTTATAAAAACTTCAAAGACAATGGAAAAAAGCCAGGCTGGAGGACCAGCACAATATGTCATTTGCCTACAATTTTTGCTTTTGTGTTTCATGAACAGTATGTTTTCCAAGTCTTCATCATTTGAATCTGTTCATGTTCTTTATTTGTAATTATTCATTGTCTTAATCTTCATGTGGTGATGCATCCATAATGGGCACGTTTTACACTACTCATATACATGTATTGGTTGATTGACCATGAAGTTCACTAGAACTCAAAAAGATGATATTTGTAGTTAATTGACATGCTACTAGTTTTAATGAAGTCTAATGCTGTAATTGGCTTTGTAAATAGATTTTCTTTTCCAAGTGAAATCCGTAGTACAGTATATGAAAGAGTGAGAAAGTGCTTTCATTGTTGTGGAGTAAGAAGATGCCTTTAAGCTTTAAGTTGTTATTTCTCATATGTTAACTTTCTTAGGTTAGTGCCATACCAGATGACGTTAAATAAAGATATATCAAGTTATCAACTAATGAGTTTTTATGATACCCTGTTTGTTACAGCTTGATTAGGTAAAGTGTGTGTTATCACATTCATGACTATTTGGTTCACTCCTTATTTGGTTGTTTCAGAATGATGGTCAGGACAAGTTCATCTATAGTGGATGGTGGTCCGTTTGGTGGACAGGAACGTACAGCATGATCCTCTCCAAGGCTGCTTTCTTTCACAAGAAATATCTGAGCATGTATACTTACGATATGCCATCATCCATTCGAGAATACATCACCAAGAACTGCTTCTTCTTGATCCCACACTTGAATATGTGTAATCCTGTTCTGTTTTCATCAAGATTTTCCTGGTCACTATGCTTATACCAGGAACTGTGAAGACATCGCTATGTCTTTCCTTGTCGCAAATGCAACCGGTGCTCCGCCTATTTGGGTAAAAGGTATATTTAGAAGCATTCATAGCTTAAGTTTGGTTATTTGCTGGTAAATAATATTGAGGATACAGTAGCACATATATAGCAAAAGACATACAATTTACATGCTACTAACTTCTGTTACAGGTAACATTTTTGAGATTGGATCTACTTGCATTAGTAGTTTAGGAGGGCACAACGAGAGGAGAACCGAGTGTGTTAACCGGTTCGTGGCTGAATACGCGGGCATGCCCTTGGTTTCGGCTGAAGATAGCCGGTTTTGCTGGTTTTGGTGATAATGGAAACCATTTTTCTTCTTCAGGTGCGAATTATTGCTACTTCACACTTCGTAATTTATATTTTATATGCTCCTGGAGATTGTTGTATACTTACTGTAAGTTATGGTATGTTCAGATTTTCCCTGTTGTATTCAGTGTAGTTTAGGGGTTGTATATCATGTAGGGTTAAAGGTATTTATAGAGTATAATTCAAATTGGGATGTTTTGGGGCTGATCCTATGTAGTATTTTTCATCTTGATTATTTGAATTATTTTTTGGAATATAAGTAGTACAGTATAGTTAAGCAACTTCATGGTTCTGTGAAACCTTAACCATTATTTGAAAATTTCTATGAAATATTTTGTACTTTACATAATATACAAAGTAAGATAAATACCTACACTACTTAGCCACCGAAAATGTCTTAATACACAAAAATTGAATCACAAGCAAAACAAAACAAAATTTTACACTATAATACATATGTTTTGGAGGGAGGATACTTCCTTATTCTTCTTCCTTCTCTAAGTCATCAAGCCCTCACATCTAAGTACATAACCAAAACTGCATACACAAACTTGAATGACTGCTCTCCAAAAACATATGCATGTAATAATATACAAACAAGCATTTGTGTCCATCTCTTGCAGACTACAAACTTATCTTTTCTGTACAGTTTGAGAATTTTGGTAAAACTTTCAGAGTTGTATTCTACTCTTTCTCCTCTCTCTTTAATCTATCATCCTCCTCCTCCTCCTCCTCCTCCTCCTCCTCCTCCTCCACTTTCTTTCCATACCCTAACTTATTCGCCTTCATTGTCCGAAACTACTATTATTCGCCTTCACCCTACAAGATGTCCTCGTGCTTCCTTCCTATCATGTAATGAAACGATATTTCTCCCAAGTGTGATGGAACAAAAGGCACGGATTTATTTGTTGTTTTCTATAACTATACGCTGCCTAGACGACTCCCTCCGGGTTGTTGAGGGGGAAGCATGTCTCTTCACCACCGGTGCTCCACAAGAAGTCCGCGTATTTGGAGGCATGGTACGAGTTTTTTGGCTCGAGAGAGAGTGCTTGCAAGAAGGCCTCTTCAGCTGCCCAGTAGTCCTTCCGGACTGTCCATAAGAAGTTGGCATATTGGCTCAAAGACTCTGCGTCGGGTGGCATTATTTGTATCGCTCTCTTGAAGCATTCCTCGGCCCTGCATATATAATGAAGATATTATACCATTTAAATCATTCATATATGCATCAGAACAAGAGATTAAAGGCTATTTAACAATATCATTCTTGCTGCTGAGAGATGCTCATACATGGGATTTGTTATTGGTGAGATTACAAACAAATTTCTTGGTCAGTATGTGGGATTTGTTTGATTGATTTAGTTGAGCTAATAATATGCTACAAGAATACTAGAATATAGGATTAAGACATTAAATTAGATCATGCATAGAGATTAAATCACATTCAAACTCATTGACAGATGCATCAAAACAAGATATTCTAGGTTATTAACAACATTACTGTTGTTGGTTAGAGATTGTAAACCACATTTCTTGATCAATTTGTTTAGTTGGTCTAACTGAGCTATAAGAAGTGCTACACAAATACTCCCTCCGTCCCATTTAAGTTGACCTGATTTCCTTTCTGGGTGTCCCATTATAGTTAGCTTCTTTCTTTCTCGACTTAAGATAACACTCTATATAATCTAGTGGACCCCACTAACTTTACACTATTTTACAAACAACTAACAACATTCTTAATCTCATTATAAAAAAGAAACAAGCCAGCTTTAATGGAACGGAGGTAGTACTAGGAAACACAATCAAGATAATCTTAAATAACAGAGGATAAGAGAATCAGCAAGTGAAACAAAATCTTCATCTAGTTCTGCATTTGGGACTCAAACATCTAAGTTGCGGCTTAATTGAAAGAAGATCATCCTCTAGTTCTACATATTATATTGTATTAGATTAAGCATATAGATACTATCCTATTCAAACTCATAGATAGATGCATCAAAACAAGACATTCTAGCTAACATGACTAATATGATGAGAGATTCTAAATCACATGTCTTGATCAATAGTCTAATTGGCTATCTGGGATTTGTTTAGTAGGTCTAGTTAAGCTACAAGAATACTAGGAGATACGATCCAGACAATCTTAAACAACGTAGGATAAGAGAATCAACAAGATTACCTGAGATTGTCATGTACCACAAGGTGAAGAAATTGTGCATAGTTGCAGAGGAGAAGTGGATTGTTAGGTTCCTGAGATAGGTTCATCTGGTACAAAAGGTCAGTCCTAAGATACTCTTCGTATCTATCGGGCTCTATCTCCACTGACATCGGGGAAACAAAATGTTTCATGGTTTCATTATCAAGAACCTCTTCATCATCAACACCTTCCCGCATCTTCCTTGCTTCATCCACCATGGAACTCCATAGAGTCATCTCTTCCACGCTTTCCAACTCTTCTTCTTGATAAATGCTTAGATTTTCCGAGCTCCGTGGCAAATTTTCAACATAAATTTTCTCCTCAATAGATTCTTTATTACCATCTTCAGAGACCAAAGATGTTAAAGAAACGTCGATTTGTTGATGCTGCTGAATTTGTTCGGTTAGTGCACCCGACAACGAGGCCTCCCCTAGTGCAGCATTACACAAGGCAGAATGTACACCAAAATCAGCAAGAAGTACCATTAGTTCAAGCATCAAAGCCGGTGTTCTCAAAAAGACTTGCTGGAACAGCCAGACGAACGATTTATGCATTTCTTTCTGGACCTTAGACATAACGACCTCCAAATCTTCGCCACACAAAGCTTCCCTCATGTGCAACGCGGAGCTCTGGAGCTCCACAATTATGAAAACCATCGAGGCAAAGGCTGCCTTAATTGAGCAACAACCAGACTCCTCATTTGAATCCACAAGCCCCTCCTCCTGCTGTAGTTTCTTCTTTATCATTCTAAGAGATAGAGGCATGTCTAAGCTTTTAGCCTTCTGTTCTATCATTGCCCAACTAGCCGTTTCATGATCAGGCAAGTCCGGAAACTCCGGCCTAATCCCAAGCATCATGGGCTCCAAGAAATCGAATCGGGTATACAAGAATGAACCTTGATCCCTCCCTTGTTTCCTCATAAATGGCCTATTCTTAGAAGTTGCGCAATGCAACTTCTTCTTATTGTTCTTCCTAATAATCCCTTCTTCTTTTACATTATTCGATTTCTTGGAGGGTCCCTCTACACGAAATGAATTCTCCTCATCAAAAACACCATCAAGATTCAAGCTGCAAGATCTCTGAATGACTTTACGCCTCGAAATCCTGCCTAAAGAACGCGATTTCAAGAGAGTTTTGGGGGAGAATGGATTGGAGAGGACAGCAAGGGACATATGCCTATCCATTTCTGAAGATCTAAAACGAAACGAGGAAGCAAAAGCATGGCGTGAGAGATCTGCAGTGGGCGAAACAGCTTCGAGCCTCATAGTTTTTTGCTAATCCCAGGAAGGAAGAAGCCTACCAGAGATAATAAGAAATGCAGGATTAGCAAAACAATAAGGCTTTAAGAGAGGAAGGTGACCAAGAATAGGAAAGGGAGGTCTTGAGAGGAAACAGTCAAAGTCATATAACGGAAAGCCCGTGAAAAGAGGGTCTTTTTTTCAATCCATGGAGGAGAAAAAATAGCAAGAGAGAGAGGGAGGGAGAGAGAGAGAGAGAGAATCACTCAATCTGATCAAGAAAAAAATAAGAAAAAAGGGGAATTGAGTAGAGTCTAGATGGAGGTTTGGTTGCTTCCAATTCAATCACAAACCTGTGGCATACAAATGTAATCAAGATATATACAATAAATCACAGCTGTTAGTAAAGATAAAAAATAAAAATAAAAATAAAAAGATCTGCTTTTGACAATTCTACTCCACCACTATCCAAACAACCCTCGATTCAATAAAAGCCAACAACACAACAAAAGCCTAAAACAACTCAAAACCCACAAATAGTTTACTTTTGACAAATTGGTGTTGTTCCCACTTCTAATTTGCTGACAAAAATTAATCTTTGTAGATGTAGACTAATAATGAGCACTGATAAGAGAAACCCATGTTTCAGTTTCATCTGAACATATGCATTCTAACAACTAAATAACTAAAAGAGAAGAAGAAGAAGAAATGAGCAAGAATTGGGTTTTATACAATAACGGTGTTGAAATTTGGAAACTTACCGAATCCGGAGGAGTGGGAATGGGAGAGAGAAGAGTGCTGATTATAGTTGAGAGTGTATAAAAGAGAAAGAAAAGTGGAAGGAGATGAAGAGAAGAGAAGAGAAGAGAGGAGAGGAGTTGGGGTGGGGTGGGGTGGGGTGGGGATAATAAGGATTGGAAGGAAGATAATTGTGGAGATGAGAAGACGATATTTTGTAAGCACCAAAAACAAGTGTTGCGATTTTTGGACCACTGCCACTAGGGGTGGGCAAACAATTCGGGTTTCCGCGTCCGTACTCGTTTCATTCGGGTATTTTTCGTTCGGGTCGGGAAAAATGGATATGGATATTCGTTATGCGGATACCAGCAAAAAATCAAGCGGGTCGGGAACGGGAATGAGTTTTATTCTTAGATACCCGTTCCCGAACGGGTACCCGCATTAATATACAATTTTTTTTACATGAGGTCCTCTTGCGTAGAGGTGGGCACGGGACGGCGCGGGTACCCGTTTGCATGTTTTGTGATAGCACTAGAGTGTGACTAAACAGTTTTCCACGGTAATTTTAATTATAAGAATCTATGGTTTCATAGTTGATAATCATATGGTCGGTTTTATAATTATAATTTATGGTGAAACACCATTGGAACATAGTTTATAAAACATATTATCTACTCCTATAATCCTATTTAGTGGTTTAAATATATTGATATTTTTTAATTTTAATTTATATTTTTAAAATTTCATTTATTGGTATTTTTTAATTTTTATTTATGAATTTAAATATATTATAAATGGGTGGTAATATTTGCGGGTAAACCCGTACTCGTACCGTATCCGCGCGGGTACCCGCATGCGGGTACCCGCTCTATGTGGGAACGGGAATGAGTATTAAAATCAATTACCCGCAGGCGCGGGTATCTGCAAACGGATACCCGCAGCGCGGGTACCCGTCCCGCGCCCACCCCTAACTGCCACTGGGCTACCTCAAAGGAAAATTCTACCCTAGACCGGGTCTACAACTTAAGTTGTAGACCTTGTGGTGTAAAATAATGACGCCTCACTTATTTTTCAAAACAAGAAATACTTATAAAATTCGAAATATGACGTGGCATTGCTCCACACCACAAGGTCTACAAGACCAGGTCTAGGGTAGAAATTTCCCACCTCAACAGGGACATGTCACATGTGGAACATCTCCACCCCCTCTTCATCTGTGTTTTTAAAACCGGCCCGGTCATTGACCCGGAAAAATATTTTTTATCGGTTGAACCGGTCGAACCGGTTCAACCGGTGGGTTGACCCGGTATGACGTCATAAATATATGATTATTAAATTATATAAATACATATGTATTTTAATAATACTAATAAATATTAAAAATGACTTATAAATATATAAAATAAATATAAGCCTATTTACTACTCCCAACCGATGTGGGATGAGTGTAAATAGTTAGATGGAAAAAAAGTTGATGAAAAAGAAGAAGAAACCATCCCACATCGAATAGAGAAGAAAACCAAACAGAAAATTAACCTATAAATCCCTCCCTCATTGTTTTAACAACCTGTCAACAGTTTGTAATAATAATTAGTCTACCAACATTAATATAAATGCAGTTTAAATTTATTAAGCATTTCTCATTTATGAAAATAGGGTTTTGTTTTCGGTTATCATACTAATTGAAACCGAACATGGATCGGTTATCGGGCAACAGAAAAACCGATCGGTTTTGAATTTCTGAAATCGAACCGATTTGCAACCCTATTTTTTTCAATTTTGTTTTTTTTTACATTCAAACCGAGTTACCGACTCACATGTAGTGTAGTTGGTATTCCCACTTTTGCGCAAGTGGTTGATCTTGTGTAAGTACATAATCCGGTCCGGATTTTTGACCAGGTCCGGATCAAACCGGTTGAACCGGCTGGGCCGGGCCGGGTTTCAAAACATAGCTCTTCATACTCCGTCCATTATAAAAGTTCACCATCCTTCTTAATTATGTTATCCTGTTAAAAAATATATGGATATAAAAATGAATGAATTAATAATCAAACAATACATAATATAATTTTTTTTTAAATTTCTGTGTGCTAAAAAAAAAAGAAAAAAATTTATAATTAGACGGATAGAGTATTATTTTCTTGCAACTAGATGAATCTGTAAGAGAATTCATAACTGTAACTTGATATTATCATCTATGATAACTTTAGAAATGGTGGTAACATGAGTATTTGTTTAAATATAACGAAGCTGATGTTTTTAGTATATTAAAAGATTATGATATTTTAAAAAAACACTAAATTATCACAATAAATTCATGTTTAAGTAATTTAATTATTTAATTTTAAAGAAACTAAGAAAATATTAGTTGGCCGGTTGATATCATTGTGAACAACACGTGTATGATGAGCCAGGTCCACGTGACTTCACCTCATTCGAAACTCCTTTCTATTGAATTATGTTCATGCTATTTCAGTATATTACTATAATTTATTGAAATACTCTAAATCGTTGATAAATGTATTATATAGGTAGAAAGTTAATGAATGTATAAAAGTACTTTTTCCGCAAACATATGTCCAAATCAAAACATTCAAAGTTAAAAGGGCTCTCTTTGAAACCTTCAACGTGGTACGTAGTTAACCTCACTCATCATGCACCAGTTGGTATTTATTAGTTGAAAAGTTAAATCGTTTGATAACAAAATATGAATATATCCAACAAAAAAAGATGACACAGAGAACAAAATATTACGAACAAATTAAAGCATCAAACCCGAAAAGTATATCGATATAAAGAAGCTAAACAACATGCTAGTCCATACGCTACTTCACAAAAAAGCCGATAATCCAACTACTAAAATTGAACTCCTTTTCAACACTCCTAAATCAAGACTTTGCAAACTGCTTCCTACTAGTTATTTTTAGTCTAGAGAGAGAGAGATATAACCTAATCGAATAAACCCGAGACAAAGTCATCATCCGACTCCTCCTCAACCTCCTCTTTCTTCTCCTCCTCCTTGGCCGCAGCCGAGCTAGCACCACCAGAATCAGCACCTCCGGCCGGTGCAGCAGTTACTGCAAACTTGCTGGGGTCCTGCATAATTTTAACAAACATTACTCGGTGAAAGATGAAGTCAACAAAGAATCAAGTTAAAAAGCAAAGAAGTTAAAGATGAAAACAGAGAAGTTTCATACGAACCGCAAGAAACTCCTTCACTTTATCAGCTTGGGGGAAGGAGTAGTCAGTCTCAACAGCCACAGACAAGACATTCTTGTAAGCATTGATGAACATGTGTGGCGCAGCAGCAAGGGTGGGGTAGGCAATAGCCAAAGACAAGGCAGTAACCATGGAGAGACCAAGAGCAAACTTCTCAACAAGATCATCTTCGGTTAGATTCAGAACATCCGGACTGAAGACCGACCCGTTGTCGTAGACAGACTCCACGACCAGCCCGTATGAGAATGGCCGGATTCCGAGCTTGGAAAGAAGTGCAGCTTCGGAGGAGCCCACTTTGTCGCCCTTCTTGATGAGCTCAACCGGGGTGATGATTTCGACTGTACCCTTGTTGATCTTGGTGGGAATGTTGAGAACCTAGGATGGGAAGAAAGTGAGAATGGGAGAGTATAAGAAACTAAGATGTGTGTGTGATGATAACCTGAAAGAAGGAAGTTTGTGATGGATCAAGGCCGGTGTTGCCAGCTGGCACAACGACGTCAATTGGAGCCACCAGTCCTACACGAGCAGGAGCTCCAACCTGATCGCAAGTTGTAAGCAGGATATAAATAAAAACTACTTGAGATTTATAGTGTGTATTTGCCAACCTCCTCAAGATCAAAAGGTAGAGCGAGATATCAAGAGGTTGCAACTAGAGGAATACATTAATATATATAGTAAGAGGCTTAATGAAAAGAGTTTAAAGCATCATGTATCAAGGGCTCAAGATCAAAAGGTAGAGCGAGATATCAAGAGGTTGCAACTAGAGGAATACATTAATATTAATGGGGAAAGAAAGTGTAAGACCATTAACCTTGTATTTGCCAACCTCCTCACTGACTTCCTTCAAATCGCCTTTGGTAAAGATCAAACCAACGTTTCCCTGACAAAGAGATTAACAAACAATCAATTTAAAGGCTGAAGATAAAGATTTCCTTTATACTCGTTTCCAAAACTAAAAACTATGCGACCATTAACCAAAACATGATATCTATTAACTATATTACACCATTACTATCAAGTTTATTAAATCTTTTGACGGTGAAAAGAACTGTGAAAATAAAAAAAGTAAGAGTAACTAAATGATGGTAAAAGCAATTAAGGTAAAGGAACTTTTGATAAACTTTGAACCCAAAAATAAATAAATGATGCCTCTGAATCCTACACTTTTCCTAGTTTTTTATTCCAAAATCTAATAAGTGGTCCACAAACTAGTTTGCCCCAAGTAAACGACAACGTTTGACCTGAATAAAAAAAAGCAGTTTTACAGTAATCTGGTGCCAAATATTTAAAAGCTATGCCACATTTTCCACCTGAGTAAATGCATAAACAGTGAAAGCGAGATCTAGAACAATAAAAATCGTCAATTAATAAAATTATTGTAACTCGTATATTTCCAAAAAAACACACTCCAATAAAAAAGAAGATTTTATTTAAGTATGAAAACAATCTTAATCAGAATCTAATTCATACACCATCGACAACCACAAACATGCAAAGCAGCAAAACACATAAACTATAACATCACAAAGACACGAGAATCCAACTAATCCACAGGAACGAGAACGGTACGGAAGCATGCATAGATCCGCACAAACTTATTTTCTACAGTTTCATTAAAAAGGACGAAATCAACACAATATTCGAGACTTACAACGAGCAGAGGAACGAGACTTAGAATATCGGTGTTCCCCGTCTTCTCGGAGTGGATCCTGACCGTTCGTTTCATCATAGTGTTCTTACCCATGAGGACGATGGAATCGCCCCTCAAACCCTTCCGGATGTTCTGGAGCTGCGTCGATCCGACGTTGTCAGCCGCCACCACCAGTATCTGCGAGTACTCGTCCAACAATCCGCACATCTTCTTGTCGTAGTTGATCTTCTTCTCCGCCTTGGACAGTTTCGGAGCCATGGGCGTCGTCGATCGCACGATCTGTACGGTGATTTTGCCGGTGGAGAGGAAAGTGAGAGTGAAAAACCCTAGCTCTACATCGGATGCATTATATAGGTGAAAGGTGTACGTAAAATCTGATCAACGGTCACGATTGGGATAAGGGAATCGACGGTCTGAGTTTGGGCTGATTTTGCAACTCTGCGTGTCAGTTACACATACGTGGAAATTATTTAAAATAAAATTAGAAATATATTTACTGAATATCAAGCCTACGGCGTCGTTTTATTGTCTCAAAAGTAGGGGTGGGCGCGGGACGGTTACCCGCGCCTGCGGGTATTTAATTTTAATACCCATTCTCATTCCCGCATAGAGCGGGTACCCGCATGTGGGTACCCGCGCGGATACGGTACGGGTACGTGTTTACCCACAAATATTACCACCTATTTATAATATATTTAAATTTATAAATAAAAATTAAAAAATATCAATAAATGAAATAGTGAAATTATGGAGTTGGGTCATGGGTGCGTGCGTCGGCGAGTCTGCAACTGTGTGTGTTGCCAAATGCCAATTGTCATTTTAGCTCTAGTAATTTAATTTATTTCTTATTTTCCTTAACCCTACTTCTTATTGGTATAAAATTAAAAATAGTCTATAATTACACTTACACAGATAAGGGCTAAGACTAAGAGGCTTAGACCTCATGTAAAAAAAAAAATTGTATATTAGTGCGGGTACCCGTTTGGGAACGGGTATCTAAGAATAAAACCCGTTCCCGTTCCCGACCCGTTTGATTTTTTGCGGGTACCCGCGTAATGGGTACTCGTACCCGTTTTTTCCGACCCGAACGGAAAATATCCGAACGGGACGGGTACGGGTGCAGGAACCCGAATTGTTTGCCCACCCCTACTCAAAAGTCCCGAATATATATACTGTATATAGAGAAGATCGCGATCCCTAAAGTACGTAACAAAATAGTGCCATATAAAGATTACTAGATTTGCACTATGTATGTATAAACATTAATTAAATACCAATTTTAAATAAGCTGATATAAGTTTTGTACCCATTGAATAAAAAATGAGTTTTCTATTATTCTATGCATACATTATATTATTCTATACATTATATAATCATATATAAGACGCGATTATATATATATATATATATATATATATATATATATAATATTCTGTCAAACAATAAATGCACTCGATTTATCATATGCATTTTACATGAATGTGAATGTACTTAAAATAAACCAAATTCATTTCATAACAAGATTGATATTTTATTTTCATATAATTTCTCATATAAAATATTGAAAAAGACAAAATATTTTAACGGGAATTTTCAATATATATTTTAAAAAATGGGTATAAAATTTCTAATTTTCATGAAAGTAGGTATACAATTTATATATGTATTCAAAATGATCGTTTATTTATATTTAAATTTTCCAACTGACGACCAAGAAAATAGGTAATCAATTAAAAAAGTATGTAATGGCTATTGAAAAGTTAAAATGCAACATGTGTGATGAATTCTATTTAGAAACATTAAGTTTGGAAGTATAATATGTTACAAACTAAAGCAATTTGCCTAACACAAAACCTGTGAAATGAAAATGAAGAATTAAAACTTGAGCAAAAAATAAAATATAACCACAGCCAAGTCGAGATAATATCTCTACCTGCAAGAGAAATACACCTCAATAATGCTCACAGTCACAACACAATCTCCCCAAAGATAAAACAACTTCAAGTTCGACGTAGTAGCACTGTAAAACGAACGGACTCCGACGAACTAGATGGAAGGCGAGGACGAGAGCTTCAAACTAAAGAGCTAATGCAATATATAAAATGAGTATGATTGTAGTTCGTGTATGAAATACTTCTACATCATCCTATTTATAGGCAAGCTCCACCATATAGGGATTAATGTTCTACTATTTCATATGAACCAAACCGAATCGAACCGTTACATCCCTAGTGAAGAGTTGAAGTGGAAATATGAACCATTTCATATTCTACTATTTGTGGGCTACAACAAATCTAGTACTCCGTAGTAATTTGTGGTAAACTAGGCCCAAACAAGCCCAAAGCCTACCATACAAGCCTATTTCGACTAATTCTCACTTTGCGCGTTTAACTTCGAACATCTATTTCTTACTCACTAAAAATCAAAATTGAAAAATGAAATACATTACGATCATTTATTCAAAATATAGTTATAAGCTGTATATTTTATTTCGATAAACTATCAATATCCGAAGCTCGAACTCGTGATCAAAATTGCTGACTGTGCAACTAACTTTCTACATTAATAGCAGATTTTCCAACAGCATAGACAAAAAATATTAAAGTTATAATCAAATAGAATGTGTATTCAACTAATTATGATACTTCCTTACATGGGTTGTCCAATTTCTATATATTTTATAGCGGCCGCCGCCGCCTCGCCTTTCCGTGATCGGAGGCCGGAGTTCGTTTCATCGTCTCCGACACTGAGAAGTATATGAGGAACCGAGCAACTCCGTCGCAATCACGATTGCAATCGAATGACTCGATTGCACTAACTTCGAATGATCGGTCCGAAATTCTGAATTGAAGGCTGCGCGGCTTTCGCCCTTCGAGTCCACCAAACCGTGCAGATGATTGACCGCCTATCTGACCGTAAGTCTTCATTGCTGTCCCGATTTATGTTTTTGTTGTGTTCATTTGATGTACGGATATAGGCATATAGCTATACGTCCTCTGTTTAATCTGCGAATTGATGATGGAAATGAAATCTTAGCTTGAGCGGCACGATAATTTTGGTGCTGAAGATTACCATTTTGCTTTGCTAATTGATGAATGTGGAGTCTGGATGTCTGCGATACTTGATCAACGTTTGTTTAATCTTGGGAATTAAACAGTTGATTCGTATATATATACTGCATTAAAATAGTTTAGGCATTTGATCATATGGCATCTGTTTCTTAGCTTATTTTTCTTTATAGTAAGCTACTAGATTTTTAGATGTACTTGATTTCTCTCACTCATGATTTAGGAATACTTTATCAAATCCCTAGCATAAATTTACTACCAAATATAGTCAAGATGGAGAAGCTGCTTAACTTACTATGACCCAGTTTTCAACTACACTTACAGTTTATCTAATTTACTGAACTATTTTATTATTTAAATATATCTATAATTCTAAAAAAATATTAATTTTAAAATTAATATATTTATTAGTTACAAATTTAATTATAATTATATTTTAATATATTAGTAAGTAATTTTATAAAATTATTTTGAATTTATTTATAAATTCTTCAAGTTTAATGAAATAATAATTAATAAAATCAAATATAATTAAATATAAATTAATTAAAGTAGAAGGTTTTGAGGATTTCGATTTTAATTAATATTTTTCTATTTTTATTTAATTATAATTATTTTTAGCTACTTAAATCACTAAAATTTTATAAAACTTTTATTATTACTATGAATTTATGCAAATAAGTAGTAATAATTAAAATATAATAGTATGATATGTTTATGCTAATATGATATACTTAATATAAAATTAATTTAATTTAATATTTTGTAATACTAAAATCGAAATTATAATGCAAAAAATCTCAATATTATTTATTTATTATAAATTATAATTGTTTAATAACACTGAGGTAACAAATACATTTTATTTAAAAAGTTAAAATAAACTATTGATATCAGCAGTTTTCAAATACTATTTTTCCCCCTTTCAACAACTTTCAACATTTCTTTGTATACAACTAAAAATTCTTAAATCAGCAGCTTCCAACCGCTTTTAATAACTTTCAGCACTTATCAATAAGCTACATCTACTCCACACACCTACTATATACTCCATCTGTCCCAATTTAATGTCGACTTTGTTTTTTGCATGATTTTTAAGAAGAGTTGTTAGTTGTGAGTAGAGATGTGTAAATGTGTGGTCCTATACAAAAGTTGTGTGTAATAATTTGCTAGAAAGAGAAACTGGACATTATATTTGGAATTGTCCGAAATGAAAAATTGGACATTATAATTGGGACTAGTATTTCTTTTCTCATATTAATGCACCAAAAGTGCCTCTTTAGGATGTCCTCATGTTTCTAATGCTTACTCTCATGGTACAGAAACTATTAGGTCATCTATTCTTGATGACCGGGGCAAGGAAAATGAACTGACAACTCTTAATATGGCTATTACTTTTGTTTTTTGGACAGTTAGGTGGTTCTTTTTTTTATGATGAGGTAGACCCGCAGCCGCTACTTTTGGTTGTGCAGGATAAATCTTGCACTCACACACAATGGCATTGGTGGGTTTTGAACCCTTAATATGGTTTGCCGAAAACATGGAGTTAGTTGATGGAAATTATGTAGGCTATATAGTGGTTCATTTCACTGCTGGTTGTGATGATTTGAAGAAGAGACTTGTGAGTATGACTAAGCAGTTTGTAAGATATCTTGACTAAGAAAGTTGCATTTCCTATGCTTGATGTTTACATGTTTTGTTTAATGAAGGCCATCTTTAGGATCTGTTTCCTAATCCAAATACTTGTGTTTTTCCCTTAGAACATCAAGACTTGTAGGAATCGGAAACAGTAATATCCCTCTGTTGTATCAAGGGAGATCCCTTTAATGCTGCCACCTAATATCATAACAGAACAGATCAAATCTGCAACCATACAGGTAATTTCTTCTTGACATATGTTTGAAGGAGAAGCTGAAGTGTTTCAATTTGGTCCAACATGAGTTGTTTCAGACAATCTAATAGTGCAGAGCCCTTTTCTTGTTCCACACTATTACTCAGCAGTTGATTGAGCTGGAAACAAACAAACCAAACCAAAGAAAAAGGCTAAATGAATACATGTTTGCAGATATTCCTCGCAGTTATGATGATGCTATTTTTGTATAATCCCTATGTGGTATGATTAGGTCAATCTATGTGTAAATGGTGTTCAAGAGCAAATCTTGGGCTCATGTTGATGAGTTTTAGCTATTACATCTTCTACAAGTTGATACATGTTAAATTTACATCATATTGATAGATTGTCATTATATTTTCATCAGCACCAGTGGTCTAGTGGTAGAATAGTACCCTGCCACGGTACAGACCCGGGTTCGATTCCCGGCTGGTGCATTTTTTTTGGCCTTATCATGTGATAATTAATTAATGACACATACTTTTATAGTCTGATTAGTTTGGCCAAATGTTGGCTCTTCATTGATAAAGCATGTTTATTTATCATGCTTTGTTTCCTCTGGTGACTGTAATCAGTCTAAAATCTTATAATCTACCTAAATCATTTACAACATAGAAAGAGCCCATATACACAAAATAGAGATGCTAAAATTGGTCCAAAATGGTCTGACACAATGGCCAGACCGGACACTATAAATTTTTAGGTATAAAATTTGTTGGTGTAGAATTTCATAAATAATACTTATAGACTCTATGAACACCTAATTAGTTTAGTTTCGGGTGCATGTTAATACAGATCCTATATCTCTAAGATCAATGTTAAAAATAGATAGATAGATAAAGTAGACTAGGGTTACTAATTGTGTGGATTAGGCTTAATTTCTTGATTTCTTCAACTGCATATCTGCTTCCTTATTGGATGAGATGAATATCTACTTTCCTCTTATCCAATTAGGATACTTAATGAGCTTTGAAGAGAAACTTCTTTACTTGGGTGTAGTTGCATCTTATGCTTGTAAGTATGCACATAATATTTCAACTAAACGATGTTTGTAATAAACACATTCAAAACGTTGCAGTCCTGAAGTTGCCGTACATGATGGGTATGGGTCTAAAACCGTTTTTCTTATCGAAAATGTGGCACACGCCGCTAAAAGTGTACTTTATCTATACACACTTCAATAATTGAAGTGGCACACTTCAATGCTATTCACCTAATTGTACTTATATCCACACTTCAATGGTGTTTGTGATTTTCTCTTTTCACACAATTAGTAACCATAATCCATACAATTAGTAAATATATTTTATATATATACTTACCATACTTCAATGGTATTACTTTATCTATACACACTTCAATGGTGTTCACCTTAATTGTACTTATAGACTCTATGAACACCTAATTAAGGCTTACACACCATTGAAGTGTGGATATAGGATCTGTATTGAGTATTATGTTAACACACTTCAATGGTGTTTGTGATTTTCTCTTTTCACAAAATAATTAATACGATTGTAAATATATTTTATATATATACTTACAATATATCGGAACGGATGAGTATATACTTACCATACTTCAATGGTATTACTTTATCTATACACACTTCAATGGTGTTCACCTTAATTGTACTTATAGACTCTATGAACACCTAATTAAGGCTTACACACCATTGAAGTGTGGATATAGGATCTGTATTGAGTATTATGTTAACACACTTCAATGGTGTTTGTGATTTTCTCTTTTCACAAAATAATTAATACAGGTTGCAAATATATTTTTTATATATAGATACTCCATATATCAAAATTTGTTTGCAATCATTATGATTTATATTTTATTAAACTAAAAAAGAAGTCAAGTAGTGGCATAATGAAGTTATTTTTTTTGAGTGCGACAACATAAGTCACTTTAATCCGGTATATCTACTTATGGTCCGAAAAAGCTCTCCTCACAAAAGGATTCCGTCGAGTTGCTACCGAAGCCTCCATGTGACTATTAGATATAAATCTAAAACAAAGGTATCGTACCCTTTTCCAATTTTTTTAAATTAGATACTCAATATCAAAATTTGTTTGCAATCATTATGATTTTTTTTATTAAAAAAAAAGTAAGTAGTGGCATAATGAAGTTATTTTTTTTGTGAGTGCGACAACATAAGCACTTCAAT